>NDFG01000257.1:1884987-2062487 GCA_002167245.1 Sporophila hypoxantha | reverse complement strand
AGATACATGTACAAACTTACTTTTTTTGAAAAGAGGACAATTGTTCTATTTTATTATCAYGTATTTGCTCCTCCACAAGCAGAATCTGATTAGTGGATTCTGAGCTAACCAGCTGAGRGAAAGCTGAGAAAGGAATGTTTCCATGGCATATGCAATCCTCCACCACCCACTACTGTGGGTCCTGGATGTGAGGTAGAGAAAAGGACCAAATTATCTGAACTACACATTCCCACCTACCCAGAGACAYCTTCAAGGAGGGAGCAGAAATTACCACAGACAATAAATCCTTAATTCTCCATCTCACTGAGCCAACRTTTCCCAGATTATGAGGCATTCCTTTCATATGGAAATCCAGCAAATCRCCTCCTGTGACAACCGTGCCCACTAAAGTGCTCAGTATGGAAAGGACAGACTGAACATCCCTGTCTCTGACTCTCTGCACAAACATAGGGCCACACACTCAAAGAAATCAAATGCTTTATCTTTTCCAATAATAGATAACCACACATCTTGAAAAAAAACAAAAAGTAGAAAACAATTCAGTAAGAGSAAACTTCTAAGTGTACTGTTGCTCATATTCAGCATTTTGAATTAGACTTTTTTTTTTTTTCCAGCAGGAGTGCAGCATTTTCAGCAAGTGTAAGAGTATCTAAGTTCTTATAAAGCCTTCTAAAGCCTAGATGTTTCACTTCAAAGTGCAACCAATGTAGTTGAAAGCTTTCAGTTGTACTGCTCTGTTTGCTTRGTAAATCCAAATTCCTATTAAGGGATAATACATTAAAAAAGAATGAATTTATTTAAGCACCCCAAGTTCATGAGTGTGGGCTCTGTATCTCACCCCACAGCTGTGTTTGCTTTAGATTTGGGTAGAAAAGTCTTCATTGCTATCAGAGGAATACATGAAATTCCAGGGGTAGCAGTGTGTTAGGCAATTGCTTTCCTTAAGACCTGGTCTAAAACTCAGGAAAATATGTGTAAAAGGCTTGTATAAAATACATCCGTTCCTCTTTTGCTTCCAAAGCATTGATGAGTAAGGGATTCAATTTTTATATCAATTTTGCTTAAATGCTTGGTATCCAAGAACACCTATCTTTAGAAATTACCCAACAAAGGAAATGGGCAATTCCCACTGGAAAAGCAAGGGAAGGAAAGTAGCTCACATCAGTCTGTGTTGGGTAAAGGACTTGGTGATTCTCTGAGCTGGAAAAGCAGTTTGAGAGTGCTTTGAGCAGGTTTGACACTGATCTCACACTCTGGAGCCTCTCTGGTAGGAAGAACTTCCATAACCCTCAGCCTTGGAACTTTCCACATTAGGATTTAAACAAAATTTGGGGATTTGAAATACTCAGTAAGAGAATTCCTTGTGTCTTGTTCACCTGCACTGAAGGGAAGAAGACACTACTGCTCTACCCCAATTTTTAAAGTCTGAGAATTTTGAATATCATTGTAATTTTAATTCTTTCCAGCCAAATTTCATTCCAACAGTAAGAAAATATCTAGGAAGGGAGAACTATTAATTTAAAGGTAGATRTGTTTCCTTCATGACCTTAGTAACATGCAAGAGGAATCGCACGTACTATTATTTTACATGCTTTAATGCCATGATTATTACTTTTACATCAATGGGAATTAGTATGTTTCCTTTGTTTTTCTTTCTTCCTGATTATCTGATATTGCTGCAATGCTGAGCAAGGGTTGTAAATCTATATCTGTAAAAAATACATTGACTTTGGTCCAGTGGTAGGGCTGCATTTTGCCTCCCATTCCTGCAGGACCCTTGGCTGTGTCCCAGTGCCTGTCAAACACAGTCCAACAGGCCACCCAGGATGGCATTAAGGGGCYCAAATGCAAGGGCCTCTTGTAAGGAAGGACCAAGCCTGAATACCCAGGGCTCAGGCTGTATTAAATTATTACTCTATTTAAGCCAACTCCTGAAGCAACTGGCAATTTACAACATTGATGTAATATACCATGTTGCTAATAATATTATTATATCAATATTCAACAGAAATCTTGACCACTGATGGGAAAATATGGATAAACATGCACATTAAGCAATTTCAAAGGATGAAAATATGACTGTTTCAACCCAGTATTGACTTCTGAGTACATTTTTATTACCCTTTTTCCAAAGCAGCAATGACTTATTGTCAGTGTTTTACATTGCTTTTTCCATCCTTCTATATAAACCATGTCTCTTTTCYTAAAACAAGAGTTGTGAAGGAATCCTAATGTGAGAACTGTGWCCAAAGTTAATCCTTGCTCCTTAAAAAGAATGATTTATATTATAATAACACTTTTACTGTGATATTAACATAGAAATGTTATTGCAGAATTAGTGATGCTTATATTCYTGTTAAAATAACAAACACTTGTTTTTCTTTYACAGGATATTGAAATTCCACTTAAACAAATGTGTCCAATGTAAACACAAAATAAAATGTAAAAAGGAATCCTTCCAAATCTTCTGTAAAAGAAAATATATAAAATTAAACTGCACAATTTTCATTTCTGCACGCTCCTGAATACACTTGACATATGTAAGCACAAACATGGATGAAAATATTTCCAAAGGGGAAAGAACACATGCTCAGATATTATCTGGGAAAAAGATGCATTGAAATTCCTCTGTGATGAATAGACTTTTTTTTTTCTCCTCAGGGTGACCTCTACCTTCAGAATATGATGGTTTTATTATGATTAATAAATTTCATTTCCACAGAGGAAAGGAACAGTGTCAGCTTAAACTTAAAGCAAGTGGGTTTCTTTTTAAATGCTAATTTTTAAACACGCCCTTGCATGACACCAAATTTAGAAGCTCAGAAGGTTAGCAGAATAGATTCTGATTTCCAGGCTGAAAATAGGAAGGAGGATTTAAACTATATTGTCACACTGCAAATCAGTAAGCTGCTTCAGTCCCACACACACTGCTTCACTTACTCACTGCTATGCCAGCCTGCTTGCTTCTCATTACAATTAGTGGCATTTAAATGCTTTGTGATCATTTACACTGCAAATTATCATTCTAGGTAAACAACTTACTGAAATTTAGGACCTGCCAATGGTGAGGTGGTGAATAAATTAATAGTTGATGCCATTCTCTGTGTATTTTACAGGATGATMAAACAATGTATCCAAAGCAATATGCACAAATTCTTGTCTCAGAACACAGCTGATGAACAATTTTGATGCATCACTAACTAGAACAAGGTATGCTCCTCTATTTTCCACTGTATCTGGGACAAGCATTCAGGACAACATAGGAAAAAATACGTTTGCTAGCATCTTGCTAACATACTGACATTGGTTCTTAAATAGCTGGCCAAACAACTTCCTGGGAAATAACAGAAAAAACCCCAGTGTAGCCATGCTAACTTCTATAAATGTAGCCATAAGCTATCCACCAATAGATGGCATGATCTTTACTTATGCTATGCCTTAATCTCTTCAATCATTTACAGCAGAGGGTTTAAAAATGCTAAAATACTACATATAAAAGGACAATTTGTTGTTCATTGATYAAATTTTTATAGAAAGTGATTTATAAAGGGAAATTGTAGGATTTATTTTGTTAGGGCCTTTGAAAGGGAGTATCTCTCTAAACAATCAGTAGTAGGTGTTGTTGAAGTCTCTAAAAATTGGGGAATTCTGTGCCTCTTTGATCATAAATGCCATTTCAGGATTTTAAATTCTTTAGTAGTATGGCTGCATTTCCATACACATCTGGGATAGACAGTGGAGCTCCAATACTGGAGACATTTAGAAGCTCCTAAATAACATACACAATAACTAATAAGGAAAAATTCACCACATAAAATATGAACCAAGTTAACACATTTTCCTCAAGTGATCTGAGAAGTATAGAAGGAGAATATTCAAGAATTTGATACACTTAGTTTACTTATCATTGTCAACTGCCCTCCATTTTTTCAAATCTAATATTGCTGGAGGAACTACARAAAATTATGAACCTGCTTAAGAGGTATAAAGAGAGAAGTTAAAACTTGGTCACTASTTCAGATCAAACTCTGACCTCAGCCATGTTACAAGCAAAGCCTGAGTGCCACTGGGAAGCTCATCTTTCTAACTTTTCCCCCATATTATCCACTCTTTACCCACTTTAATGGCAATTGAACAATCAAGTAATAAAATTGCTTCTGGAAGGAATACMAGGAAAGCAAGGGTTACCTGGTCTTAGTACCACATAAATGCAGAAATTATTCCAATAACTAACTTGGTGCTCTTCCTCTTGGTCACAGAGCTAGGATGATCCCAAGGGAGATGACACCAGCAGCACAGCTCCTCCCTGTGCACACCAGTCACACACCACACTGCTGAGCAGTATTTTGGGCTCAATGGGTCAAACCTGTGCAGCAGGGGTAGCCCTTTAACATAAAATTCATCCCACTGTGGTAGGATGGTGTCTGCTTGTGGTGTTCAAAGAACGTTCAACCAATTAATTAACTTCATTTTAGATATTAACACCAAGGGACTGTGGGCATTTTAGGCACCTGAATCACCAACAGGTCTCTCTGTACCTCAGAAGGCAAATGGACAAAGATGTCTCTGCAGTTTTTACTAAAGATCAAGGAAACTGAWATCTGCTGATAAAACCAATTTCCAGGCCTTTGCCTTGATTGGAAAGCTTAAGAATGCTAAAATTCTCCTTGCCAAGTGTTGAATGCACGCTATCAAACACTGAGGTCACTGTACAAGGCAGGACCATCACATACTTTATTCATAACATCCTCCTCTTCCATGACCTATAATGCTACAGATTTGTGATGTGGAGCAGAGAAAGAATTGGGAAGTGACAGGCAGCACAATAAAGAGTGAAACTTCAAGGTGTACTGCAGGGCTGAACTCCTGTGTGCCTGCAGAGCCATAAGGGATTTTTATCACTACACTACTAACACATTCCTAGGTTTTCTCAGMGATAAACTTGACCAGGGTCTACCATGGGTAGAGGGAAATAATGAAAGGTTTCCATGAAAGGATGTTCATAAATATGTCATTGATGAARTATTAAAAGCATTGTTTACTTTTTCCTGCAAGTTGGGGAAAAGAGAAAGTAGAGAAGCCTATGCAGACTTTTCTGTAGAGATGAATTTCCAATTCTCGGCTGTTTACTTATGTATGTCACATCTCAGTTTGGCCACTTAATTTCCTTGCTAATTGACAGGCATGTTTTGCAGAAGTTTCACTGATGCTCAGATGTGGTTTTAATTTTGCTTCTGTTTGCTAGCCTGTATCTTCTTTTAAAATTTGTRAGATGTTTGCAGCCAGCCAAAGCTGAGCTGCCATCTTCTAACACATTTAAATGAACGTGATTGATACTGGTTAATTTGCAGAAACATAGAAGGGTAACAAAGAGCAGCACAGGTGACATTCCCCTGAGTTGATGCTAGATAACTTCAAACTGGAGCAATCCTAAGGACAAATCTCAGCTTAAGAGCTCTCATTTAGTTTCAGTCTTGCTGTGTGGATTCACACCAGGGTGGGAACTGAAGCTGATGCCTAGTCAAAACTCAAACAGAATTCTATGCACCACCACCTTTCTGGTAGCTTCTATCCAAGAAACTTAGATTTTTTTATAAACYTCATTTAAAAAAGCCACTGGGGAATCTGAGGCTTGCCATCAGGTGACACCTAAACCCAACTCTATTCCAATGAAAAGACAACATTTCTTAGGGCTGTAAAACACTTTCTTATTACTATTGCTGTTATATTTAGGGCAATAAAGCTTGAAGAAATTCTTACTTAGTGCAAAAATAAATACACCGGGTACATTATTTATAAAATTTTAAAGTAATCTTTTGTGATCACGTATAAAATTCTGCAACCGTAGCGTTGTTTTATGYGTTATTTATAGCATTGTTTTATTTATTTGCAATATGATAATCTCAAGATATTAAAACTGAATCCTTGCTCATTTAATGGACTTGTATACAGGCATCCATACATGCACACACACAAATCATCTCTCATGTGCTCATTTTTAGCCTACCAGCGAAAAACCATTCTAATTGCTTCATTAAAAAACCAGCCCAGGAGATGCACACGTGCCTAGAGGCACTTGTTGAGGASAAACACAGACTATTCACTATTTCTGCTATCAAAGGAGCTTCACATTGCAAATCCTCCATTTACAAATGGCAGGACCTCAGCTTTCCTAATCTCGTGGTGTTGTCACGTTTGAGCAGCCATGCGAACTGACCCAGAACCGCGAGCGCCGGGCAGGCAAGCTGGCACACAGACAGTGACAGCCAGGGCTCACAAAAAGGAATTCATCAAACCTCATCAAAGGACAACACAGCATAATCAAAGTGTTTACTGATTTTTATCAACTGGTCCAATAGCTGAACATCTTCAGCACGCAACTACCCAGAGCAGTAAAAGCTGTGACAAATGGAATTCCGTATAAGGAACTATTTATAGCAGTAGTAAATGCAAGTTTAAAAACTGCCAGCATAAAGGACACTTGAATTTATAGAAGAAGTTTAATTTTGTGCATTAGTGCAACATTTCCTAGTCTTTCCAGAGCAAAAACTTCAGTATCTGCCATTTTTCACAGGGAACGGCAGTACAGCCTTAAATAAATACTAGAACAGAAACCATACAGATGCTCCTTCATCTYCATTTTTTATTTGATTAGCAGAAGAGCATAGCATAATAATAAAAGCATCTCACAGAAAATGGTTATTTTCCCAAAGTGCTTCATGAAATGRAGTCAAACCCATTGGCAGCAATAGTAAAAGGGAAGAACCTCTCTCAACTGAGCATATGTCTTCAAACAGCAATTCTAACAGGCTGAAGAAACACCTCTGAAGCTGCATTCTTCCAGAGAGTTTGGATTGAACTCTTTCAAATTCCAYTGTAAGAGTATGATCTAATCACTATCTCCTACCAGACACCTGAACAGGTCAATGAGATGTATACAAATTTGTCTGGTAAAAAATTGACCAGCTGCAATTATTTATATACCAACCCTGGCAGAGGTAGGTTTGCCACAACAGGCACTGCAGCCATTCTAAGCACTTCATCAAACATTAATTTGTTTTAAATCAGTATCTCCATATTTGCTATTGTTCAATGAATTAAATTTGTGGCAGTGTTAGTGCTGACAGGTTAATGATAGYATACAGGGAAATTGCAATGACTGGAGCAATTGCATTTGTTAAAAATGCCCAATATTCTCTTCAACTATTTCTATAGCACAAACCCCACGGTTTGCTTATTGAAATTGCTTGCTTTTATTCAACATCTTTCCTGGAGTTATGAAGTTAAACCTTTCAAAATGTTTAATCTATTTTGGAGACTGTATCTTTCTCCAAATGGAGGTCAATAACTTAATTTATGACTGTCAACTTCTAAAGCTTTATAAAGCATTTCTTTTGCTTGCATGCAGACACACACACACAGAATCCTTCCTCCTGGGACTGATTCTGCTCAAAAATGTAAATAAATACAGTCACAATTGGACAGGTGTTATATCCACTTCCACCATACTTCATTCCAAATTCAGCTTTATATAAACCCTTGCCTTTCTCTCTGTTATTTCAAAATCATAAACTGCAAATACACTTGGGAGAAAAATAATTCCAAGCATGCATCAGCACTGGATTTTTTTTGTTGCTTCTACATAAAGGCTGGATAATAKTTAAAAACTGGAAGAGGAGAGAGAGATAAATATAAAATAATAACCCCGTCCCATTTTTACACAAAAAATATAAAATGTCATTTGCAGGTACATCTGAGAATGCACTTGCAAAAGACACGAAAAATGCTTTTTYTTTCCAAACTATGAATTTTGATGTTACAAAACCTAAAAGCGAAAAAAATAATAGATTGAGCACTGATTTGAAAAATTCCCTAAGAATGCTAAAGCTGCAAAATGAACAATGTTCTGTAACCAACAAGTAAATAAGCCWCAGGTTTATTCTGGGTCTCATTCTGATTTATCCAGAGACTGACAGGCCAGCTGCCCATTGCCCCCATCAGACAAGAACCCCAGGATTAATTCTCCCCCAGTGCAACTATAGTCAGGAATTTGCYAAAGGAAGGTCCTCAGAGATCCTTGTTAAAATTCCATCATCGAACCAAGAGGAGTTTCTTATAGTTTCCCTGTCTCTGTTCTAGTTCAGATCTGCTTGCAAACCCTTTAATCATGTCTGCCAGAGAAGATCTATCCCAGAAGTGCAGAACTTCTCTTCTGAACAGTAATTATTTTTAGCCTCAGAACGCACTGGATGCAATGAAGAGTGAAATGCTTTTAAATTTCCCATGGAAGGAGCCCTCTGTCAGATAGCTGAGGAGGTTTCCCTTCTGTAATGTGCATTCAAGAACAGACAGAGATACACAAATAGAAATGTGTTTATGGACACAAATCACTCATTAATACATTTATCTACTCAAATTACTGTATTCCCAAATAAAAAAAGATACAAAGACACCATGTGGCTGAGGGCTAAGTATCCTCTGGCAGGAATGATGAAGGATTGAGACGAAAAGAGTGAATATTACCAGCAGAACCACCCAAGACCTCCCATTTCCAATTGATGATCAAGTTCCAACCACAGCTTTGCTTGGTATATATTACTATTTGAAATCCACAAACACGCCCATCCTTTACAGGGAGGCAATACAAACATACATATACTCACATTTCAAACATTGAGCATGTTTATAAGTGTCTTCACTTGATATCAACTTTACCAACACAGTAGAATTACTGTCATTGAGCTTAGGAGCACTAAAAAAGCACTATAAAATCATACTGCAGGTGTTTTGCATGCATCTGAAAAACCACAGGAAGGTTAGTTTTGGTTCTCAAGGTATCTCTATGTTTGCTCCATGTATTAAAACATAAAACATCAGATAATAAAAAWAGTTGGAAGTCAACTTACAAATCCAAAAGACCAAATTCGACTTTAGCAATTTGACTCACAGGAATACAGGCTGGAGAATTACTTTTTTATGAAGCCAAAAGTCATTTAAATTCTAGTACTGAAACTTAGGTGTATAAGAAACAGCAGGTACAGGTTTTTCATCACTTTCTCCTTCATATTTAGTGAAAAAAAAGTCACCTATAGTCACCTGTGATGGATGTGTTCATCATATGCTCAAAACCATGCCTAGCAAAAATACCTTATTGTTGAATCAATTCAACATAGGTAATCAACTGGTAAACTGAAAAGTTTTAATAAATACATACAGAGATCCATTTTCTTTTATGTAAAATTCACTGAAGGCACTGATAAATGAAATTTATATTTTATATAAATAATATATTTTTGATTGGAATTCTAAAAAAGTAATATATGGAATATCTSTAATAAAGTCTTGGGCACTTAAATTATGCCTGAATTGAGAGAGAAAAATTTCTTTACTAGAAGAAGAATTATTGCTTAGAAGGGTTCACTTTGCAAAACTGGACCCACAGACCCCACATGTAACTTAAGAATTACAAGTTWAAAAATTGCTAAAATAAATATTTTATTCTTACTCAGCAAAGCTTAGATTTACAAATTAGCAACCTCCCTAACACAGCTCACTTCAATGAAGAGCTGAGCAGGAAGTTCAAGTGAAATAACCAAAGCCAAAATCCAAGTTGAGTGATATGAAGAATGTGACAAATGTTGGCTTCTCAAAATGTATTTACTTCATAATTTATAGGACTTGGAAAAATCTATGTTAAACCAGGTTTTTACTACAGAAGAACTTTTCAGGTTACCACCAAAAATGCTACAGCTAGCATAGAGATTAAGACAATTTTAGCATATTTTGGGTTTATCTATGATCATCTTTTCCATAAATAAATGTTTGCTATTTGTTTCTATGTAGATAATCATAAACAGAACCTTTCATTTATTTCTGCTAATATAAAACTCTATCAGCAAACACTTMTTAATACCAACATTTGATTTCACACTATATACCATTTCATCCTTCAATATGAGAAGTTCTATGAACTAGATTTTTTGCAGATTATTTGCAGAATAAGTCCCAGCACCATTACTATTMATTTTAGCCTTTTGATTTCTTATGTAGCAACATAAACCATCCTTACCTGAATTAAGACTAAGCTTGTTCAAACTCTATTGCTTMAAAGAGAGAAAACCTCTTGACATAKTCAATATATTTAAATGATATAAATAAAACCTTTTAAAAACATTGTTCATTCTTCCGTACCCATGGCTTACAACGTGATAGTACATGGAGACTTTTTACTTACTAGAGAGCGATCCTCTGAAGGCACAGACCCTCTCTCCCACTATCTCATCCATAGGATAGACTTTGTGAGTGCTTTAGGGTCTGCAATACCCTCGTGGGCATCATTTGCCCCCAACGAGTTGAAAAGAAAATTGTTACATCTATAGCACTTACAATGTCCTGCACACATCTAAGCCTCTGCTCTTCTCACCAGTTCTGTTTGGTTTGACTTCTGAAAGTCACACTCCTGAAGCTTTTATCAGAAGGTTTAACATATCCTTACACACTAGGCCATACCTTAAACTGGACACAAAACACCAAAGTCAGCAAAATAACCTAATGGCTTTTATATGGCAGAACCTATAGGCTGAAGCTATAAATTCATTAAACTATCCCCAAGACTTATACACTWTGGACTTTCCTAGGCTTTGTCTTACGATTAAATGCAGCATGTGAAAAAGGATATTGAGACCTGGATGGATGCATCAAGAAGTATCAATGATTGTTACCTGCAGAGGTGTTACAAGAAATTTCATCTGCTGCAACGAAGACGAATTGATTTCTGCAAGAGAAGATAAAATTCACAATACTGCTTGCTGACTGGGAAATGTGCTAGCTGCCAATTGACTTGATGTTTACAGATGGGGTAGGGGAAGGGTGCTTAATTTTAATGRATGTAGCAAGAAAAAGTGTTGAGTACTATAGAGTTTATAAGGATCATGAGGTAGACATGCTGGGATCTTTTAAATGAAATAATGGTGACATTTGGATATGGACTATGTACAAACTCTTGCATTGGAAGCTTCATGTTTAGTGTTACAGATATGTCAATATATTTATGAAGTCTAATAAAAATAAAACAGTATATTGATATTAAAGGGCACTACTGCAAAATATGTAAAAAGCGCTTTTGAAAAAAAATTAAATTGCAATTTACTTTGTGCATCTGAAAGGAGGATACTGAAATTAAAATATTTTGCTTTTTCTGTCTAATATGACTGCAATTAGAAAATTAATTTTCTGCTATTTATTAAAAAATGACATAGTATATTCTCATATACTGTCATCCAAATACATAGAAAAGTCTTTTACAGAATCTTAGGAGAATAAGCTAAAGATATAATTTAATATAAACCTTCTCTTGCAAAATTCTTTTTTAAACCAGGTAACATAAAAAGAGAAACTCTAAATGCACTAGTATTTCAAAATGCAGAAAACTTCATTATGGCACAAATCCTGATTTGTCCTTTTTGAAATCTAGACAASCAGGATTTGTGTTAGTGGAAACCATGTYGAAGAATTAACATCCAATGATTCCTTTATTGCACACACACAGCTGCCTCGGGGTGTTTTTGTGTTTTGCAGGGTTAATGAGCCCCGGGCGCAGAGTTAACACAGTTAACACACTCGGGTGTGGTTTCCTCCCAGCCCCTGCACGGCCAGGCACAGCAAAACCCGACCCTGAGCTTTGCACAGCCTTAATGCCAGCCTAACGGCCAGGAGCCAAGGGATGCAGGCTGAGGAGTGCCTGGGAAAACAGCTCTGCAAGCTCTGAGTGCTGAGCATCCTGCTGAAAACACCATGCGGCAGCAAACATCCCTCAGGGACAACAAAACCTGCACGAGCTCAACCCTAAGGGAACAAAATCTATTTCTRTTACTTCACCTCCGATGTATCAAGAGATTTGAAATTCTCGTTTAGAAATCTGTGAACCTTGTTACTTAGAGGTTCACATTSTAAAGGGAGGGGAAAATAAATCCAAAACAAAACAAGGAATCTGCAATCTGCACTGCAGGGACAGGGTTGCACAGGTCCAAAAGCAGATCATTGCCCTAGCAGAAATACTGACACTGGTGAAGTTAGTGATCAAATTGCACATTCTTGCATTTTCAACTGTTCATTAAGTTCAATTAACAGCTTTGCTCTTTATTTTGTCATCTGCAACACTTTCAAGAGCTAATGAGATTTACCTAACAATTAATGCTAAATACATGAATTTAAAAAAGCAAAAACAAAAACAAAGGGGGATAAATTTTACATTATAAATACAGAGCTACTCTGTATTTCATAGGTAGCATAATTTGTCACTGTATTTRCTGCTACCACCTCTGTGATAATTATAGACAGGGAAAGTTAGAGCAGTAGCAATGCAGATTTACCAGCTACTGTTTTACAGAAAATCCTTCTGACTCATTTCTGTGAAGTTGTTAAACTGCCCTCTCATCTAAATGAAAAGATCACTTTTCCTTAAAAACTGCCTCTAAAGTGGTTACTGAGCAGTTCCTTTTGTTCCTCTCAGTTCAGAACACTGGAACATTTAGCCACAGTCTCTATTTTCAGATGTTAAAATACAGAATTATCTGCAAGAGTAATATGCTAGTACCTCCAGGAAGACCCCAGACCACTAATGCAATTTTTCCTTTGGAATGAAAATATTTTTTAAACTGTTCTGAAATCTTACTTTTTTTTAACCAAGTCATTACTAATTGCTGGGAAGAAACTAATTAAAAAAATATTAAATAAACACAAAGTGATACCTATTTAAACAAACAACTACTATAACATYTCTTGTTATATTGCTTCATAGGAAAAAAATATTTTGCTTTTGTAAAAWGAATTTCATAACTCCACACATAACTTCTAAAAGTATGAAGTTACATMTTGGTCAGCACAGCAACTGTGAGAATGAAAAGCCTAGAGGCTGGAGTCCAATAAGCCAGTTCAATATTTTATAACTAATTAGATGTTATTTGTAGCAATTCCTAGAAATTCTTGAGCACTTGGATGGCTTTAATGCTCTTACAGTKGCAGGATTTATTTAGCTAAATTCCATAATGTTGTTTACATAGACCCAGAGGGGAAATTGGTCATCAGAGGCATCCCAGATATCCCAGCTGATGGCTACAGCAAGGGGTAATCCTCTGTGTGGGCACCCCCAGAGCCTGCAGAAGGAGCCCTGAGGAGTGAAGCTGGCTCTGTGGGCACCAGATCTGAGGGCAGCAGAGGTGCCAAAGGACAGCTCACCTTGCCCAGTGCCCAGCAAGCCTGGAGTGCTCCCTTTAAAGAGCAATTCCGTGCACCAACTCTGCCGAGCATACAAGGCTTGAAAATCTCACAAGGAAGATATGATGAAAATTCATGATGCATTTTAGGCTGGTTTAGTGCTCCTCATCACTGCTACACTTTAAATGATTCAAAAAGGTGCAGGAATTGTAAGCGGACCCAACTTTATTATACAATAAGCCCTGCTCAATTAAGATACAGAATCACTTCCATAATTTAATTTGTGCATTAACAGTGAAAGTATAGGACCAAATTTTTACTGTTCACTGGTTAATACTTCAGATGTAAAAGAGAACGCCAATTTAAATAAAAGAAACTTTCTTTTTTTAAATAAAATTTTAAAAGTTGTTACTGGCTGTGAGATAAAAAAAAATCTAAAAACCTAAACAAACCTGAAAGGATAACATGATAAATACACTGACCTGAATGTTGGATATAYCCAACCTGCCAGATCCTCACACCCTGGGCTAAGTGCAATCCTTTTAAGTGCAGGAGTGGCCCCTTTTGGCAGTCTGAGCTCTCTGATGCCTCCCAGACAGTGTGGGTCAGGAATCTGTGCTGCTGGGACTCAAATGGCTGAGTTCCACTGCAGCAGCTCCTTCCCAAGGGCAAACACTCTGCATACTACTGCTTCTCTCAAGCACATACATCAATTTTTATCTCTTCTAGCAAATTGAAAACTAACTCATTTTTTACCAGTATGGTAATAAAGATGGTTTTAAAATTTGAAAAAAAAAATGTTTAAACATTTGATATATATCCTGAATTCAAACAAGAACAGAAGGGGAAGACAACAGAAGTACTATTAAGTGATTTAGATGTGCTTTYTTCCTTTGGGGTAGTTATTGAACCTGCATCACACCATCTTCAAAGGTTTGAATATGTTGTCATTTCCTCTGCTCCATTCCCTGTAGTCCCTTTGGCAGTAACAAATGTGTGCCTCCAGGGCCCCACATCTGACAGAAAYCTCTCTCTCTGGGCACCTGCTCTTTCTATCCAGCAGACCTTTTCCATTTCCAATACACTACATGCTTTCTTTCTCTCTTCTTGAAACTGTTTGGTGAAAACATTCCATACTATAGAACAGAGATTTTTAATATATTGAGGGGTTTAAATTCTTTAATCACTGGAGCCTGAGCCTTGTCCTTTCTGTGACTGTCTAATATACACAAGCACTTCAGTGAAGAAATACCTGACCCATAAGTGATCTGCCCACTTTCTACTGGAAAATTCAGAACCTGGAAGTGGAAGATAAGAARAGATTCAGAGAATGGGTCTCAGGCACTTTGTTTTTTATGACTTGGGGGATGTGACTATCATGAAACACAATTCCAACCTAAATTCAGAATAACCTGCTACCCCGAGTGCTTCCTCTATAAGTTTCTATGGAGTCATCCCTCCCTGGGGAAGGAGGAGCTCCCCTGTGTCTGCACCAGTCCCCACTCCTCCAAAAGCACCAGCTTCCCACCCCCTTTCTCTCCTGCAGTCACTGGCCCTGCTGCTCCTCAGGTGTTCAGAGCTCCCAGGTGTCTGGGAATTTATAAACTGAGGTCTTAGGGGTCAAAAACCTGTGCAGGACACGCAGGGCCAGTGAGTGTTGTGTGTGCCCTCTCCTCTCCCTAAAATATTGGGTGGCACTGGGACTTCTCASCAGTGTTTCACAGAGCACATGATTGAGAACAACAATTTGGCACACACCTAATTTTCACCCTGAAGTTTCCAATCCCTCCTCCTCAGCACACAGAGCTCCCTTAAAATGGAATACTAGAGGTCAAAAGGGATTTTTAAGAAATTAATCAAACTGGCTGTAGGAAATTTGAAATGTAAAAGAAATTATAGTCCACTAAGATACAGTGATTATGCTTTGTAGAYCTGAATTCCTGGGCTTTGCTGACAAACTTAACAAAAGTAGACAGAAATAATTTTGCCTAGCACAGAAGTTCAGACCCCCACCCAAAAACACAGCAACTGCTGAAAAGAGTGCAGAGCCCCAGAACATCAAAATTTAGGATGAAGGCAAACAGAAAATTGAACAGAAGTTAACAGTGGGAAGGTTTAAACTATATTTAATCAGTTAACTTTTTCTGGTAGGACCGCCATGGGATTGACAAACAAAGCCACAATTTAGAACTAAGGGATCAGAATCTCAGCTGGTAAAATTGCTGCAGCTTAACCAAAAACACTGACTTCCCTTCCTGGTGCTGCTCCAGACCATATTTCCCAAGGATCCCATGCAGCAAGGGTTTTTCCCAGCAGTTATACATGGTACATCTGTATATTTCTCCATTATATTATTAAAGCTATTATAGATTTCCTTCGTGCTCTAAATGTTAAGACTTTGCTGCTCTTGTGAGGACTCTGATGTTGAGGGTTTTTTTCACTATGAATTTAAATATAGTTGACTGCTGGCTCCTTGAATGGTTTCTGCAATATKCAAGGATGGACAAAGTTCCCCTTTATAATAATTTTGTGAAGTCCKTCCCAAGTCTTTCCTGCTGGTGTCCTAAATTTAAATACCAAGGCTATCAAAGAATTTAAACTTTTTAATATTAGCATAATAACTATAATTAGAAGGTTGATTTTGCTATTATCATGCTTTATATTCCCATTACTGTAAGATCAAAGTACATTACTGTACCCATAGCATTTGAATCACAACACAAAGACAACTAAACAACTTCACAGCCATACCTATAAGATATATTGAATGAAATAAGAATAAAACTATAAATAATTCATGTGGTATCAAGCTTCAACAACACTAACAGTAACTTGTTTGACCTGATGTGCACTAGGAAGTTTRTTAGACTACTTTCTTCAACTTTCTTCAATGTCAGGTTCTTTTTCTCAGCAGAATTTCTTGTTCAACCTAACCAATGATGATGCCAAGACAGAGAGGAAGACATGGATATTTAGCTTTCACTGAGGTCCTCTGCTTTTTCCTTGAGTGATACTTTGCTCATCACAAGATAATGCTCCCCTACRTCCATCATCCCTGCCCATTTCTTTCCTGAAATTTTGAGGCAGGCCTGGGAAGCAGATAGAGGAAAACCCTGACTCAAAAGAAACAAGTGCAGCTATTTCTATARCTATTGCTGCATAGAAAACACTAAAGCTCATCAGCTCTTCCATCTGCCTGGGCTCAGCTGCCTCTGCAGAAGGTGCTGTGTCCCCCTCAGCTCCCCAGGTCCCTCCTGTGCCCCAGGGTGTCTGAAATGGCCCTACAGCCCTGATCCAGGCAGCTCAGCCCAGCCCTTCACTGCCCTGCCACATTCATCACCTCTGCACTGCTCTCATCTGTGCCCTCTGTGCTCAGTACAGGACATTTCTGTGTGCTTTAGCCAATGGCAGGATGTCTCTACCAAAATTCAGAGTGCCAAAGACAGCAGGAGACAGAAAAGAAACAAAATATCTCATTAAGTTTTATCCTGCTACCAATCACRCAACTTCTTGACCAGAAATAATTTATTTTAATACCAAAAAGTACTTTTGCAATTGCAAAAAGATGAAAAGAAAAAAACAAACCCCCAGCTCTTCTAGAAACCAATGGAAATGTGCATCCCCAAACCCAGTGATATGCCTGCATTATTTCATTTACTCAGAGAAAAAAAACAATCACTGACCAACCCAAAAACCTAAAGGCATTAAAAATACCTAAAGGGAAAAATAGTCAACAGAAGGTGCTTTCTCATAATTTGTATTCTTATCTCAGGCTTTCCCCAGCAGATGGGCAGGCATTTTTATTTTAGCCCTGATATTGAACTAGCTCAACAGCCCACTCAAATTCTGGAGCAGAGAGATTCCTTTTAGCACAGTCCARTRGTGCTGCTGCAAAGCAGATTGGAGSAATGTCCACMCTGCACWCAGGGTGGATGCAATAATTCTGCCATGGCAGTGTCTTGGAGACAAACACCCCCTCCCCTCTGTCCTTCCATCAGCCCTCAAAGTCGTGTAAAGAAAACTTCTAGCAAATAGATGCAACCTTCCAACTTAGTACTGTTGTTAAAAAAAAAAAAAGCTTATTTTTAATATATTGTCACAATGTGGACAATATATCCACAAATCTTGCGTCACAACCAGTGGGAAAATCTGTAGTCTCTCATCTTTCATATTTTAGATCTACAAATTTTATTTCCTGATTTTTTTAAATTTTTTTTTTTTAATCAGAGCTATACAAATAGCCTTGGGTCTAACTCATATCACCTGCTGCATCAGTGGAATTTTCTGATGTATGATCATTTAATATATTATACCTAGTATGAAATCATTTGTTATTAATAATGCAATATACAGAGTCTAAAGATGAATATTCATCTGCAAAAGGAACACGTGATTTTTAAGTAAATCTGGACATTTTAAAGTAAAACCTAAACCTAGGAGGTGAAATTCTGAATACCACACAAATCTGTAGCAGAATTCACACCGATCTCAATGGCAGAACTGCTYTAAAATTATTGGCCTTTTAGTGTGATTAACACAGTCTGGGCACTTAAATTAAATACTTGAGGAAGAAGTGCAGTAATTCTATTTCAGAAGTGCTCCATGTCAGCAACATAAATCAATGTCATTATGATCCAGGACTGCTAAATTAAGGATATATTTGAAGTCTTAATATTTATATTTGAAAAATTTGTTTATTACTGTATTTTGGACATATTGTTTATTCTCTTTAGGGCAAAGAGGATTTTTAAGTCAGCCTTGCGTAAAGAATCAGTATTTTATTCACTAAAATACATTAAAAATATCAATTTATTTAACTGGGGGATTTGTTGTTTTCGTATATCATGGCATCCTTAAAATAATGCCTAAAAAACATCCTTTATAGCTGTTTCTGATTTCATAGCAATTATTACAGTTTACTAGTAGCCACCATTTTATCCACTATACCTTTCCTAACATACAGAAGTATAATTACAAACTTCAGCAATTATGAATAAAAAGTCTTTCCCTTTACATTCTATTAAGCTTGGAATGACTTTACAATTTAGTTGACAGGATTTTTTTTTCCTATTTTAACTAAAATACCATATACATGAAAACCTTGCCAGGATTATTTAAGAATTCATTCAAGAAAAACAAAACGAACTTTAGAAGCTGGTACATGTTTGATTTACTCAAAGTCCTTACTTTACTTTTTTTTTTCTTTTAATGCATGCATATTAAACACCCCACAGCAATTTTCACTAAAATTTCTTCAGGATACATGGATAAACATTCTATTCCCACTCCTGCAGTATTCTTACAATTTGATGTTTGCCTCAGGTGGGTTCCTAGAGTATCAGCAGCTTGACAAGCCCAAAGGAATATGAAAAAAGATCTATTTAAATACCTAATGAAATGTTCTAGGCTCCTCAGAGGTGTGAAATGCTACAGTAAAAACATGCAAGAGTGTAAATTGCCTCTTGATTAATTTCATCCACATTGTTATTTAAAGTTTGTTCTTCTAATACTTCATCACCTTGCCAGAGCACACTGCAAATGACACTAACCCATACAGACTATATCCATGGCATCCCAGTTTTATTAAAACATCTCATTCTTTTATCTTCTGCCTTCCTCCTGCACAGTGCTCTTAATTCCTCCTTGGTTTAAAGCACTCAGGTTGACAGCACTTGGAGCACGTTCTAATCTGCCTCTTTGTGGTCTATCAAGGCAATGATCTGAGCACTGAGCAGTGTGTAATTAGCCACTGACATGTCCAAAGGAACTGTTATGGTCTATCCTGTCACAGGCAGTGACCCAATGGACTGTAACAGTTTTGGTCTGCTGGAGCAGGAATCAATGTTTTAGTAACTCCCCAACTCCGTATTTATCCACTCTGCTGAGTACAACACTGCAAAGTTTAAAAGTTGCAATTTCTTCCAATATCCTCTAAGAGCAAAGAAGTTTTTATGAGCTAGTAATGAGATAATTCCTACTTTAAAAATGTTAACCAGTCCTTTCCCCT
Source organism: Sporophila hypoxantha (assembly GCA_002167245.1). Taxonomy (NCBI): domain Eukaryota; kingdom Metazoa; phylum Chordata; class Aves; order Passeriformes; family Thraupidae; genus Sporophila; species Sporophila hypoxantha. The sequence continues at coordinate 2,043,265 of NDFG01000257.1, read as the reverse complement.
CCCTCCTTTTAGAGAAAAGGTATGAAAAKCCATTAAATAATATATTCATAATGACAGTTATTTACTATGMGGTTTTACATTAGAATAAGGAACTCCCAAGTTAAAAGTCAGGCTACGTAACCAGACATAAGCTGGAGAGATAARCCAAGAGAGGATACTGAAACTGAGATGTAAATGTCAGAATAGGTGCACTGATTTTATTTTTTTTTGAACATGAGCATTTAACAGCTCTCCCTATGCTCAAGAAGAACCTGGCAGCAAAAGTACTGAGCACCTTAAGCTTTGAGCACATCAGGAAGCCAGGTATGGAAATCTGGRCTTTAGTCTAACCTCTACCTTCTATCCAAGTTTTTTCTTCATAATTTCCAGCATGGATGTCACAGCAGATTTCACAGAAAAAGCCAAGCCTTTCTTTGTTTATGGGGATTCCTAAAATATCCCTTGATACTGCAGTRAGTGAGAATGGAGATTAAAAGTAAGAGAAGTAGAAGCAGGGTATGAATGAAACCAGCTCTGTCACAACAAAAGTTTAATAATTGGTGTTTGCCATAATTCTGGGCAGTAGCACTAAGTTTTTTCACTACTGTATCCCCTCAGATTTGAACTGGTGGAGAAGTTTTTGCAGTTTCCTGGATATTAAATGAATAGTCAAAATTCACACAGGTGAATCAAGCCTTCAGAGCACCAGCAAACAGGTTAATTSCACCCAGTAGAGGAATGTATTCAAACATCAAAGCAGCTTCCTAGAACTGGTAGAAGATTATGTTTTTAGSAAATGTAATTGTTTAAAATGTTTTCCTAAATGTGACTCACTGAGTCTCCCCCAAAAATGTCATATCTGCAATATTTTAGAACAAGCCATGCTTCAATTATTGGAAAGTACCCTATGCAACATATTTTCATTTCAGGAAATTCCTGTCAAAATRTACTACATGAAAGTCCCTGCTCATGGAATTTCAAACGCTTTGATGATTTTTTTTGTCCCTATAACATTTTCTTTATTCATATGCACCCATTTTTACTTTCTAACTCTTCACAGAAAGGTAGTGTTATGGTTACACTATGAGTCATAKACTCCAGTCATCCCCAAAACTCTGAATGAACTGGGATGAAAATGGATTATGAAATATTGACATGACTCCAGTGATCCTCTAGTTTGCCAGAGATCCCACAGGCATAAAGTTCTCACAGGTAGATAGATGGCCAAACCCACTATTCTCTCTAACAGCCAAGCCAATAATTTTTTATTTGCAATAATAGGGAATAAAAAAAGCTTTAGCTACATACAGGATTGTCCAGGAACAAAAAAAAAAAAAAAAAAACCAAACCAAACTAGACTAATAAAACATCACCACATCAAACCTAAGCATTTGCAGAAGTGTTAAATATATTCTCTGTTGCTGTTAGAAAAGCTAAGCACAACCTCTGTAGCCAGTCAAGGTGCTGACTGAACTTTACATTGTCAGAATTTGAGTAACCTACAATATGGGCTGTACAATTCCTCCTTATGGATCATCCCCCAAACCTTTCCATTTAAGTTTCCACTGGGATAGCAAAAYACACAAATGTTGGAAGGTTCCAGCTGGAAGTTGAAAAGTTACCACTATATTCTATTTTTTTTATCTTTCAACCTGATTCCTTTAGAAACTGAAACTGTGTAGAGAAGCTCTTTGTCCTTAATCTAAGAAGGCACAAGCATGAAATGAATGAGGTACTAGATTTTAAAACATTTATGCTTCTGTAAAATTATTTRATGGAAAATTAAATTCTAGCTCAAGATGCTATTATATTTTATATKCAATCAAAACCTTAATTTTTAGTATATATCTCTAGTAATCTTCAACAAGAGAAAATAATTTGAATAAAAATATAGTGGTTTTCATTGTTTAATCATAAAATAGAAGATTATATAATCCACAACATAATAAAAACCCCCCTCAGCTATAGAAGCTCACAATTTATATTTTGTGTTTTTTTACTCTTCATTCTAAATTTTCATTCTTTAATGASCATGTTTACTATTAAATCAATTCTGTATCTATTCTATTTTAGGATAATCTGAGCACAAATATCAAGTAATACTCTCAGCTACTTGCCCAAAGACAACTGGAAAATATATTAAAGTATTTCTGTAGACACTATTGCTTTTAAAAACTGAATGCTTCACATGGACATGTTAAAAATGTAAACTATTAGAATATCAGGATTTTATCAGGAGTAAGATTTAAGATCCGGAAGATACGTAACTTCCACATGACAAAACTTTCTCTCTCAAATTTCACAAAACCCTAGGTATAACCACAGAACATGTAACATAAATTGATAGTGGGAGAAAAAAAAACAAAACAAAACTTATTTTTTACTAAAAAGTGTTAAGTGCAAAATATTTTAGAATATGCCTTATTTTATTTAAAAAAAAAATAGCAAAAAAAAAGAGTCAGCTTCCAGTGATGAGGGAATTAATCCAGACAACAAAGTGGTCAGTGGGAATATCCCCACAGTGTGGAGGGAGGTTGAAATTTGGTGTTACAGAAGGGGATGGTGCTCAGAGCAGCACCCTCTGTGTGTGAGCGTGAGTGTGTGCGATGGATGGGAACGCGTGTGTATATATGGATACAGCACCATCCATGTATGAACACACCTGGCCCTGCACGGGGACAGCAAGCAGCACAGGCTGGGGCTCTGCCTCTCAGCCAGGGCTGCCTCCCTCCTGCCAGGGCTCTGCTCCCTGCGCTCCCAGACACATTTTGCACAAATACCGCTGCCAACGTTCGTACGCGCCAAAAAAGGAACATTGCCCTTACTCCCATCGAAGGTGCAAGAATCAAATCATAAAACACAAAACCAATAGCCAATCAATGTGAATAAATCTGCCCATAGGCTTAATTCAAGCAAGCCATTCACTGAGCTATGTGATGGATCTGTCAAATCCAGTACAGCATTACAGACATACCAGCAACACCAAGTGAACATGCAATGACAAAATGACGATACGCCCCACTGCCATGCTCCGACTCCTTCTACCTCAGGAATACAAAACTGGATGACCTTGCTAGTTTCTCTTCAGACTTGGACATAAATCTAACTATTTTTTATTTATTTTTAAAAAATATTCCATGAAAGATGAATAAGAGCTGTACAAACATTTTATTGACATCTGATTTAGTGTCTCTTGCACATCCTTAGAATTATTTTTTTCYGAATATGCTCAGTTTAGAGAGTTTGCCAGGCAAGTTCCAGACTGATGAAGAGTATATTTAAACCAATAGGTCCCCTTTTAGGATTTATACTGATTGGAAAACTTATCAGAAATATTTTAAATCTTGGCAAGTTAAACATATTTTTTTTTGATCCATTTCAAATCTGTACGTGCAATTTAATATATGATAGATCACACAATATAAAAATTGAAATCAGAATTTTTATCCAGTGATTCTATTGCTTCATAAATAAAACAGAATGTACCTGTTTCTTGGTTGTTTTTGTTTTGTGATCCTAAAAAATGACTGGAGASATCTGCCAGGCCTACCCCTGTTGTGAAATTGGGTTTAGGAGTACATGATCTGTCTTGATAAATACTTTGGGGTTTGCATTGATTGGTTTCATGGTATCTCCTTGCAACCTGATTCTCCCCTGTATATCTATTCCTCGCCTATCTCCAGCAACATTTCCARCTGTGACAAACAAGGATACCATTGCATTTCTTCAAACAGAGCCCTCTCACACTGATCATTATCAATTGACTTGGTCTATTGATTCTGCAGTCCCAAATCTTTCTGTTAACCTTTATTTTTAATTTACCAAAACGTCTCCAATCTAAAGATTTCCTTTTTCCATCTCCTGAATTAAGAAGCCTTTCAAATATGGAACATTGCAATTCATAATGGATACGAGTGGTGAACAAAAAAAAMCAAAGCTTTCCTTATTTTTAAAATTAGTATGAAGTAGTATTTCCATTATATGTCACTGCTTCAGTGGTACTCAATTTCTTTGGGCATCATTTTTTATACAAGCAGTAAGTGCAGTTCATGTGTAATTAAATTAAATAGGGGTTCATAGGAACACTAAATAAGTGTATAAGGAGATGTGGAATCTTCAGTTCAGTGTTGTGAGAGGAGAGCAGATGATAATTACATTAAGAAGAGCAGATAYAAGCAGTGGTACTGAAGTATACTTCAGCCCCTTCAATATTAATAATTTCACAAAAGTAACTAAATTAAATTAATTTTAAAATGAACAAAAAGTCAATCAAATTAAACAAACTGCAGTTGTGAATGATCAGAGGTATMCATGTTTGCACATAGTTTCCCACATGCAAAGAAATGTTTGAGCAGATTGTTATTTGTTTTGTTCTCAATGCTAGTTTTGGGATACTCTGGTAAAGAAATTCAGTTATGAGATTTGTAATTAAGACAAGAAACCATATTCATTTGGGGCAAGCAGATCGAAGATGAGGGTTAACCACATTTAAAAAGAAAAATAAATTTGAAAAATCCAAAATATATAAAATTCATATAAGATATCTAAAATTATGCAAGCAAAGACAGGTTGTTGCAATTCTAATTATACACAAAGTGTATCTGAAAATTGGACAATTTTTAAAAAAAAAATAATTAAGGATTGTAACAACTGCATTACTACTGAAGCCATCTCCAGCTTTCTTTACAGCATTTAAGAGCACTATCTTCCTAAACAAATCCTTTACCTTTTTGGCAGCATAACTCTTTGTGATGTTGACTCTCTGCCCATAGCAGAACATGTGACCAACTGATATTTTATCTTTCAGCCTTTGATCTGGTTTATGAGAAGGTAACATCAATTCATAACTAAAGCATTTAAAATTCAGCTTGATAYTGTTCAGTTTCTCTGTGTAATGCATAGGTTTAATTAATAGAAATAAACAGCCTATAAAATGATCCAGGGACACCTGAGAGATAGCTGGCAAAACCTGGCTCACCACGGGAGGTTATTTAGAATTTTGTCCTTTTGGTTTAGTAGGTTTTTAGAAGCAGGAGTTGTTTTGCATTACAGAAAAGCTCACATAAAAACCCTAGAGCTGCGACATGCTAACAAACCTTTGTGGAAATGAAATGAAATTACTGAGGAGCACTTCACCTGTGCAGGTTCCCCTAAGTAGAAATAGAACATTGCCAACAAAGTGCACACAGCACAGATCTAGTTGATATCACTGACCCAAAATCAATAAAAAGTAGCTTGCTTACCTGTCTGACACAGCATGCCTCAGCCATACATGCAAATTACTTTATTCACATAACTTTAAAAAAATATATCTTCATTACCCAGAATAAGCACTTGAAAGGCAAATATGCATGCATAGCATTGTAACATTCATACCATGGGACTTGGTTCTAAAAATAAAGAATCCATGAACAGCGCTTCAATCTAAGAAATTGTGCACTAGAATTTCTTAATCTCTTCATTTCTTTAAGAAACAGAAGCATTTGTAACACTAATTTAGCATTTAAAGAATTTTTTCAATAAGTATTTAAGGCTTAAGAAATTATTTCCATGATTCCAAGGGTAAATTTTCTTGTATCAGGTATTGAGAAGCGTGACCTTACTTCTCACTGCCATCATGAAGCAAATTATTTGTGTGTCTCTGCCACCAAATACACCCTCCTTTTACAAGGGAACACTCCTCAAGGACTTAAAAAATATTAAAGCTAGAATAGATTTTAAGGGTGAAGTTTATGAGGAAAACGTAGAATAACCCTCCTGCTCATTACAAAATCATGTCCACACACTGCAAAGACTTATTTTTATGCAATTTGATAAAATCCTGTTCCTACKGAAGTCAACAGAAATTTAGACATTGACTTCTAAGGGATTCCAACATCAATCTTTCAAGAAGACACACTAATATATGTGACATCACTCTTAGTCGACAAAAATTAAGCCTTTGAATGTGCAGATTTTAATGATCTTCCATTACTGATATTGTTTCCACCGAATGTGGTTTACATTTTGAGAATAAAAATACAGAGCAAAAGAAAAATATTTTTTCTTTTTTTTTTTTTTCCCAAGTATTGAAAAAAATCAAATGCCTGGGAAGAAAACAAATGGAAAAAAATTGCTATTTTCCATTGGCTAGTTCAAGCTTAGACACAGTTCATTCTCAATTTCCACTGACAAAAACAATGTCAATGAGAATTGAGGGCACTCAATAGGTTCAAGGTTCTAAATCAACTGAAATAATACTCCTAAGACAAATAATGATCCTTAGTAGCAGACCATCATGAATCTGTACATTTATTTATCTGCGTTGTACAAGGGTCAGAGACGTTAACCGGATGATCTACAGCTGGGGAATGTGCACATCTCATGCCTGATTCTCAATTAAGGCCTAAAGTCTCTCAATTTATGGCTATTCATGGATTATAATAAAACAGCCTGCTTTAGAGATCACAATTATCTGCAGAGCAACAAGACAGTTATGAGACTTCAACAAGGCAAATTTATAGAATCAACTTCAACTTCCACTGGTCCAATATTTGTGAGCAGGAAAGGAGCTCTTACCTGTCACTGTAGGCAGCTGCAGTGGCAGTGGCAGGCTGGGCATACCGGTAGGCAGCATAACCACCCTGAAACACAAACTCACGCTCTAACTGCATTGCCATGGCACCTTCCAGCACATTTTGCAACATTTGACAACGATTGAAAGAGTACAGTCATGCTGCAGTTTGGTTAAATGCATAGGGAATACTGCAGTGAAATGGTAAGGAAAATATTCCGGTGAATCGTGAAGCAAAATGGAGCACCACAAATTTTTTAAGGTTTGTCCCAGAGATCAGGAGAAAGAAATTAATTCTATTGATCAGTGTAAGCTTTTTTACAAGACATTACTGGATTCTTCTCCAAGTTTTTAAGCAGCAATTGTTCATATGAACAAAGTGTATGTGTATTCACAAAGCTGTGCTAAACTTAAAAGACAAACTCAGCTAATAATCAATTTTTTTTTTGTACAAAATATGATTTATCATGCCTGGTTGATTAAACCTATGAATTTGTGCATTCAATTAACACTTAATGTTACATAGGTTTCCAATTTAAACATAAAATTATAATGAAGAAGCAAAATTCTCTTCCATGAATTAACATTCAGTTGTATGTAACAGTAATTCCAGCTGTTCAATTAAGCAAACAGGACAAACAAACACACATTGGAAAGGAATTGAGTGCAGTGATGCATTGATTATCAAACTGTGAAAACAGCAGAGCTTCCTGTTCAATGGACCACGGTGTTATATCAACCATTTCCAAATGATCTCAGCATGCCAATTAACAGCCCCAGCCCAGCCCTGCTGATAACACAAACACGATTTACGTCCCAATTAGAATTCTCCCCCCAGCACCCTCTGGGACAGGGGCTGCCGTGGTGCCTTCCCCACCCAACCCCTCCCTAACAAAGAGCTGAATAAGACAGTATCAGCTCACTCAGCTTTGAATAAAATTCACTCCTTTGCTGAAGTGTTTGCTTTAATGGATTGGTTCTTTTCTATTTTTTTTTTTTTTTTGGAAGGCTGCATTCACCCCAGATATTGTGCTGAAGCAGGAAGAATAGGCCACRATGTGCCAGCCTTTACTGTGACAGTAGAACATTTTTACTGCAGGAWCTTTTGTGGGTTTTCTAGTTTGATTTTGCAAATAAAAATTCGCTCTTTTCAGAAAAGCAATCTGAACTACTTCTACAAGCTATTTCCCCTTCTACCACTTTGCTTGGCAGAATGGCTTTCATCCCTAACACATGTAAACCTTTGTGGGCTTGAAGATTTGAAGCAGGTTGGGTTTGGAAATCAATCCTTCAGCTGACAATGCCACATCACCCTAAGAATAAACACAAGTTTTACCTACACTGACAGCTCATTAGAAACTCCAGGCTTTGAATTGTCAGCTTATTTGAAGATTATTATTTCTGATGTTTTTTTTTTTTTTTCAAGTGCTCACACAGACAACAGGACATGTCCCTCCCTGCTCCCTGCCAGCAGCAATTGTGTCACACAAGCCCTGGGATCAGGCAGGAATAAGCATCTCCTAAACCCCCTCGTGCTCTCCTGTGCTCCTCTGGGCACACACAGAGGCTGTGAGACAAAAACACCTTCTCAATTCAGATAATTTCATTTTTATAACCCAGCAGAAGGCTAGCACTGTCAAAAATGTACAACAGGCACCCACTGCTGCAGGTACATACACACAGGCCTTTGGATATCAAATAATGTCACCAGCTACAAACTGAGTGTGAGAGGAGAGAAATTCAAACTGCACACTTGGGCTGGCCTCTGTCAAAGTGAGACAGGTGAGAGATGGTACACATTTATCTGTTCTCGTCTCCTGGGTTTTGAGGGCTCAGTATTGGGATGGCCTACCCAGGGAGGTGGTGGGGTCACCATCCCTGGATGTGTTTAAAAAAGGCCTGGRAATGGCACTGGGTGCCAGGGTTTAGTTGGGGTGTTAGGGCTAGGTTGGACTCAATCTTCAAGGTCTCTTCCAACTCAGYGATTTTGTGAAACATGACACCTTTCCCCACCCCTTTTTTTTCCTCTTATTTTCCCTGGGTGCTGCTATGAGCAAGATACTGAACTTGTTTTCCTGATCCAGGCCTGGCAGTGTGTGGCAGATCTGAAGTCTGACATGGTTCTGTTCACCAGGGTGTCCAACTCCTTTGCTTGTCCTGCTGCCCACTCCTAAAACCCCTGATTCAAAAGTGAGAGCCACTCCAAGTGAATCCAGCTCCACACACWCCAGCTCCTACCACAGCATGGAATTGAGACCAGGCCACCATGAGCAGCTCTGAATGGGAGAAAAATGAGACAGGCTGCTCCCACAGCAGCTGCTCTGAAATCTGCTGGGCTCTGTGAGCACTGGTTTCTTTTYCTTAAATTAACTATAACCAAAAATTGGTCAGTGTGTGATCAGAGAYCCTTTCTTGCTCCCTAAACACAAGAGCTACATTCCTTTTATGCTTACATTTTGATTTGCTTTCAAAGAATTTCTGCTGAACAATGAAGCTCGGCTCTGAACTTTATTAAGATGTTTTGGATTCAGCAATCAGTCTGACATTTATGAGAGCCCTGGCAAGAATGAGTATAAAGCAATACAAATAAAAAGAGATTGAAGGCATTGAATTTGCCTGCATTCTCTGGAGAACTAAAAAAAAGCAGGATGTATTTGGGTATCAGGGAAAACCTAATTCCCTACCATCCCATGTCATGAATTCATAATTTTAAAATAAACTATCATAAATTACACATTAAAATATGCTTAAGGAAATTATTTTTATGGGGCTTGTGTTCTGCAGTTTTGGTGTTGTACCAAGTTTTCTCATCATTTTACTTCAATTACTTCAGGTGATTGTTGATTACTGCAGGAAGAAAACACTTGGAGGTACACTTTACACTGGAAATTGGGGTGGGATTCCAGTCCAAACCCCTGAACTCAACCTCTGTAACAAGATCTATTTTACAATTATTCTCTAATTTTGAACTTGGCTGATACTTTAGGTGGAGAGTACACCAGTAATCTTCACTGCATCTCCTGAGTAACATCATATAATTATCCTCATGCCTTAGACTATATTGCAAAATAAAATACTCAGAACAAAACTGCAATAATTACATTTTTAAAATTAACAATTGTCAGTTTCTAAGTATTAGAAATGTTTTAGGAATTCTTTTTTTCCTCTTATATTTATATCYAGGCAGAAAGTACCTGACTTTGGATTATTATTTTGAAAATAATAAATTCAGACACCATAATGAAAAAATGTTTACTGCCTTATCTGTGCCCCCATATTTGYTACTTGCAGAACAATGATAAAACAGTGTTACAGCACCTTAAGTAGTTTTGAAAATTAACAATACTCTCACTATCTATGACTTTGTGACTGAATCTGGAAAATAAAATGCAGCTGGTGGACTGTTTTTGCCATTTGCTCACACAGAATCCATTTCCTCACGTATTAATTTGAGTATCAGTGTGATTTTACATGAGCCTACATCCAGCAKGGTGAGGTTTTGCCATCAGTGGAAAATTAGCCCATACCTGTGACAACTTATTGCCACACACAGGCTCTGCAACACTGCTCTATAAAGGAACAGAGATGGAATGATTTCAATGAGGAAAGGATGGAAAGAAGGATGTAAGGAAGGAATTAAGGCAAATTCCCCAGAGCAATTAATTAGRATTTCCCTCTCAATGTTTTCTACATCTCTGGCTCAGGCAAACAGAAAAAGAGCAGTGGGATCTGTCAGAGATCAGTTGGYGATTTTTATAGGGAAATCTTAATCAATTTTAGAAGGAAATCACACACATTTTGAATAAGATATGATAAAATGGAAATGAACAGAAAAATAAATACAACTGAATTTTTAAATGAAGTGTGTGTATCGGCAGTAAGGCTAATTTCCACACAAACTTACCCAGACAGAATCTAGAGACCACAAAACCACGTATACATGTGTGCACCTCCTCAAAAAATAGCCAAATCACTTTTTTYTCATACTCTCAGATATAATGAACCACAAAGTGACTCTAAATGATGGGTATTTTTTCCTATTATCTACATATTTAATATTTCATATGAATGTTGAGAGTTAATTTTCCTCAATTTATACTTCCTGTACTTCCTTCCACTCATGGATCTCTCAGAGTATTTTGTGAACATAAATTAATCAAGGTTCCAAACCTTCTCTAGTATTGAGAATTAGACCTGCCTTATTAACTACAAATAGAAGAATGGTATTAAAAATTATGTGAATTAAACTCAGAGCTGCAGAATATAGAAAGTGTCAGTTCATTTTCCTCCACTCACCTGCTATTGAGATTTAACAGTGTTTGTTCTGCCCACTGAGTACAACTTTGACTGGGAAAATTAAAAATAAATAAACAATCCACCTCCAATTTGTGCTGGCTCAAATTGTGGACCTGACCTGTGTGCAAGGTTTTGGGTATTGCTATATATTTGTGTTCCCAGAGGAAGCTGCTGCCTCAGAAAAACTCTTGGTAAAATATCCAGGCACCACCTGCACTAATCCCAGCCAAAAAAATCACCAGCATTGCTCTGGTACCTTTGTGAATGTACTTTTAACTTCACAAATAAAGATGAGATCAAAAGACATTTCATCCCTACCTAGCCAAACTTTTAAAAAGGCATCATGGAGTGTTCCAGCACACGGAGCAGTGCAAAGAACAACCCACTCCTCCCTGGGGACCCTTTTGCCCTTGGCAAAGTAATTTCTCCTCTTCTTGCTCTGCTTCTGTGAGTCAYAGGGAATGGAATGGCACACCCTTCCACTGGCAAACACAAAAAATCCTTGGTTCTTGAAAGCAAACCTTCAGTGCTATCTGCAAATCCTTGTTTTTCCCCTCAGAACAAGGGGAAATCCTTGAGGGGACCAGATGGCTTCCAGGGACTCCACCTGGGGTCAGGGGAATGCTGCTTAGATAATTACCTCTGCTTTTCCCTTGGGAAACAAATAAATCCTCCATCCCAACTGCATCCTGACTTTGAGCTAAAGGTGATGTTAGCTATTAGGAAATAGCCTCATTCCACATCCCTGACCATAAAAATCTGCCTTATTCTTGCCCTGCAGCTCAAAAAAAAAAAAAAAAAAAAAATTTAAAATCTATACATGTATATTTTCCCATGGATTCTCTCCAGCTGCAGTACCACAGCTGCAGAATCCTGGGAAGTTTAGAAAACCTTGCTGTGAGCAGTGAGACTGACTAATGGCCATGCTTAAACCATTACCAAGGGGCTTCTGGAGCTGGTGCTGACAGGTGTGGAAGGTTCTCATTTTCTGAGCCTTCCCACATTTTAGGTGTGGATTGATGACTGACATATTCTGAAAACATTCTTTATGACAATGGTAATAAAAAAAAAAGGAACAGATTTAAGATAAAGCAGAGCTATTATTCTAACTGCCTATTTCTGAGACTGTTACTATTTTTTGCTTCATTTTGTGGAGTGTATTTTCTTATTTTCAAAGGTGTCAATCTTCATCTAAGARCTTCTATATTTGCTGGCAGGCAACTTTAATTCTCTTTTAATGACTTTTTCTCTTAGTGAATCAATACTTAATTTTAAAAGGTCTTCCTTACTTCCTAATAATCTCCTTTATTTTTCCTACTCAAAGGCACATTTAAAAGGGAATTCAATAGCTCAGCTATTTCAGAAGGATTATTACATTCCATATAGAATTATATTAAATATAGAATATATTATATTACATCTAGAATCATAGCTGTTGATTTTTCACTTTAGACTGTACTTCCCACCTATTTTTATATTCCTAATCTTTTCTATCCCACTGGTTTGTATTGAGCAGCTCTGGATATTGGCTGTTCTTAGTTCACCCTGGTTTTTACCCAACCAGTATCTTTTTCTGTCTCCCCCCTCTCCCTTCCCCTAATCTGTGGTTTCTCTCACCAGAGGCTCTGTTGATCCCAAGTCCTGCACAGAATAGCAGAGTCCATCAATTGCTTCTCAGTGTGATCAGAGCAGGATGAAACCCACTCTGACRTACCCATTAATGCATATTTTTGATCTGGCTTTTCACTATTGTGTGCCTCTTGTTTTGCTTTCTGTGGTATTTCTAAGGCTCCTTTCCCTCCAATCTACCATTAAACCCTACATTGTTTAAATGTTTTTTCTCCTTTTTTCACAGAGCATTTGTCATTTCACAAAGCTTCAGCTTTGCACTTAAAATGAAAAGCTGAGTGGAGCTATGTCATAAACAATTGGGATTTAATAAATAACTTGGTCTGCTGCAAACTGCTGCACTAAGAACTAATACACTGTGAATTTTATCATTTGATTTATGCCATTTCTTTCTATCTCTCTCCCTCCCCTGCAAATACTTTTTATGCAAGAARGCACAAATGAGAAGAAAAATTATTTATAAAATAAAAAAGATTTGTATATTAAAAAGAAACTAAATTTCCAGAAGAGTGTTTTAATTCTGTCATCTGCTATAAAGATAAACATTCTGTTGCATTAAGAGAACTAAGATATGCAATCAGAAATGCAAGGCTGCAGCTGAGAGAAAGCCAGTGTAGTTATTCCATTTCCTAAAGCACAAAACTACTGCAGACAACAAAACTGTGGCTATACTAGAAATTAGTAATTTATTCAGTATCTTTCTCACTGAAACCACATTCCATTTGGAAATAAAATATTAAGGTCTGTGAGAGGGTGTGAGGCCACTTAAAAATAATATATAAAAATATATATAAATATATATAAAATATAWATAAATATATATAAAAATAATCACSAATKAGGTATTCCTGGCTTTCAGCAGCAGTGGGTTCCAAGCCTACAAACTGCTCCAGGAACATTTAGTTCCCACCTATTCTCTCACCCTGAGCCCTCCTGAGAAGGATGTCTTGTAGCCCTGCAGATTTCTGGGCTGGTAAACTGAGCAAAATGGATGTCAAACTCTTGATGGCTTGAAGGAATGTGAAAATTGGAAATTACACTTGAAGAAATTCCACACTGTGTGTCCAATACAGCTCAAAATTTGGGCAGCAGTGTTGGGTTAGATCAGAGCCACTTATTTGGCTTGAGCAAACCTTTAGCCAGGGGGTGATTCTTGTGTTGTAAACAGCATTTGACTGATAACATCACTGACTACACAAGTACATAGGGAGAGGACTTTAAATCTCACTGATTTATTTTAAATATGTTTTTAAGCTGCACAAATGAATTTTGAGATAAGGATCAGCCTTTCCACCTCCGTCAGAAAAACAAAACCTACTTCATCCATAAATTCAAATTGTTTTCCTTCTTTATATAAAACTTWCTGACAAAAACCTGTTCCCTTGGGAATAGTTCTAGAAGATTCCTGATAATGAACACAAGGGATGTTTCCTAGCATTGACTTCTTAATTTTTAATATTGATACAAATTGCACCTCATCCATCTCATCGCAACCGAAAAAGTACAAGTAGGTTACAGAARGTTGTCTGGTGAAACAAGATGATACCTGTAACTTAGAACCAGACTGCCTTATTAAAAGAATAAGAAAAGCAAATATTGCTTACTATCAGTGAAATATTTTACATCTACATATCAGCTATAAGAATTTTGGAAGAGTGAAATTTGGCCTCAACCCCCTGAAACCACTTGCACACTGAGACATATGGAGACTCTTTGCACACATTCAAGATAAAAAAGTTGGCAAGAAAAAACAATGTATGAAAACTTGAAAACATAGCAAAAAAAAAAACCAACATATTATTTAAGATGAAACAGGTGAACAATTAGGTGCATAGATAATGATGGATCCAGGACTATGAATCTTTCCTAACAAATTATCCACTTGTATTGTGAGCAGTGTCTACCCATCCTCTTTAGACTGAAATGAGTGGATTCTAGAAGTGCCATTTTTGGCAGTCTACTCAGACTACAGACAACACATTGCCATATCTTAAACTTAYATGCCATTAAGCTTCACTATCACCATGGCACCTACATATCCCCAGTGCTGGCTGGATTTGGGAAACCTGTATCTCTCCATGAAGTATTTCACACTTCAAGTATTAATAATACCCAGCYTGCCTCGATTTTTTTAAAAAGAGCTTTTGGGAATTTGCAAAAAAAAGTTTGTGCTTTGCTTTATTTTTTCTTTGAACTTCAATTACAAAGGGAGACGCCCCTCCACACACACACACATTTTTCACATCTTTTTGCATTCATTCAGCATTTGATTGAAGAGTTAATTCAGCTCCACTGAACAATGATAGATGTAATGAACAGAAAGGTCTTCCAATGTGAGAGATATTCTTCTCAATTCTTTCTGACAGGCAAGGGATGGTAAATAGACAAAACAGAGTCAAGCTAGGCAGCAAACTTGTAAAAAGAATGACTCTGGTAATGTACAAGGACAGCATGCACATCAATGAATACTTACATAAATGTCTGCACCATAAAATCCATCCTGGTATACAACACTGCAAGGATGCACACACAAAGAAAAACATCCATATTAGTGCATTTCCACATGCAAATGCCACCAACCCCTGCACAGCTGAGGTTAGTCTCTCACAAGAACAGAGGGGAGGGGGAAGGAAGGCACTCTTCACATTGGTTAAGGAGGTTGGTAGTAATTATCAGAAGTGAACCTGTACCAAATACATCATCTTATCAAGTATGCCAAATGCTTAGTTAAAGGAAAAGCATGGCAGGATTGGAAAAGACTTTGGATAAAATTTGGGGCTTTTTTTCTTCCCCTGTTTTTAGTTTTAAGAAGCCACATATTGATGTTTTTTCTTTGCTATAAAAATTTTCAGTGGGCCAATCCTACATCCTGTTTCAAAACCTTTGCAAAAAGCTAACTCTTGAAGCACTGCTTTCTCATCCTGTGGGTATGCTGACAGTCTGAAATAAAGGGTTGCTTCTCATTACTTAGATGGCAAAAAAAMCCCACAGCCTAAGTTGAAATGGTGAGAGGAGGGGGTGAAATAATTACACTGGTGGTGTTCTACCCACTGGGTCACATCTCAATATCCAGTCTACACAGAGGTGAGAGAACCCACAGGTGCTGCATGGTTGGCTCGATGCACATTACCAATAGTGACAACTAGTCTATTGAGAATTTCAGGGTGCTATTCTTTTGGGAAAAAAAAAATAATAACTTTGCCTACTTGAGCATTTTACAGCTTTGGCAAGCATGCCAGTGGTTCTGAGCTCCCCTGTTTTGGTTGGTTGGATACATTACTACTTTTTGTCTGAAAAAAATGTGGTAACATTGCTGTTACCAGATCACCAAGAGATGGTCTCATTTCAGCTAACATCAATCATCAGTGTAAACAGGGGAAGATTCTAAACCCTCCAGGATAAATGACACAGTATGACAGAGACAGCTTAAATGATTATACTAAAAAAACTCCAACTGCACAACAGTGGCCTAACAATTACACCCATTAGGTCATTCCAGCAATTTTACATCCATTTGGCAATTCTGCAATCTGAAATGTGTATTTCTCATATCAGAATCAACCCAAGCTGTTTCAAGAGCTAAATATGTGAGTTAATAAAAAAATAGGGATTTTTTGCAACAATATTTTCAATTTAGRAATACTATTATGTAGGAATAATAGTTATTACCAAGTTGCTAGCCTAAGACATTTTGCAGTTCCAACAAGAATTTTGATGTCAGAAATTTAACTGACCTATTGATTTCAATGACCAAACCCCACAGGGCTGAGCTGATATGTGTCTAAGTCTGAATCACTTGAGAAAATCATAAATATGCATACATGCACACAACGACATGGATAAAACTACACTGATGATAAAAGTTTGCTATGGAATAAYAACAGGTGAAAACTCAGCTCCACTTAAATCAGAGTGTCTGCCATTTGCTTCAGCAGGGTCAGACCTTTACTCATMTATTTTTCTATTTATTATGTCTGCGGAGCAAAATATGCAAAACCTGGTCTATACTGGCAGCTTTCAGAGAGGTTGTTACACTGCTATTTTGGTTTGGATACTCTGATCATTTTAAAACACTCCATGTTTTTCTTTACCTGTTTGCACATAAGGAATAAAGCRTTCCACACGACTGTGAAGTAGGAGCACACAACCATGGACAGCATGGAAGGACTTGGATGAGATGACACACAAAGAATACTGAGTTTACTGAGACCCCACAGCCCCAGCCCTCGGGTGCTCATATCCCTGTGCCACTCCTGGTGGAGATGGGGGAGAGCTGGGGGAAGGTGGTTTAGGTCCTACCCCTGTTTATAACCATCTAAGTGCACTTCAATAGCCAATTAAACTAATTTTCCAAGTCAAGTCTGTTTTGCCCATGATGGCAATTGGCAGGAAGTGTCCCTGTCTTTATCTCAACCCAAGARCTTTTCCATCCTCCTTTTGTTGTCATCCTATTRCAGGRGTTYCATACTGCTGTCYCCTTATCACAAAAGTTCCATACCTTCTYGGTGTTTCTCATGGGCAGCTCCTCAGAGCACTGACTCTCTCCTCTTCACAAAGCAGCCAACTGACYCCAGTTCCCTTCTCAMSCAGCCACCYCACTCTTTTATAGCACTCTGCTTCTCATTGCTTACAGCTGTGGCCTGTTAAAGTCAGGCCTGYTCCTRATCTTTGATAATTGGCCCAGCTGCMACTCCTTAGGGGTGARATTCCTTTCTACACTATCKTTGTTTTCTCATATTYTATCCCCCTACATCCTTTCTCCCCCTGTGCTCTTGAGAGGGGGAAGGAGAGCGCAGCTGGGGGAGGGTCTGGCAGCCAGCTGAGGCCAGCCCATCACTGCACATGCAAACATCCCACTCTCCATTGCTATTAAACAGTGCTATTCAGAAAATAATGCTTCTGAGAAAGCATCTGTCAGAAAGGGAAACTTTTTTCTTCCTCCTCWTGGTGATCTGTGGATACACAGCAAAGATGAAAAGGGGCTGATAAATTTTTCATTCCTAAGTGCAGCTGGTTGTAATCTCGGACAGGTTCATTCATCCACCCCAGTCTTCCTTCCAGTCATGTACAGACAGAAACTTATTTTGGGTTCTAAATGAAACCACTTCATAAATACTATGCTGAAAAATTTACCCATCACTRAAATGAGACATATATGCATAACTCCATCATTAGACATGGCCAATATTAAGATGAAGTGACAGAATCAGGCAAATGAGTATAACAGTCCCAAGCAGGACTTGCACAAAAAAAAAAAAAAAAAATCCGTTGATTTAATCTTATTTCCTCTCTGTGATCTTGCATTATGACAGTGATATTTAATAAAAAACCCTTCTGCTTCTCCTGAAGTTTGAGGAAAAGTAATTATTCACATTTCCGTAGATTTTTCAGAGAATATTTCCTCTATTCAGAGTCCTTGTCCTGATTGAATGTTACTAGTAGAGTCAAATGCATTTCCTAACAGCACCCTTCATCAGAAGTACGAAGTGTAAACCACCAAGAACTAACTTTTGCTTTTCTTTTCTTTAGTATATAAATTTCCAAGGGGTTTTTTGTTTGGTTGGTTTTTTTTTTTGGTTTTTTTTTTTTTTTTTTTTGGGTTTTTTTGTTTTTGTTTTTGTTGTTGTTGTTAGTTTGGTTTAATTTGCTCGGTTTTTCACCCCTTTTTCTCTCTCTGAGGCTCTAGGCAAAAAACAAAGGGGATGTCCTGAGCATGGGAAGAGACTGAATGCATCACACAGGGACCCATCTTACAACAGCTCCTTTAACACTTTATATTAAAAAAAAATATCCTGGTAGGCAGGTAAGTCTATTGCTCCTTGTAAAACAASACAGGTTTTTTTAATAGCCACATTACTGAAATCTGAGTTACTTCACCCAAGAAATGGTGTTAAGGTGCTTCCTGAAGGAATTAAAAAGAACAAATTTGGGGGATTTATTCAGTTGTATTTTTTTTTTATTTTATTKTGCTAAGGAAAACTCAGAGAAGTGAGAAATCTTAATTTTATAAGAAAATGTGCATTTAAATATCAACATAATCATTCCCTGAAATTATTTTTATCTAAATAGGGAACTCTTTTGTCATCAGATATTATACATCTGACTTGCATGGGTTTAGCTCCTTTATTTAAGGAGCTCTCCATGTCTTATAATCACTTTTTGTAACTATATTAACACAAACTCTTTACTAGTTTAGATTCCACCTTTACAATATCCTGGGAGAACTACATCTGTCTTCATTATCATTTTTCTGTCCTCATCTTTCAAAAGGATTGAGYTGAATAATCTATCAATGACATGAAAAGACAGCCCTTGATTGCACAAAGCTTTGCTGAGAAACTTCCCAGCAGCTGAGGATCCACGGTCCTCAGCCCAGGGCAGCACACCCAGCCTGGGTGTGGATCCAAGGGAACAAAAGGGCAGCACATCCCTGATCTCCYTCCTGGGCACAGCAATGCTCACAGCTCACCATTGCCTCTCCAGCACAGCTACAAGAAAGCAGCTGGGGAACAACAATTTTCTGTTTTCTGGTTGCTAGGAGGGTCACCCTCACTGTCTTGCACTGTCCAGCTCCTGGTCTGGAAGTCACCTTTAATGTGAACCCTTCATCTGGGGCCTTCATGAGAGAAATGAGAGAAGAGGTGCAGCTACAGCCTTATGAAACCAAAGACCTTTGGTATAATAAACCAGCCTTACTTAAACCAAAGACAGAACTAAAGCAAYACTTTTACACACTCTAATAGTGCAGTTTTAAGTGCTCTAAGCATTGAACTGAAACTCTTGTAAGAGGCAGTTTCAACTCTTTAGAATGTTCTCTAATTCCAGTTTCTTGCCTTTCCAGTTTCTGCCATGGACAAGTTACATTTTCTGCTTTGTGATATTGACTGAGGGCATTGCTGCAGAGAACAAAGCTGCAGCCATGAATCAATATATGCTGGCAAAACCCATTTTTTGTTCCAACAATTGCACATATGCAGAGTCCAAAGTAAGAGGAAGTTTACATGAGCCCAAGGAAATATAGTGGGAAAAAGCCATAACAACCTGAGTAGATGTAGTAGCTCATACTAATGTTCTTAAATTTAGAATTCAGAATAAGAAAATGTAGCTGTATTTTCATTTTGAATCAGTGAGCAAGTAGCACTTGAGAATGTTTATTTTAACAAGAGGAACAGTTTCTGAATAGCCTCTGTTATTTCTCCTCCACACTCCCCACAAATTTGCAATTCTATTTAGGGCTGGGTTTGTTTTTTKGGGTTTTTTTAACTGTTCTTTTCAAAGAGAAAAAAGCATATTGCTCTCCCCTGCTTTCCCAGAAAGACAGCAGAGGAGGAGATACAGACGGCAAGCTAATTCTCTGTTAGCTTCATCGGAGCTGAAAGGAGCAGGGAGGGAATGTGAAGACAAAGTCATCACACACTAAACTTGTGAGAATTTAAAGCAAAGGATGATGACGCAGAAAGGCTCCTCATCAGTTTCACTACGCTGCTATCTACTACTGCTCTGCTACCAGGTATACCATGACTCTGGGTTTTCTTGACAACAAATTAAAGATCTCTTGTTTCCCTCTCCTGCTGCACCATTTTGAGGTTAAGCTCCCCATGCAGTGCAGACTTCCAAACTCTAAATTTTAGTTYCAGTATTTTCACACAAACCAAGCTTTACTCCCCATTTCAGTGTCAGGGGGGTTTATGATACATACATTAATTAAATGTAGCTATAAGTAAGCTGCACATTCTCATATTTCAAGGAATTAGAGATGATGCTACAGATGCTAAAAGTGAAGTACTTTCTGTGAGCTAATAAACAAGATGCTATCTCAAGGAATTGTGAAATGTCTCACTCAAAAGTGAAGGATCCACTAATTACTGGGGAGTTTCATGTATCTCATGAACAGTAATTCCATTTTTAAATTACACATTTTAAAGCACATGTGCTATTCTTTGATTTATAGGAAAATAATGGCCTTAAATATGGTTATACCCAGCAATTTCTCTGGGACCCAGCAAAGTCTGTCTGCTGCTCCCCAGTAAGTGGGAGGCACAGCAGAAGACATCTTTCAACAGGAACCACCATAACTCATTCTACCTTATGACCACAAGACCTAGAGGTAGATCAAGGACTAAGGTTAATAAAAAAAAGGAAAATTAAAGGCAGTAGTTGCAATCTTCAGCTTTATATTTTGCAACTACAAGTAGGTTGTTTCTAGAAATATTTTTTCTAATTAAACATGGAAGGATTTTAATGTAAATGTATTATTAAAATTATAGTTTTTATTATAGAAAATGKGTATTTTTTTTAAATGACTGAAAATACTCAAGTATAAAACTGTCTACTGGGCTGTAAGGCTGGGCCCCTTCCTTGAGTGAAAAATAATAAATTGCTACTAAATGGATTGCAAAACAGCATTCAAAGCTTACTCAATTTTTTTTAATCAACAAATTATATTCCAAGTTATTTGCTTCCTTCTCTAAGCTGATTCATTCCCTATGATCTCTTTACTATCTTTATAATTTCCCTTGACTTCTATTCATGTTGAAACTGAAAACCACATTCTCATAACTTATTTTCATTGATTAAAGATTTTTTTTTCYGATGAAAATTCCTTATTGTTTCTTTGATGGGTCATGGGATAGAACAGGTGAGCAGAGAACAAAGAATCACTCAGCAATTCCATGTTACACTCTTGTATCAGTGAAGAGACCAACATGAGATCTAACATCAGGACAAAGAGATTATGGGAAAACAAAGGTTTATTACCCCAGCTGTGGATCAGGGCAACAGAGATATGTATAATTTCTGTACTGAATTACAGCTTATTGTAATTCAGTACAGAAATTATACATATCTGTATGAATTACAAAACGGGCAATTCAGAAAACAGGGCCTTATTGGAAAGCACAGGTGGATGGATAAACTTAAATATCTGAACTAAGACCTACATGATTTAAGACAGGGCTTAGAAATTGAAATCTTTTGCAGTGTCAAATTATGTTTGGAGGCAAGGTGAGCCCTCGATTAGCAAGGGTTCCTGACAGACACCTGGAAGCCATCAGAGCAAGATGATGGGACCTGTGACAAGGCAGGGCTCCCTCTGAAGCCAAATTTGGCACGAGCATGAAGGGAATGAGCTCCAGCCAGCCTCTCCATCCACCTGCAGAGCAGTGTGAGTGCTGAGCTGAGCTCCTGGAAACCAGCTCAGCTGGAGCACTGCTGGACCTGCCTGCAGAACCTCTGCACTGACCTACAACAGAGCTCTCTGTGCTCACACATCTAACTTACTGCTAAAGGGGCTGGCAACAAGCAGTACAATTACATGGGAATAGACATGTGCTACTCTTGGAAATGGAATTCATGCTGCTGACTCACTGAACTAATTACAATAATGTGCATACCACGACACACATATACACATWGAGCACCCACATGTGGCCTCTTAAATTAAGGCAAATTTAAGTTACTTACTTGGCAGAAGGTATTTACTTATTTTGCAAATACAAACCAAAAAGTACTGTCCAATTCAAAAATTATCCCACACAGCTGGTAATTGTTTTTGTATACACCTTTATGACTTTGTATTTAACTAAGGTGTGATGTCATCATGAAAAGGAGTGGCCCACCTCATTATCTCACTACATATTGCACWTTATGTTCACGTTTTGGAATTTGTATTAAACAAGGTAGAGAGTCCACTTTCTCTAGCTGCAGTATCCATTTGGTGGCTGAGGAATTATGATTGAAAATCTGAACGCAGGGCATTCTGAACTTGTCTCCATCTTTGCCATGTGCAAATGCCTGGACTGACTAACTGAGAGTATGGCAGCAGAAGGATAACTTTGGTTGGACACCATCCTTGCCCAARGGTAATTCAGTCAAACTTCAGAAAAGTTTGTCTTCCTCCAGTAGTAGTAATACTATTTTTCTTAATAAACTACACAAAAAAACTCAATAAATCAACAGAATACACTTTTACAAAATAACCTGATTCTGTGGCATGATTCTTACATTACTTTTTAGAATGTCTTATTTCTTTGAGGTAATAAACTGCCCAATGTGACAAAATGGTCAAACTGCCTGTATAAATAAATCCCTGAAAACTCAGGCCAAAGGCTGACTGATGAGATTAGCAAATTTGTCTGGGAAAAGGTGCTCCTTTTGGCTTAATGGAAGCAAGGTTTACTGAGAAACTGTGGGAACTGGTACAGGGCAMCTATCACATATTGGAATGGAGCAGGGGGACAGGGAGCTCCTGCACAAAGGGACATCCCCAGTGGGAGCCAAGGRGCTGCTGAACAGGATTTCAGTGAGGGCAGGGAGAGAGTGAAAAAGAGAGAGAAAGAGAGATCACCTCCTCTCACTGCCTGTGCCAACCCTTCCTGACCCATCCCAGGAAGATCCAACAGCTTCAGAATCTGTTCTGATTCTGAACAGATTCAGAATCAGGTAATGGCAAATCCAGTAAAGAGGTAATGGCAAATCCAGTTTTTATGACAAAATACTACTCTGGCCTAGGATCTGCTAAGTTTTCTGACTTTACAGATTTCCTAATTTCTTAACAGCTGAAAATCTTTTGCTAATGTTACTAGGATTTTTGTGTTACATGCAGCATATACAAAGCCTCTCTGTATCAGCCTTTGCAGAGCTACAGGAAAAACTGTTTATTCTTTCTTTCCCCCAAAAATATACACAAAACCCAAACAATCTTCTGAAATAAAGAAGATTATAGAGTTACTAGAAATTATTACTATGAATTCCACTTCTTGGTTCCTTAGTTTACTACTTGCTTTTAGTAAATGCAGGTCACTGACAGCAAAACCTTAAGGCATTATTTAAGCAAATGTACACAAAAGCCATGTCCTGAGAGGAGCACYCCAGGTTTCTATCATGGCAAAGATGGCAACTAGAAAAACTAAGCAAACTGCAATAAAAAAATATATATATTTAAAAAAAAAATCCAGCATTAAGCCTTCAGGTGCAGAGACAACTTTCAGCAGGCGATTTGAAGAAAAAAAGAAGTTAACTCGATCCAACCTCCTTAATAACCAGATGTTTGCAATCATCAAAAATATACCTTTAGCCGAAACAATCTCCCCGTTCYGGAGCGTTCCGTTTGCGGGAGCATTTACATAACAATATGTGACATCTGAAATGCTTAAGGCCACCAAGCATGGCAGTACAAATTACAGTCATTTTTCAAGCCGCTGTGCGAGGCGCCGGCGCCGGGCAGGCACGACCCGCATGCAGCAGGGCTGGGAACGGTGCCCAGGCTCCCGGGATCCATGCTGAGCCAGAGGTGAGGGAATTTCAGAGCTCCTTACCCGCCGTAGGCTGGGATGGGAGGAGGGGGAGCTGCTGCTCGGAACGTGTTGTACACCGTGCGACCCCGGCCTCGTAGGTGGGCACCTCTGTACGCGGCGGCTGCGGTCGCAGCAGGGTAGGGAAATCCTGGCACTGCAGAGGGGAAAAAAAAAAACCAAACCAGGGATTAGTGAACAGAGCCCATATTCTGGAGAAATTCTGAAGTTGTGATGGTCTAAAAGCTCGCCTGTAGCTGGACAAGGGAGTCGCCAAAGTGTTTTATCTTGTCTTTTCACACAATCTCTGCCTACAAAGAGCGGCAAACTGAGAATTTGGATGGCAGTGCCACATTCTGGAGCAATTCTGTGTGACATTTTTCACAGGGGTCTGAGGATGAGGGAAGAGATGAGGATCTGACCCCATGTTTCAGAAGGCTTGATTTATTATTTTATGGTATATATTATATTAAAACYATACTAAAAGAATAGAAGAAAGGATTTCATCAGAAGGCTAGCTAAGAATAGAAAAAGAAAGAATGAATAACAAAAGCTTCTGTCTCSGACAGAGAGTCCAAGCCAGCTGACTGTGATTGGCCATTGATTTGAAACAACTCTRCAAGACCAATCACAGATCCACCTGTTGCATTCCACAGCAGCAGATAATTATGGTTTACATTTTGTTTTTGAGGCCTCTCAGCTTCTCAGGAGGAAAAATCCTCAGGATTGTCCTAAGATGTCTGTGACAATTCTGGAGTTGTGATGGTCTAAAAGTTTGCCTATAGCTGGATGAGGGAGTAGCCAAAGTGTTTTAGCTCATCCTTTCACACAAATCTCTGCCTGCAAAGAGCAGACGGCAAACTGGGAATTTTGGCAATGCCATTTATGGCTCTCAGTTTCTCAGAGGATGCTAATGAAAAGAGTGTTGACTGGTTCAGCAGGCAGTAAACTGGGAATTTGGATGGCAGGGTCATTTTTGGCTCTGAGTTTCTCAGAGGACACTAATGAAAAGAGTGTTGACTGGTTCAGCCAACACTACTACCAGGAGACTCCCRAGGTCCAAGTTCAGGCTCAAATTTATAATGTCAGAGATATTTGCATCACATTATTGGATCTGTCTTCTGAAGTCAGCCCTGTTTTGAGTAGGGGTGAGACATTAGAGRCACAGGTGACCTCAAGGCATCTAAATTATCCAGTGATTTTGCCAATTGAGCAGAGCTTTGCTTTTGTTCAAGAGGTGGATTATTAACCAGCTCTTAACTGTGTAATAAATCAAAAGAGTTTTTCCACTCTTTTCTAGTTCTTTTTGGGGCTGCACCATGTACATAACAGTACCTTTCAGTCCTTCAAAGGCAAGAGTTGTATATCTTAGGAACACCTCTGAATCTGTCTCTTATACACATCTAGATGTGTATAAGAGACAGGTACAGTACCTTTCAGTCCTTCAAAGGCAAGAGTTGTATATCTTAGGAACACCTCTGAATCCACATAATATCCAGACCAAATAGAAATAACCATATAACAAAGAAATTAACTCAGATATTTTTATATTGTCATTGGATCTGTGAACATTAATTACCATTCCATGTGAGACTTAAAATATTTTAAACAGAAGTTGAACAGTAACACAGTATTAGAGCCTTTCCTTTGTAAAGCTTCTCTCTTGATAACTTTTTAATTGAAAAAATAATRATAAAACAAGTAAAAAAAAAAACCAAAACCCCAAAACAAACAAAAAGACCCTTCCCACTTTGCTTTCTCTGGCAGTTTTTTAAGCAGTGCTCATTACTTCATTTCTCCTTTGTACATGTATTGTATGTCAATGTTAGAACAGTTATTTCTTGAATTAATTCATCAGTGAGATAAGTTAAAATCAAATCCAGCTCTGTTGGCATCASGTTACATCAAATGTACTTCACTGTGGTTTTTTTTTTTTTCAGTATGTAAATAAAGAAATGAAACAAATATTGCTTAGCAAAGCCCTAATAAAAAGCAAGCATGGAAATACTGTTGTATAATGATTTTCAAATCTGAATTATGAATTGATTTCAATCCTCATTTAGCATCAAATTTTAAAAGAAGCCTTGAATTTGAAAAAAGAAAATGAAGAAATTCACAGCTTTTAGGCCTTGCTGGCTGAACATGTGAAGGTAAATCCTGTAATTATGGTGATTTCTCTATTACTGCCTTACTGCTGTGGCTTTTGGGGCTTGGCTAGGTCCTTCTCTCTGACAAAAAGGTTACATGGTAATTCTGCAAAGACTTACATGCCTGTGATACAACATAAACCAACCTTATGGCAATGCAGATAAATTAGGTATGTCTTAGTGCAAATAGCATATTTTATAAGGAATATAAAAGGAATGAGTCAAAATCATAAAGATGAACTTGCAGAACTCAAAATTCTGTTGATAACTTTGCAAGCAACTGCATTTAAAAAGTCTTAAAGGAATTGTACTGGAAAACATTTCTTTTAAGGAAAAACAACATATACATCATCTATATGARATTTGGATGCTCTAAGTACTTTTGCATATTCAACAAGGTTGAGTATTGACCAATCTAAATATGGTAGTGACAGAGTTATAATCTGCTGCTGGAACCAYGTAAGTTCTGTCCTTTTCCTTTCCAAGTATACAGCCTTGTATAAAAACTAATACAACATGCAGAGGAAAATGCAA
The DNA here is from genome assembly GCA_002167245.1 of Sporophila hypoxantha. Classification (NCBI taxonomy): domain Eukaryota; kingdom Metazoa; phylum Chordata; class Aves; order Passeriformes; family Thraupidae; genus Sporophila; species Sporophila hypoxantha. The sequence continues at coordinate 2,016,836 of NDFG01000257.1, read as the reverse complement.
AATACAGTTTTACATARTGTTCAAAGAACTACAGACCTACACACTCCCTCCAGTCTTACAGCTTTGCTTTTCTTTCTTCATCCAGCTTTTGCTCCTTTCCAGTTAGAGGTGGAGGACTGGATGGAGAACTGATCTAATCCAGGGCAGTTAYCTTTGTGTAAGAGTGATGTTCAGCTGCAGTCTGCATGCCTTAGAAAAATCACTCCTTTCCAACTAATAAGCATTGCTGGAAATAAGTTTCTCCAATAAATTGATTGCTAATTTGTTATGTCTTAAAAAAAAAAAAAAAAAAAAAGAAATGCAACTAACTAAATAAAAAGGAACAAAAGGAACAAACCCAATGAACCAGTGCTCAGAAGAGTTTGCTTAAATAAATAAAGTAAATAGGTGGAAATGGATTTGAGAGAAAGTCCAGGAAAAATTGATAACTGAAATGATGGACATGYTAAATGATAAAGTCTAGCCTTTAGGGGCACTCTTAAACTGTCAAAATCAGGAGACATTTCACTGACCTAAGTGGCAATTACAAAACAAAACAAAAAAAAAATCAGTCAGGCAACCTTAAAACTTCTTCACTTGCATCTGTACTTTTCTAAATATTGATAGAAAACACACTTTCACAAGAAGAACAGAAGTGAGAGAGCAAATCCAGCTAACTCAAAAACAGCCTAAGCTCCAGCAATGTAAGATATGTAACACCATTGTGGGCTTGCATACATGGTCTGGAAGTCCTGCCCAGAGTTCTGTTGCAGTAATTAATTATTTGTAATGAACATCTACATTTGGCAATATTTACAGTGGTCGTTCTTTTAGGGTCCTAAGCAATAATTAAAAACAACTGGAATTGTTGGGAGACACYGAGGAAATGACTCTGTGAAAGAATGAACCCCCTGTGTGGTTTGTGAGCATTTTTTCMTTTGAATTGTGCCATTCAACCCAGCTTTCACACAGACATATTAAGATACATATTTTGCAACAATTGAGCATTTATCCTAAATTTTCTTTATTCTTCATGGCAGTCACACCTTGGAAAGAATTACAAGGAGGGTCATTGACCTCAAAGCTTTGACAGTGAATGCTTTCCACAAATAAACGCCACTGGAAAAGCAGAGTGGCCCACCAACAAATGAGTCAAAAATAACTAATTTTTTAAAATTATATTTTTATGAGAAAGAAAGCTCTTTCTGAACAAAAAAGAAAAAGGATGAAAACAGAGATAGCAGGGAGAGTCAGTCCATAAGAGTTTACCAAATCCAAAACCTGAAAGGGAGGCTCAGCAGTCATGGGAGATGCTAAGACAAGAAAGTGATGGTTTTTTTTATCATTTTCAAAGGATCTGCACTAGAAAGCATGAGTTTGAATGAAAAGCCTGAAGTAATGTAATTGTTTTGCTATGCTTGCCTTACATTGCACTCTTAATAAAGTCCCAGAGCATGAAATGTCTAAAGTAAAGCAAAGCACTAAAAAACYACAGAAGCAATTAGTGGGAGGCAGAGCAGTGAGGTGTAGCTCTGTCAGGAAGAGGATCAGACATGACAGAAACTGAACATGGGACTAAGAGTGGCATTGCAAGGCCTTACAATCAAGTCAGGTCTAACAGTTGAGTTTATTCATATCAGAATGATATCCATCCCAAAAACTGATTTGGGTTCATCTGAAAATCAGAGTATCTGAAAACACACTTTCTATTGTCAGGTAGTTATATTAGAGACTGAGATTAGAGGTAAAGGAATCAACAGGTTTTGTTGCCCTGGATTTSAGTTCAGAACACAACCCATAATGCTCCTTCAGCCCAGCTGAGAAATTAGATGGGTAGGAATATGTAATAACCACAGAATTTATTTTGCTACCAACTTTTTAATATCCTCACCCCAAAATAACCAGCAGAAGTGGCAGCATTAGAACACAACTGAAGAATGGACTTCATAAAAAGAACTTTATGAAAAGGATTGTCCCATCAGGAAGCATTAAATGCTATTAACCAGTCCCAAAAGTAATGCAGATAGTAGCCAGGAGGGGTGGAGGTTTTAATGACTTACAGTTTGTAGGTCAACCTTCCTTAGTGCCTCAGTGCCAAGCTGCTGAAACCCAGTCAGTGAAAATGCTATTATACAAGAGGGTTGAAAATGTGTTTGACTCTCAGCAGGGAAGCATCTGAGCCCACTTCTAAGAAAAAAGTAGCTTAAATTCATCAAAGTAATTTGATGACTGGAATTCTTCTGATCTGTGACTGAGAAAAGRCAGATTTCTCCAAATGCATGTTGATATAGGAGGTGAAAACATGAGGTTATAAAAAGAAAGGCTTTTCTAAGGACAATACATAATCAAACATCAAGCCRTAGAAAACAATTTACATTTTCATCTAAAGGCCCCATCTATTCTATAGATATTCACTCTGCTATTCAAATATGAATGAGGCTAAAATCACAAAACTCAGTTCCTGCAGTCACTCAGCAATTTTAATTTTTCAAGTTAAAAAAAAATAGACTATAAATAATATGCTGTGGAAATCCTTGGCTTTGCTTAATACAATTATCCAAAATCATACAAATCATCTACTACAGCCTAAATTAAATTGTTTTAAGAACATGCTGGTAAGATTTCTTCTTTAAAYGAGTTTGTTCTATTTCTATACTTAGGGGGATACTATTTTAAAATGTATTATTACAATTAATATTGTCTACAAAGTTTTCTCTTCTTACACCTTTTAAACGTGGAATCATTGTCACTTCAGTGAACTTCAGTTTAGACCTCAAACATGAAATATGGCCAGTAAACTGCCACATTTAAGCAAATAAAAAAGGATTCATRGAAGTGTATCAGCAAAATTTAGATAACTAATGATTTTATAGAAAAAAGCAAATATGAGCATAAGGAAGAAAAAACTTAATCTTTGAGTTCACAGATGAAATTTAATCAAATCTTAATTTTTCCCTGAAGATGTAATATAAGCGTTTGTTTTACTAATCTTTTATTAAATGAACACGACAGGGAGGTGCACTTTGTAGGCACCATATCTCAACAAGGCCTGGGAAAACAAAGACTTGAAGGAACAATGAAAAGCTTGAGTTCCCAAGAAGAGGAATATAACCTGGCAAAAAAATACTTAAGGGTTATACAATGCGTATTAAAGTTTTAAAGCTTTGGGATAGATGAAAGAGCAGCAGATGCAAAAGACAACAGGGGGCAGATTTTGTATCAAAGCCATAAAAATATACAGCCACTTTAATGGGCAATTATTCTTCACATTTGTGCTGCGGTTTGAATTTGTATGAGGGTGCCATATGCCCCAAGAAAGGTGTGCCATCAAAATGGATGAGCAGATCTACCTCTCATCACTCCTAATCTCTCYTCCTCTGCACAGAGTAGCGGGTCATCCGCCACCAAGAGTTTGCAAATGTTTTATGGGGAAGAATTTTAATGTTCYGTCGTGTTGGAATCGGTTTGTCGCTAATTTACTGCGGCACAGTTTAAGTGCTGGAGAGACAGGGAGACACATTTACATCATTCCCAGAGTTCAGGAGGATCCCCGTTGAGGAAACACAATAAATTAAAAACAAAGAGATCTAATGGGTAGCATGCTGAGAAAGGCTAAGCAGAATAATCTATATGATATTATCTGAGATTTCAGGAACGGAATCAGCGGTTTATCCCAATGTGTGCTGTGCTCTCCCTTCACTGTAATAGYAATAAGTATTATTAAGTGGCATTCTTTGAATGAATTATAAACACTGTGCCAAAGAGGATTTGTGCATTTAAATACACAGACCAAAGCATACTGCAAGCAAAATGTAAGCTCTGTAAATACAGATTTTAACACGAAAATGCATTTAAATTATATATAAATATATGTACATACACACACTTCAAATTCAGGGTAAAAAAAATCTTTGGAAAGTTCACAGTGTTTAAAATTACAGGCTGAAAATGCATTTCTTATCCTGTCACTGTTGTGAAATGATTTTCCCTAAGATCTAGTTGTGAATTAACTGCATTCAAAGGAAATTTCCCATATACATCAAACACAGTCACAACTGGTCACTTCTATTTCTTTCTTTCACATGCTATTTATTTTTTGAACCATACTTAAAATTGTAGACCCATTATTTCCTTACCATTGTAAAAAAAAAAAAATACATGCCAGTATTATACACTGCTGTTTAGGAATGAATAAATCTGTATTTTGGAGAAACCCCTACTTAYAGGACATTCTCATTTGAAATGCATTAAAAAGGAAAACAAAAATCTCTAATTAATGTACAAGTCTAATCACCATTCTCCACATGGAAGAGTAATTTTTCACTGTTCATTTGCTCAGTGTAATCTCAAAACTGACATAACAGAAAAGCAATGGCCTATAAATCTGCTCTCATTTGTTTCTTTAATATTCATATTCCATTGAACTACAGCTGCTTGTTGCTGCAGTCTATTACAACATGCAAAACTGTCAATAAAAATATTATGAAAGGCAAGATGTGTTTCTTCATGGCTCTGTGTGCCATTTATTTGGAAAAAAATAACAACAAATGACTCATGGATTGTCCCTTAGTTTGCTGCAAGCTGGGCGATTAGTGATTAATTACCTTGCTGCAAATTGACATGGCACAAGGAAATTGACACAGCTCTGATTAATTAACTTTTTTATGCAAGACAGTTACTTACAAAACACTGCACACTGTAATTGAATCCCTTTACACAACACTACTGCATTAAGTTTCCTGTCAAATCCAAATTAGCACCAAATTTCACATAAATGTGGTGAAACTTTTTATACTGAGGTACATGTAAATATTTCTAGAAAGGGGGCAGACAACTGCTTTAAAACACTGTTTKCAAATATTTCAGCCTCAGAYGTGGGAAGAAACAGATTTTTAGATKATTCCMTRTYGAACTAYAATCAAATGCATATGAAGAAAACTGTAAACGAAACACTTGAGTAAAAAGCAACCTACTATTTATTCCTATGTTAAATTATAGGAAGAYACATAACTGTTTGAACAAAATTCTGCTTATCTTAAAGTTGTTTTCAGATCTAATTGATCTATTATTTCAATTACTTTKATACCTTGATTTCCTTGTAATTATTTTAAGTCTAGATGGAACTATTCTTTTTGTTTCATCTCTTCTCATGTACCAACAAACAATCCCCTATTGGTTTCTCTGGAAATGGCTCCCATGACATGCCATTAATTTATAATCTCCTGAGGAAAACCTTGATGYCCAAATCTAGAAACTCTCTCATCTTCCTGCCTAAGCTTTTTCCACCTGAGAGTGGCTGGCCATTGGCACAGCTGCCCAGAGGGGCTGTGGGATCTCCATCCYTGGAGATGTTCCCAAGCTGTTGGAGTTTGGTCCTGGAGAGCCTCCCCAGGCCTTGCTGCTGGAGCAGGGGYGGACAATTTGTTCTCCAGGGTTCCCTCCAACCTCAGCCACTCAGAATTGGYCATTTGGTGATTCTGTGGTTATCAGAAATTCCCTTACACCTCACCCTTCTTTAATTGGATTGCATATGCAGCCGCCTGACATCACCCTAAGACATCAAGGAGTTTCCAAGAACAAGCAGAAGAAAATGGAGGWTGTGAAGAGATACAAAGGAACAAGTAAGATGATTGAGAACTCTTTTTGTAAAGCTATATAATGACACCAACCTACACCTCTGAGTTTWAAAAAAAGCTGTAACTCATGGTGAAATTACTTATGATGGACTTAAAATCAAAATGAGTACTGCATAGCTGAAACTACAAATAGTTGAGGTACAAGGAACAGTTGGCTTTTCACAAAGGAAACAACTAAAACAGAAGGAAAAGCTCAGGAGGTAAAAAAGCACCCAGGCCATAAAGGAAAAGAAACAGTACAGATCAAAGAAGACATGTTTGATCTTAAATTAAAGAACAATCTTCAAATATAGATGATCAAAGTGATCAATATCTTGTCTGGTGTTCCCAGTTATTGGACAGCTCTAAGTTTCAAGCAAATGGAAGAAATCCCATGTCTAACAAAGCACCACTTCCAAGACAAAGGAAAAAGGCCRTGGTTGTGGAAAGCTGGATGAAGAGTAGCACTGCTATAAAGAGATGACAAAATTTAGTAATTTGAATGTTTATGAAAGTCAATTATATAGTGACAAGAAATACTGTTTAGATGACACAAGGATTCTGAAAGCTCAAGAGAATTATTAAACTGTAAAAAGAACACTGTCAGAATGCATTGGGAACAATTTAGGCAGAAAGTAATAGAGGAAAAACCCAGCTGTTAATCTAATCCAAACCATAAAGGAAAAATTGTCAAAACAAAGAATTGCACCTGCAAAGTCATACTGATACTAAAAATGTTAATTCCTAAAAAGCACTTATTATCTGTGAAATTCAGGTTGAATTTTGCTGTACACAGCACAGTTCCAACACCCATGATTCAATAACAACCACCACAAAATAGAGTGACACTAAGGTGTGCCTTTATTTGAAACCAGATCTTACAGGCTGAGCTGAAAAGCACAAAATTAAGAGTTTGCTATCTGACASACAGGATGATTTGAGATGTACCACAGTCAACGCTGTGGGTCTGGTACTAAAAATGAGTGACAGCAGCAGAGAGGATGCAGAGCCAGGGAAGGTGGCACCCAGGACTGTGCTCAAAGGGCTCTGATGTACAATTGCATCTCAGAACACGATGCAAGATAATACTGAATGTAATTCTCATTATGTAAACAAAATGTACATAGTAAATGTAATTACTACGTGTAATTCTCACTATTTAGCTGCATTCTGAGAAGAGGAAGCCCAAACAGTCCTCTTGGCCTAAATCACAGGTTGGTCACCAGTGCTGCCAGGGGCCTAGTGCAGTGTGTCCACCAACAGCAGAGCACCAGGGGAAGGCACCTGAGCTCCCAACTGTCCTTGGGCTCACACAGTTTTTATAATTTGAACTAAAACACAGATATATCCTCCACAATTTACTGTCTTTCCAGCTATCTCCCACTACCCATATATAGGGTTGTGTACAAGTGGTAAAAAAAAGTGAGTGACACAATTCAGGACGTGTCTCTCTTTCCAAAATTTCTAAGCCTGCTAGTTCAGACACATTGCTCCAGCACAAAACAGACCAACAGAAGAATGAGGGTAAACAGCAAGGCCTGAAAAACACATTTTTGGGAGTGAATTGAAAGCCACGTTTACAGGTTTTGGACATACACCATGTATTTTAGTGATGACCTATAAGTAAGTAATCATTTAAAATATGAATAGACAGGAGGTAAAATGAGAGTTATCATGAAAATTGTTGCAGAAAGACAAGGTATACTAATACAGAACACCAAAAATGCTGTAGGAAGAATTTCAGACAATGCTACCAAAAAAATGTTAAACATTAAAAAAAACAAAAAAAAACCAAAAAAACCAAAAAAAACCAAAACAAGCAAAAACCCCAAAACCAACCAAACAAACCTGAAACCAACCAACCAAAACAAACAAACAAAAAGTCACCAAAAAAAACCCCAGAGGTTCACTTGCCGTTAAAAACAGGATGATACTTATATCAAGAATATAATGCTATGCATATGAATACAGTTTTACTTTTTTTTTTTTTAATTTTGTAATATCTTTATCTTACTTGAAAGTCAGTGGTGTTGTCCTGTGTCATAGCAAGGCCCAACACAATGGGACAGAACAGAGTATAAAAACCTTCTAAAGACTTTTCAACCTGAGATGACATCAACATTTCTCTACACTTCTGTACACCAGGGAGGGAATTATGGAAAGTCATTCTCTTCCTACTTACWATTGGTATCCTCTTTATTTAAGCTTTCACTTAAACCCACTGTATTCAACACACAAAAGGGAAGGGCAAGTGGCACATTTTTCCTGGTCACTACGGGTGATTCTCTTCATAAACAAAGGCAATTAATTCAGGAAGCACATCAAAAGATAGTTTGACCCTTAAATGTTCAATAATAAGGTTTTTGTAGCCTGGAAATCATATATAGGATTGCTCCTCTCAAATCCATGCACATTTCCCTTTGGTGGGATTTTTGTACCCTCAGTCAGGAACTGCAGCCCTACAATGGTTAATTTGGTTAATTAATGGCCCAATCACAGCCTCCTTTGCAGGGTGCTCTACCTGTTTCCTACAAAGCAATAATCAGACAAAACCACCRAGSTGTAAATACAATGCACTGATATATATTTCATTGGTGATGAACTGACTTCCCATCCCAATTTAGCTCAAGAGAAAACAGACCAATTAAAAATTTAGTTTGCAGAACCTTTCTACATTCAATTCAGAAATACCGAAGCGCTGGCAAATTATTTATACCACATGAATACTCATTTTTTAAACTGCTCCTGACCCACATTCTAATTCAAAATGGCAATCCTGCCAAACAGTTAAATGAAGAAAAACTACAAGAATAAAATCAGAGCAAATGAATCACTGATGTCATTGCAATATATGTCCATTCAGATTGAATGAGGTCAGTCATGACTGACACACAAAACCCAGGGAAGGATTCACCCAGTGCCAGGAGCATCTACCCTTCAGCTGCTTGGAGTGGCAGCAAACTGCCATCATTACAGTATAATTTTCAGGTAATTACAGGTGTGCAACAGATTAAACATGACAAAATCAACAGAATCAAGGTTTCCAAACCAAATGCTTCCACTAATGATTTGGCTCAGAAGCGCACTTTGAATCACCTTTTGAAAATTTCTATTTTCCCTGTGTAATTTTCTTGGTATTGAAAATATCCCAGAACATAATAGAAATGTCAAAGGTCTTCCTTCAATCCATTAGTAACGCCACAGGAAAATAAAACCTGGAATGTCTTCACTGAAACAAGCAAGATGAAAATAGTTCCATACAGCATTTTTTAGGTGGTTTACTAATATTCCTAAGCCAAGTAACCTATTTTTAAAAGCAAGGACATATACTGCATAGACAAACTTGACTTMATTTTCATTTCTGTAGGAATGAATCCTCAAACACACTAAATCCTACAGCTGGATGTGCTCTTTATAAACATAAAATGTATATTTATGACTTTCCCTGTTTATTCTATAAGTAAGACCCTGACCCACCCTGAACCATCCTCAATCTATGAATTAAAACAAAGCACCCACAGGAAAAAACAATCTTTTTAAAACTAGGACATATGTCTGCTATATGTAAGTGCTAATATTTTCAATAGGGAAAAAAATCCCACATCATGTAATTAGTACTTTGTGCTTGTTCCACAGATTTTCCTTCTCTCCGATCACATAATGCACAGAATAGTAGGAATACTGGGTTAATTTTGGGACATTTCTAATATCTGCTCTGACACAACGAAGTGTGTTTTCCTTGCTTTAAAAAAAAAACCCAAAACTTGAGCATTTAAAATATTTCCTGTCAAAAATATTACAGGACAAAAGGTTTCTAGGGAATTTTCCAAAAGAACTGCCTTCCCACCTTTCAAAAACATCTCATCTTTGCCTTGTTGTTTCCTGGTGGCTCATAAGCTAAAATCCCAGGGCAAGATAGTTTATTGTTTTAATATCTGTCTGACGCAAAGCAAAAGGATTCTCTGGTGAGTGCTTATCTGTCATATGTACTTCTGTGMAAGGAATATCAAGATAAATAAGATGTTCTAGGGCATATCATGGGATTATGAGCTCGGCACTCACTGAATTCTGTTTAAAAATAGTTGAAACAATAAATAAAAAAACATCTACACATATTTTGGGGACGTGAGYTTGAAGAGCATTGGGTTTTAAATATTTTAATTATAGGGGGTTTATGCTATTTTAGTATGAATAGAAAATGAACACTCAAGTCCGTAAATGGGACAAACAAGATGAGAGGAAATAATATTCATAATTTAAACAGTTARAACAATAAAATTCTATTCTAATGGTACAATGGACTGTGAACTTACTTAGTATTAATTAAACTCAGTGTAATGGCATTTTCTATATTGAAATGAATAACCAGTGATCTGGAAATTCATTTAGACCATTAGGTTAATTACAGAAACCGATGGAAGTTTTATCAGACAATTACAATTAAAGAACACGAACAGTGTGGGACAGATTTATAAGCATTTGTACCACCTCAATCATTTTTGCTGAATTCCACCACCACTTCTTCCAAAACTGTAATCAATATATCAATTAAAAAATGGGCCATCAACTTCATTTGCCCTTGAGTATGATAAAATAAAACGAATTAATATCGGATTTTGCATTTTCATATTTTTCTTCTTTTAMTTCTATCACTTGACTGCAGTATGAAAGATTTATTTAGGAGCTGATAAGCAGGCTTASTGAAGATGAAACAGCTCTAACATTTAGGAAATCTAAGCCAAAATTGACTTCATTTTAAAATGYACTCATTGAAGTCAAGGCAAAATTCACTTTTATGGGCATGCTAAACATTTGGGAAATAGAGATGTTCATCTGCACATCATTCTGAACAAAAGCATGGAGAAACTTAAAATATTTTACCATACATGTGAGCTACCCATGTAGCTAATAGTGAACTATCCCCTCAATGTATGCTCAGAAAAATCCACTAGTAACTACACACTCAATAACTTGAGTATCTTAATGCTTACTTGGARCAAAAATAAAGCCTAAAAGTTTCAGAGATCAAAGTGCTGATTTAGAGAGTAAAAAAATATTTATCTGCTTTTGAACTTCCCTTTAAGTTTTAAATTTCATCTCTCTCATTGCCCTCCACAGGGCCTGGGTAGGCACAACTGGACATTGCTGAGGGATGGGATGCACAGCTGGAAGGGGATGCACAGCTGGAAGGGGATGCACAGCTGGAAGGGGATGCACAGCTGGAGGCTGCTGCCTCACCACACCAGCAAGGGCTGGGTGAGCCAGCCCAGAGCAGGAGGATTTCTACTGGAAATGCGTCTCCTCTTCCATGCCCTGCCACCAAGGACAGGGACRTTATCAGGGGACAGAGCCAGGCACACGCTGGGAAGAAAAGGGACAATAAATATGACTTGCAACCAGAGAGGTTTCCACTGCCAGGACATTCAGTCTTGGAACAGATGATCCCCTGAAATTGTGCAATCCCTGTCCTTAGAGGTGTTCTGGTGCAAGCCGGTTCTTCCAACCTGAATAACTTGACAATTCTACAACTTCGTATCTTCCTTCTTGCCCATGGTTTGGCTCTCATGAGCTCCCACTYCATTCACATTTTCAGGCACTTCTACATTATAGAAAAATTGGGGAAAATATGCATAAAACAGTTTTTAAAAGTTCTTGCATAAATTCAGATTTGTACTTTTGCCTTTTTGATCCATACATACCCAGCTGTGATACTGTCCTTGGCAGAACAGAGATAGAGACATTCAGGGACAGAATTTATTTTTTTTTCTTCTTTTGAGTCTTCCTTTTGTCCAGCARGGTCTTAATTTTCTCATGGATCTTACTTGCATGTGGCTTCAATTTGGAAAACTTCCAAAACTATCCTTGACACATTTCTTATTTACCAGTAGATACAAATTTCTTCAGGATTTTAAAATTCGTTATGGAAGTAACTATTCTAAAGAGTGAGGGTAAAAAGAGACCATCACTTATGAGCAGCCAACTTGTTTAATTTATTTTCAGGGAGATATCCTGGGCCTCTAGGAAGATTCCAGTGAGTGCTGACTCACTGGGATTTGGTGAACCCCAATCATTCCTGGCTGGATAGAACTCCTTTCAATGCTTGTCTTCACTCTGCATTATGGCAGTGATGAAGGATTTAACTGAAATCTGTTTTATCACTTCTGCCCTGGAGGTGCCAAAACTGAATTCTGTTGTATCAGTGCTGCCCTGGAGGTGCCAGTCCTGTGGGAATCTACAGCAAACAAGGTTTTCTGCCTGGATTTCCTGCCCATGGTTGTCACAGGACCTGCCCAGCTCAGGGATAGGAGCACAYTGGCATGCTGAAACTCTGCTTTCTACATAAAAAATTATCTATTCCAACAATAGGTGTACAAATGAAAAACTGATCCAGGTCCCATCTTCTCCTTCAGCATGAGAGAACAGATGAGGCATGAGAGACTATTGCTGCTGATTTGTCCCACTGCTTGCAGAAGAAACAGCTCATTTCTTTCTGTATTATGTGAAGGGCCAGAAGTGATGGAAGGAAGCAGAGCCATGTTTCCATCTCCTGACATATTCAGAGGTGTAACTAATCATTGTGCTGGGAAATGTACAGTGTGGTACATAAAATACATCCTGGAGAAATAAAACATCAGAAGGGAAAGAGTAGCTCCAAGAATTGTAATCTGCTTTGTGKAGAGCCAGTGGGTAAAAGTGCTCAGAGCCATCAGGGGCTACCAGTGGCCTGTACAATTACAAACCAACAAGTTCAGTGAGAAAACAAGCCAGCCAAATTAAGAAAAATACATTTTACAACCATGTTCCAGCCCTTCATGCCTTATAACTCAGGAGCAAAAGATGAACAGTCAAGTTAGACAACACTTTGAAAAATATAAAATATAAAATATCCTCTTCCAAATATCTGRAAACTTCTAAATGCCATTAGCACTCTGTGAAATTCAAGTATCTTAGATGGGCTTTTGAAAAATCCCAGCAGACTCTTTCCCTTCTGTTAAAACAATTACAAATTGAAAACCTCTTAATTCTTCCATTGTAAGTGGTTGTAAAATATCCCAGTTACAATATCAGCAGTMACAGAATAAACGATTAACAAATTATTCAAAAAGGAAGGCTGAAATATTGTTGTSTATATGGAATGATAATAGTACAAGTATTCATCTCCTAGACACTAATGTTGACTTATCAGTTATCATTTCAATATTACAAATGTGCACTAAAATGGAATATAGAAGATCTTTAAACTAATAAAAGAAATGAGACGAAAGTCAACTTTCATTTCTATTCACTATTTCTAGTGGAATKTCCTATAGAAATGAAGCTATTTTACATCTTTATTGAAAGTTTTGTAATAAGGAGGAATAAAAACCTAATTACAATAYGTAGTAATTGTAGTAATTTTGTGTTATTAGGAGTTGTGACCCTTTAGGGAAACTGCATTTTGGCAAGAGGAAATTCAATACATAATAAAGGAAAAATCATGACTTGCCAACACACAGATTCAACAAAAGTGTAATCATTTCTACTGCAAGGACTACCAGCAATGCCAGTGATGAAACTGTGTATTCCACATTGCCCAGTGGGAGACAGATAGGCAAAGCTTGTTTATTTATGTATTTGGCATAATTGAAAACAAACAGGTGTTTGTTAGGATATCATTATTCAAGGAGCACCACTGCAAAATAAGATTTTTCAACAGGACTGACTCAGGAGACACAAAGGAAACAGTGAACTCCAGAGCTCAGCTTGCTCTCAGGGTCTCCTTGGGCAATCAATATTAGTGGAAATTTCATCTGATGGAAACAGCAATCCCAGCAATAAACTTCCTGGGGTACAACTCAGTGACACAGAGGAGCAACAGGGTAAACTTAGGAAAAGCTTTCAAAGAAGACCAGTTTTCAGAAAATTACAACAAACACTGCCCCCTCTTCTCTRAAAAGAATCTCCTAATAGTGAAATGAGTGAAAAGTTTGGATCATTTTCCAGGAAAACAATTGTCAGTCAAAAAGGAGTGCACTAAAAATGTCCAAAAAGGAGCATTAATTTAAACTGTAAGTATTTCATATCTCTGTGTAAAAAATTTGTAAAAAATCCCCACTGATAGGGAAAGGCGACATAATAGAAAATATTCTTGGAGCACCTGAAGAAAATGCAGACTTAACTGACAATTTAATTTGCAATTGAATACAATTGATGCATTTGGTTAGTTCACCATGCATTTGTAGGCTCCAGACTCCTCATTTAAAGGGGATCCCATATGAATCCTGGAAAAGCAGCAGCTCTAGGGATGCCATTGATAATGTTTGACATAAAAGAATTACACGACTGTAGAGATGATCACTATGGAACTCTTTTGTCCTAATTCCTGGATTTAATTTAAAAAATAATTATTTTAGCAGTCTAGATAAGCTCTAAGAGAGTAGAATTGCATTCTGGATTGAATACAATCTTCATAAAGAGCATATCTGATAATGCTGTTAAACCAGACCATGTATTCTCTTGACAATGAACACAGAGCCGGGGTGCTGCAAGCAGCAGTTACTGCTCCTGCATTCAGCTCCAGGTTTCTCWCCCCTCCTGAGGCCAGAATGAGAATCAGTGGTGCCACCAATCCAGTCTAAAACACTCTCAAAAAAGGTTTCTGCTCAGAATTTCAGAGGACACATCTCTACTCCAAAGTTTTGCACAGAAAATGGCTGATGGCTGCATCCACAATGTCAGCTTGTTCTTTTTACTGGGGCAGCTTTTTATGCCTCAAAATATCCCCTTTCATACAGGCTGTTCCTTTGTAAAAAAAGACTTTGTATCTAATTCCTGACCCAATCAAATGGTGGCATGGTAACWGATGTTTTGTGTATTAAACCACAGTTGTGAGCAGGACAGAAGAAACACAACATCTACACAAAATGCAGAGCACACAACAGTACTGGATTGCAAAAACTGTCACTGTTATTGTAGAACTTTTGACCATTTCTATACAATATTGCAATATAGGCATTTTCTTTTCTTTTTTAAAATACGATAGACTTTGAGAATAAAGATGCAACTAAAAACACTGAATTATCTGTTGACATGACTTACATATTTCTATAAACACCACATTTACCTTAACAGAAGCTGTTGGGAAACTTTACATTTTTAGGGGGCTTAATTCACATTAATGTGCTTTTGTCACAAAAACAGAACAAGAAACGAGCCATAACACTAGCTTACTTGTGGATGTGTATACTAGTGAACTGGGGGCACTGTACACGGGAGATCCCTCCTGGTTTGCCTGGCACAGCAGCACCCTGCCTACAAGAAAGAGAGAGAGAGTGGTATCTGGTTTTGGAAAACTTCAACTGAACCTCAGTTTTTCATCCCAAAACACAAATCAAGTCACAACCGGAACAGCGCACTGAAACTGAAACGGGGGCGCTTTTTGTGCTATTTTTCTGGAAAAAAAAAAAAAAAAAAAAAAAGAGCTTTTTTTCTGCTTTGATTTCAAAGCAGCAAGAGCCCAAACAACCCCAGTTTGACAGTGGAAAAGCAGAACACAGACATGCCCCCAGCGCCAAGGCCGGCGTTATCCCGCAGGGACCGCGAGCCTCGCTGGCTGCTCTCTGTCCCTGTCACCCTGCTTCTCCCAAAACTGCTGCCCCAACCCACCCTGCCCACCCTGCCTCCTCAGCCCCTGGCTGGAATGAGGCTCCCAGAGCCAGCACAGCAGGAAAATCATGTGCAGCATTCCCAGCATGGACACCAGGCCAGGCAGGACCTGGGTCCCATCGCTCCTGCTGTCACCGAGCGATCGCTGACACATCCGAGTTCAGCAGAATTTGCTCAGAGGAATGCACAAATATATTTGTGCAAATATATTGCTCTCAGTAAATAACTGGGTTCAGGATTAAGAACAAAACCAGATAAAACAAAACTTTTTTTTTTTCCCCAAGGAATAAAAATAAAAAACAATAACCAAATCCATTTAAACCAACACTTTTGCAATGCCCATTTTGAACAAATGACATGAGTTTAAGGTTATTTAATTTTTTTCTTTTAAATAAACTTAAATAAAACATGCCAGGTTTTCTTAAAATTGTACTTTAGCAGTCTTAGCTGAATACAGATTGAACATTGTACTTTCAAACTAGGAAAGAAACTTCTCCACTTCTGGAATAAAGTCCACCAGGAAAAGTGGGATATGAGACATCTGGTTTTGCAGATATATGTGCATATATCTGTAGACACACACACAGGATTTTATACACACACACACTGACATGCCTCAAGCTGTCAGGATCTGTGAATCACACAATTCCAACCCATCAAATCTTCCTGGAGATTTGTGAAACTTTAGACATTGTGCATTGACMTGCAATGGAATTGCACTGAGTTGAGTCCAATGTGTTTGGAAGGACAGGATTAAGTACAAATGGTAGGCACATTTTCCACAGTATTACAGGAACAATTCTCAATTTTCATTCACTAGGCCAGAGTTCTCTTAAAATATATTAAAAAAAAATTCTGCCATTAACCACTTCTTTGTTTGTTGCTTGCAGCTGTCACTTGAAGGAGAAATATTGAAAATGCTGAAGAGTAATAAAATAATTCTTGTAATTTATGCAGTTTAACTAAGACTGTGACTACTGGAAATCTCATTAATTACTATGCTTCGAACCTTCTCAGGCAATAGCAYACCCTTAACTAACAGGATTTAGAGATGCTTGCTTTTTTTACAGCCATCCACAACTAATATAAAGGATAAAACATAAAACAAGCTCATTTTCCCCCTTACTTTAAGACAACACATCATTGACTGTATTGATRTCTCTCTCAGCCTTCAGCCCTTGTGTGGAAGCTGGCAAATGAACATGCAGCTATTGAGATCCTAATTACAAAATATAAAATAAATAAATAAGTCAGCCCTGTCCACACACTTGTTTGACCTCAGGAATGGGGATGTTGGAATATGGGAGAATTTAAGACCACAGATGCTTCAAAACCTGAGCAAGTGCAGAAGGCTGCAAATGAAAGTGAGCTGAAGAGCCAGAGGCATTCAKCTGGCTGAGAGAAACACATGAGGAAAATCCCTCATTTCCATTAGGTTTTARGAATAACTATAATGACTTCAAGTGTGTCTAGAAAACAGAGCAAAAGATTTTTAGAAGTCAAAGGTWACAGTTTATTTACATTATTCACTATAGATCCTAGAGAACACTTGGCTTCCCACATGCTCCATAGGTATTTTCCTACTCTTTGCAGCTAATAATCTTATATTTTTTCTGATTTCATCTCATACAAATCCTATCTTCCTTACTCTAGTCATCTAATTTCTAATTAAAGTACTTCAAAACAGATGCTTTTTTCATCTCTGCTACTAGAGTGTATTTAATTTTTTGCACAGAGCCTTCTAATTATATTTTGACAATCTGCCTTTGAATTTGTACATAATATTATTACTGATAACTAAAACATTATTATTAGATTTTGTTAGAAAAAAATATGGAACTTTTTAATCTACTTTAGTAAGAAAAGATCATTTCTTCTCCATCTAATTTTGGTATTAAAAGTATTTCAATTGCAATTCATACAAGTGAGGGAAGACCGAATTATTGACAGTAAGATCTTGGATAAACCTGAGAATACAGAAACAATCTATAAATTCCCCAATGAGGGGAAAAAAAAAGTATTATTTTTCCTCCAGAACAATAAATTCTAGTGTGATAGAATAAAGGATTTGGGTTTTTTTTTTTATGAAAGAGAATTTTAATATAAATTTTGAGGGAGCAGTGGCAGAGGGGACACTGAGGGGACCAGGGGGCATTGCAGAGACCCTGGAATGCTGCCTGGCAGCATGGACAAAACCAGGTGTCCCAAGATCAAAGMCTATCCCCACTCATCCTTCTCTTCCTCCAGTTTTCTCCTCCAGCCCATGATTAAGAACGTGCTGTTTGATGAGGTCCTTTGCTGAAGCACCACAGTTATTTTGAGAAATAATTACTCTAAAAATATTCGKGGCTGTGGAAAAAAGTGATGTGCAGTCATTAATATTTTTAGAATACTTAAAATTCAGTTCCCAGTGGTTTCAAGATCTCTGACTAAATGCATTTCCCCTATTTTTTTTTATACTTTCAAAAATAAGTTTTTTGTGTACAGTTATTTACATGATGCAGATAAACTAATCTACAGAAATACCAATGGTGCTGCACAGAGTACTCACTGCCTCATGTAAAACAGCTAAAAAACTCACTGTATTTCTCCAGTCCTCAAAGAGCCAAGAAGTAACACCAAGGATCAACATGTGGACTCACCCACTAAATTACACAGGATTTTTAAACCCCTGCTGTTAAAAATAGCTTTTAACTGGAACCACTGTGCAGCCAGCACTACAGGCAGCTCAGAAATACAAATCTGCAATCAGCTGAAAACAATTTACACAATTATCTGGAATGTCTTATGGTATTGTTTGTGGTAATAGAAATTAAAATAACATTTTCTGCAGAAAGAAACATATATTAGCTACAATCATGCTGTTGGTGTAAAATTAACAATGGTGCAAGGCTGGATTATGGGCCCAGCTCTCTSCTGTCACAGGAAGCAGATGAAACTTCTAGAAAGCTTTCCTGGCAATGGTTTAAAGTTTCTATACCATGACAGAGAACCTGAGCCTTCAATGCACCACTGTGCACCTGGCATGAATACCTTGGCTCGTGGGCCTAAAGTTTCCAATTTTCAGTGCTGGCATTTATTCTCCAAGAATTTTGGGGGGAATTACAGAAAAAGAAGGGGAGAGATGTTGCTTATTGGGGGTTTGCCCTGGGACACAGCAAAGTGAGAGCAAAGGGGGGACAATGTTCCTCTCACTGCAGGAATCCCAAGGCAGCCCAGCTTGACAAAAAGCTCTTGAGAGAGCAAAGGGGGGACAATGTTCCTCTCATTTCAGGAATCCCAAGAAGCCCAGCCTCAACAGGAAAGCTCTTGAGAGAGCAAAAGGGGGACAATGTTCTCTCACTGCAGGAATCCCAAGAGCCCAGCCTCACAGAAAAGCTCTTTGAGAGAGCAAAGGGGGGACAATGTTCCTCTCATCTGCAGGAATCCCAAGGAGCCCAAGCTTGACAAAAAGCTCTTGAGAGAGCAAAGGGGGGACAATGTTCCTCTCTCTGCAGGAATCCCAAGAAGCCCAGCCTCACAGAAAGCTCTTGGGAGAGCAAAGGGGGGACAATGTTCCTCTCACTGCAGGAATCCCAAGAAGCCCAGCCTCACAGAAAGCTCTTGGCAAAGCTGGCAAGGGACACTGCTGCTGAGTTCTCACAGCATCCCTCTGCTGCCTTCACCACCAGGGGAAGCACAGAAGCATTTTCAGCAGCAGCAATGAACCAACTCAATATCCAGGGCTGGGGTTTAGTGCACAGGTGGCTAAAATGAATGTTTGTCATACAGGAACTAAGTAACTCACTACACACAAGGAGATTTAGTGATGATTCCATTAATCCAATGTACTCTCAGCTTTCCAGGTAAATCAGCTGCTCTTTACACATTTTTTTCTATTGTATTACCAAAAGGAGCTTCTTAGTGCCTCTCACAACTAAGTACCAGTTCATCCATTCTTTAATACTATTTACAAACAAAGAAATCCAAACAAAGTCATGGGGAAAAGTGATTGAAAAACAAAGCTATTTGAGTCTCATTTTGCCTACATTATTATAAACTGTTATTTCAARAGCCTAATCTAAATCTAAATCTTAAAAAAAGCCCATTCTTTATTGAATTCAATGATTGTTTTTTCATTTTCTTTTCCTCACAGTCCAGCTAGACGATACCAAATTCTCCTTGAGTCAGTTCTGATCATTCTGATCACTCTTTTCCTTTGTGCCTKTTGCAACAGCTATTATTCCTAAACACTTTTGTGTTCAATGCATGAAGAAAACTGCAAAGCTGCATCTCTCATGAACAAATCAGGAGATTTGCAAGTGCATCAAGGATCCTCATAAGCAATCCATGYCCTCTCTTGGTTTGCTGTTCTAAAAGTGTAATTTAATATTGGCATTTTCAGACAAAAATAGCACTATTTTTGTTCTGGTCTGAAATATTGTTCAGTGATGGATTACTTCAAAATGTCTCACAGAAATGGATCAGAAACACCTAATAAAAGGCTCCTGTTGGGCAGTAATAGTGTATGTTAGCTTCCATTGTCCCTTCTGACTAGGGAATTTAAAGAGAGCCTCTACAGCCTCTCTCTTGAATACATAATAGTAGTTAAGTGCTCTCTTAGCCCTTCAGTATCAATAGTCAACTACACAGACTTAGCATGYTTTTAAATATGCTGTTAATTCAAAAAGAAGTGCTCTTTGAGGGCCTTCAGTTATCYGGGCTCTCTATAAATTGAATAATAGCCTTCAGATTTTAACACAACCACTTATGGATGGTTGTGTTGATACACTGGATTGTTCCATCCATTATTAACAAGGAATAAAGTAGCATAACCCCAAACCCCATGCCTCTTTTCTTCCAATATGTTAAAAATACAAACAAAAYCTATGTTTAATCCCACCAAAGCTTATATATAGCTTCACTTAACAAGAGGGTAGGGAGGAGAATCTAAAGTAGTTGATGTCTGAAGTTGATTTTCCTAAATCCAAACCACTTCTGACAGCAAACCTGAAATACATTCAATTATTGAACAGCCTGGGTGTGCTTGCTGCTGGTAATGAGAATCTGTGCTCTATACATACATTTATGTAGTAGGTCCCTGACTCACATATAACCTGAGATACATTGTTTAAAAGGAGGAGGAAAAAAAGACACCAAAAAAGTCAGTGAAGGTGTCTCTAAGATATTTCCTGGGACCTCTCCATCCAAAAATTCTATTTAAGACGTTAATTTTCCTTTCCATCACTTTTCTAAGCATAGTGGATGTTTCTTTATCATCACCTCTTAGAGTGTCCCCAAAACACCCAATGAACTGCAGCACTGACTCAGGGAACAGCAAGGAATGTTACAGCAAACATCATTTGTAAGCCACCCTCCCAATTATTCTTTGCTGCCCATATCATCCATTTCCCAGCTTTTGGGAAACAGCCCTCTCTCCCCAGTTATTCCTGTGCAGTATCCAKGATGCTGTCAAAAATTGGGATTGGAAGGTGTCAGTATCATGCAAGTAAAAATCAGAGAAGCAGCAAAGTTTGCAGCTCTGGTATGAGATAATCCCCCTAACTCCCCTTCTCCCTCTGTAGGATATAGAACTCATCCCACWCTAACAAGGATCTCTCCTCCTCCTTCTCATGCCTGCTTAAAAACACACTGTGTGACTGACTTGTTGCTAATTTAATTAACCAGCCAGCCTTCCCATAGACTGGCTGCACTGCAGGAACAATTCCTGCAATATTTCCATTCACAAAGTAAATCAATTGCAGCAAAATCCCCTTTCCAAAATACTTTTCAAATGATTTATCAGCCACAGGCACCCCTTATCTGTTAACTAAACTGAAACTAAATTGTACCARTTCAGCTGATGCTTGTACCAAAATCTGCACCATGCTTAGAGAGTTTATCTGTGCTCCTTAGTGAACTTAATTATTGGCATCCAAATGTAAATCCTGTCAGCAGGAAAGTCTAAAAACTGGAGTCTGAAATGCATTATGTAGTAGACAGAAAAGCCTAAAAAGTCCAAAATGCATTATGTAGTCATGAAAAAAAAAAAAAAAAGGAGTGGTTCTATCAGGATTTCCTGCAAAATATATTTACTATAAGATGTCTCCTTACAACCTCAGGTGCACATAAACTCTGTGGCATTCAGTGCTATTATTTTAYACTGGGACATGCATCCCACTGAAATTGTTCAGGATCTTTCAAGAATTACGTCCTTATTCTTACTCCTCCTAGGTCCTCTAGCAGACAGAGCAGGTAAATTATGGCTATTCTTGGTTCACTTGTAACTTGGAGAAAYAACATGAGAGAAATTCCCATGTATAAACTTCTGAAGTAAACTCTGAGCTGSAATTATACTCTGCTTGAAAGGAGATGCTTGAGAAAATACAAAATGCACTCATGTTCTGCTGATAACTAAAACGGGTTGCATTCATACATCTGCCTGTTGAATAAAGATTGCAATAKGAAAAAAATCACAAAATAGATGAAACGGGAGCCTTTCTGCCCAAACACAAACACTACAGTTTCAACATGGCCCTGCAGGGATTACAACTGGATGTGTTTATGCTTTATCCTCTCATATTTTGTCAAGACACTATTTTCTGTGTAAATTACCTATTTCAGTAAATCYATAAGATAGAGATGCAAATCTAATGCAATTAGATGCAGAGATGCAAATTACTAATCCCTCAGTTCTCCTTGCTTACACCAGCAAATGCTGGTTCTGAYTTATAAATAAAATTCTATTCTGAATGACAAGCTGAGAATATAAAAGACCAAAAATTGAATCATCATGCATAATCCTGGCTTTAGCTAGTCTATTTCTTTCCTAGCCCAGACAGGTTCCAGAATTTCAGGAGCATGAAAAACCATTACAAAAATGGTAATGCAATGTTTCCAAAGTTTCCAAAGCACTCACTTTGACTAGAAGCAATTCTATGCTTGGAGATTTCCAAAGAAAATCTGAGAGCACCAAACCAACAGAGCTTGTAAACTTGTAAAGCACAGCCCCCTCTCAGCTACCTCCACCATGAATAAATGAATGAAAACTGTATTTTGAAAGTTCYTCTCAATAAGCATTATGAAATGCAATTACAGTACATATTGGGGATCCTGTCCTCCAATGTCCAAAATGGGAAAAAAAAAGTGTAATAAGGAAGAGGAAACATTAGCAATATGTTTGGAATACAATTAACCATAATCTTAAACTGCTTTAGCATTAATTTACAGATGTAATCAAGGTTTAACACAGAGCAGAGTTGTTTTCCATTCCACTTAACTGTATTAACTTTACATTTCATATATTACTTTATTACTTTACATTTCAGAAGAGTTTGTCTGCCTGGCTGTCCATCCTAACACATGGATCTTCCTAACTTAGTTATTCTTCTAATCAGAGGAATTTATTCCTCCACATAGCTGCTACAACTTATCTAGGATTGCAAATATCCCCCCCAGTTCTGAACAAACAAATGTTTTAGTGATGACCTTGCAGTTTGCCTTAAATTTTCCTCTGAGGGATCGTTAAGCCAGTGCTTTTTACATCTATCCRTGGCTGGTGCTTGGGTTACAGCATCAGTTTCATTCTAAAAATGCATCTTGCAGTCTAAGCTCAGACCCAGGCAGTGCCCAGCCAGGCTCGCCCCTGTTGCCCAGATAATTGTTGAGACAGGAGCAGTAGCTCTGAAACAGCTGGATTTACATCCAGCCTCAAAACCTACACCATCCACAGTCTGGAGAGGCTGTCACCTCAGTTATTTAACTGCTTCCAGGGCTCTCACACACCAGGAAGCCACAGAACACGTTTTCACTAAGCACCAGAATGATGGAAGAGAAGTCCAAGGATAATTTTTCTTTAAAKATTTTCTTTGTGAGTAAGGAACAGTACTTAACTTCTTTTAGCTCTTTAAAACTTGGTCAGTTATATCCACAATAAGAACACGTGAAGAAACAAAAGAACTTAGAAACAACACAATGACAAAGAAAGGACAGTATAGCTCCTGCTTGCTCAGAAGGCTTTCTTTTGGGTTAAGGAATATCTAAAAACAAGGAAACCTTCTATGTGAACTCAGGAGAAACATGAAAACATGGCCATCAGATCAAGACCTACATCTCACCAAGATTTTCCATCAAGCAAAGAGATCCAACCACCCATCCCCAAACACATTCTTTCCCCTATTTTGAAAGCACTCCACCTTTCAGCAAATAGAGATTTCCTGGTTTTACTGATTCCTTTTGTGAACAAATCCATCATAACCCAGTATCAAATGGTTCTCCTCACTASACTGGGGTCAGAACTCACAAACTCTTACAGTTAAGAAGCAAAAGCTCCCTTCTTCACAGTTTCCTAYCTTCTGGCATGAAGCTGTATCTATGGCTCAAGATTTACAATTAAATAATGAAATCTATGGAATTTCTTCTAGAGATCACACAGAAGAGTATCRAATGCCTAGTATATCCTGTGTGATATAAATCCAAGAGAAACACCTTCGAAATGGTAACACTGACAGTATCTGTGGTCATCTCTTTACAATGTGCAGACTTCAAATCAATGGTGAGTATACATAGATTAATCCTGCTCCAGATTTAAATATATAATCAATTGACTAAATTAATGTTTATAAAAATAAGTCATTGGCATTAGCTTTGAATAAGCCTGGTTTAGTTTCCATGAGGGTATACATTTTAATGAAGGACTCATTATAATGTAGCATAAGGCATAATTAATTCTGGATTATTATTATTATTTATTTATTTTAGTAAATAGCTAGTGCAGATGCTGAATTCCATTTTTCTACTGGCTTTATTCATCTTTCATAAAACAGGATTTCCTCTATAATGGCTTGTAAAAGCTCCACAGAGTTTTAGAAATGCATTAGCTGTCATCAGTGTTGTTAATCTACCTAGGAACTCCTCATTTGTACGATGGTACTTTTGATTTTTGAAACAACACTTACAGCTGTGTGTAATACTTTGAAAAGGAGCATCTTAATATCACAGGTGGAATATTAAAGAATAATTATTTGACTGTAGTTAGAAAACTATTTAAGCTGCTTATCTAACACTACTGCAAATATATTTATTTAGAAAAATCTGCTTAGTCAATAGCAAAGTTTGAATCCAAGTGTATGCAATCAAATGGTAAAATCAGTTAATCTAGTAGCAAAGTTTGAATCCAAGTGTATGCAATCAAATGGTAAAATCAGTTAATCTATGGAGTGACAGGCAGATTTTAGAAAAATTCTGATAGAGTGAACTTTTACCCCAGGATTAGAATGCTGTGCAAGCATATAACTCAGCTTCCCAAACTCCAAACACTGAGAAGTGTTTCTAGGGTATTTGCTGAGCTTATGCAAGACTCATTTAAATTCAAAGAGAAACACTAGAAAGATGAAATGAATCCCAGGTGCTCTTACACTCCAGAAATAGATGCTTTAAGACATGAACAAAGAGAATTAGTATTAGCAAGTGTACAGGAATCCTCTCTTCCCCTGGATTCATCTTACTTAAGGGCATGGTTTTATATATATTGCTATGGTAGTTCTTTACTTCTAATTATATATAACATTCTATTCCAAACCTTTGAACAAATTTTTGAAAGAAAGTTTGTTACAAAATCTGATTGTTGGTGGATACAGCCGGCTTTCAAATGCCAGAAAGACCCGGGCAGCTAAAACTTCTCTGTCTTCTGAGGGCTAATGAAAGAGTTTAAAATGCACAGACATTTCCCYTCTCTTTCATTTTGAGTGATGGGGAAAATTTTGCCATGGAATAACTGCCCAAGAAACTGGGTGCTTACAATAGTCTTCACTGGATTAAGTTTATTTATGAAATGAATACAACTACTCAGCTATGTGGGATGACTTGAAACTATCTCCTGAAACTCCTAGAACTTTATAAAACTCAGGAAGAATAATAGTGCCTTAAGTAAAAGGAGGATGGGATCTTCTGCTTTCCACTCAGCTGTGCTCTAATTGTTCTTCACCTCTAATCTTCTTTCTCCACTGTCAACTTAAATCTTGAAATTTCTGAAATCCTGTTTTTGTTTATGACCAGAAAAGAATATCTTCTCATGTGAGTCACTGTGAATTTCCCTGGTCTCTGAAAGAGTAGTCACTAGATTTCCAGGTAATTTCTGTAACATCTTTTCCCCCACCTTGCATTTGGGAACTGCCAAAAAGGAGCCTCTCCAACAGGTATAACAAAGCTGTTTTCTGCCAGGAATAAAAAAGTCTTTTAAAGTGGCCTTACTGTGTCTCAAGCTACCTGCTGTACAGAACTGATCTGCTGTAGTAACACAGGTGCAACAATATTCTATATTTCAATAAGGAGAGTGCAAGAGATTGCTCAAAAATTCATTGCTCCAAAACCCAAAAGAGAAAAACAAAAAGATCTGCAATAACTGAAAGGAACAACATGGAACTTGGCTGTCAGAATGCCTGAGGCAGAAAGAAAGGCTTGGTATTACAGATAAAATATACACTATATAAAAATAAGCAGGTGAAAATGATATTATAACAAACTGCAGAAACAAAGAAAGTACCAGAGCATACCAAGTAAAGAAACCCAGCTGCAAATCTGTATTTTCCCAGCCATAAATGAGTGGGGAAAAGAGCAGACTATAGCTTAAATACAGGAAAACTATGGGATGTATTTAAAACTGGAAGGAAATAAAAATAGATGAAAAAAATTATCCCAGTTTCCATGAAGAATTTCCAAGACAAATCATAGCATGAGCGTGCTTCTTACAAATTTCCTTATTAGGACCCACCTAAGAATTTAATAAATATTTTACTGGAAAAGATAAGAAATGGATAACACAACTTCTCTAAGCATTCCTTTCTCATAAGAGGAAAACCTCCTTAAAGGGGGAAATCCTCAAGGAAAACCTTTTATTTATTAGAGGGAGACTGTGTGGACATAAGTAATCTTTTAAAAAATTTCCTACCCATGATCATATATGGAAAAATGCAATTTTGTGAAAAGCTAAAATGATACATGGAAAAAAAAAWGTCCTTTAGTTTTCTCTAAAATATCATTTTCTCAGCAGAAGGGTGGGAAGGGCAGGAGCTGKTGGCCATCAGGGAGCCTTGCTAGGCCCTGGAAGTGCAGCAGGRATCTCCAGAGGGCCCTTCCCAAAGGTGTCCCTGGAAATCCACACCAAGGCCACCACGGCTAAAGAGCCACATTGACAGAGGGCTGTGATTTACTGCAGCACCAGCATTTCACAGGCACAAAAAAAGCCTTGGAAGGGCAATCCAGGAAGAGAAATCCATAGTGTTTTGTAAATATACAGCATTTTGAGTGCCCAAGTAATACTTTCCTAGCACAGTGTCTGTTGTGCACCTCGGAGTTGCCTTTTTTCTTTCTCAAGAAAGGTTTTCCTTCACAGAAGTGTACACTCCAAAAAAACCCCAAGCTATAACAATCATGTCACTGATCCTACTGTTTACCATTATCTTCAAGGTTTTAGGGTTGATTTACATTGCGTTCCTCCCTATTTGACTTTAATTGTCTGCTTCAAGTTGTCAGGACATAACTATATCTTAGATTTGCATTGCATTAGGGGATCTTCTCCCTTCTCTATTGATCTTGTCTCACGGAGTAATTTAACTCAATTCTAATTTTCCTGTGCATGCGGGGTGCTCTCCATCCAAGGCAGTGAGTTATGTGTATTCAAGTGGTGCATCTTATGAATCTTGTTAAGCTTTAGCGCCTTGCAGCCCTCACTGATGGAATATTTAATCACAGAAATGAGTTGGCAGATTTGATGTACAATACGGGGAAGCCTCGCGGCCGCGGCGCCGCCGGCAATTGAGGAACGGGGGAATTTGCCATTCATCAGTGCCATCCTGACAGCTTTGTATAACCTTCTGTTTTTCACTTATTTATGAAGATTAAAGGTACTTTAAATCAACAGTTTCTCTGTAGATGTATCATCTTTATTTCAGAAGTGGCCAAATTTTTCATCATTTATTAGGAGCTAAAGGAACTTCTTGYGCTGACTGTGAAAAAGTTGGTGCAGTTTTGTCATGACAGTGCTGGAGACAATAAGTAAACTAAACAAGCAGAACTCTGACTGTCTTAAAAACCAMATCTCTAATTTTATAATCTTCAAAAATTCAATTGCTTCTTCTCKAAGAAAGGTGGTGAAGGGAACCCAAAAGTAAAGATAAGGGAACCCAAAATAAAAATAAGTCACAGTGTTCTATTCTGAAATGCAAGAATTGCAGTGTTGTTTTACTGTTYCATTTCCTGAGATCTCCACAATTTTAACTAAATTGTTTAAAAGRAAGTTTATATGTTTAAATGTGAGAGAGATCGTATTTTAGTCAATATAAATAAAATGCATTTGACATGCATTGAAAAACCCAACGAAACCCAAATACAAGCCTGCCTGTATGTATAAAGAGGAAAAAAATAATCTGAAGTAAATGAAGTGTAGTGATGGAACTTTCTGCAAAGGTGTGGTGGAGTTCRTGTCATAATTCATAAAATTAAATTAATACTCTTCTAATGGTAATTAAAGATTCTCATTAAGAAGGGCAAACACCTCCCTAGTGTTGGCAATAAAAATGCACTTGGGACTTTAGGAGGTTATACAAAAAAATCAATAACCTGCCATTTTATAATTAAAAGACAAAATAAATGTTAGGGAAAAGTCCAGTAAATTAGGAAAATTACCTTCAGGAGAGATTGAAAATATTGATTTTAATTTACAAACTATGTGAACTCTTCATGCCCTACTTCATGAGACAATTATAAGTCAGATTGTTAATTCTGCATACGTATTAGAAAATTGATTACTGTACTATGGGAATATTATTATATTTGTCATTAACACAAAGTCATTTATATAAAATGACTAATAACTCTGACTTTCTAATTTATGCAGGTTCAGGGTTGGTTCACTAACTACTCAAACGAGATCAATGTTAAATTCCTGTTTTCAACATAGACATACATCAGCAAGGAAATAAATTCTGCCTGCACCAAATACTGCAATTCCATGAATGCCAAGTTGTTTTTTTTTTTATTATACTCTGCCACTTTTACCCTAATTGGAAGATTTTTATCTATCTCAGTAGAAGCTTTTTTTTTAACCAAAAATATGTGTTTGTAATASTGTCCTCTTCAACAATTTTCATCACTTGAAGTCCCTCAAATTAACAAAAGTTTTTCAGCTTTGTCAACTGGAGACTTATCTCCATGAGTGGAGATTCCCCAGCTTCTTCAGACATGACAACCTCTTCCCATGCTGAACTACCAGCCATGAAAAATGCTTTCCTGATGGCTGTTTGTGGGCAGCATTCAAATTCCTTTGGAATCAACTGGATTTTGGACTACAAATAAGTTTATTTTCAATTCCTAAATTATATGTAGAAACTACTGCTAGCCATGACTGACTTCCAGCAGACAAAAACTGCATGTCTAACTCCAAGCTGCAATCAGAATCAGAATCTGGTCTCACTCAGGTGAAAATATAGATTTGAAATACAAAAACCATCCAACTGAAAAACTAACTATAAAATGTAAAGAAAAATGTCAGGAAAAAATTATGATTGCATATACTTGATACCTATATACGTCTACATACATGTATGTACTCTATATATATATATATATATATACACTTATATTTTTGTCTAAGATTTTTTGGCTGTTTTTCCTTAAAGAATCCCTGGAAGAAAGTGACTGCACTAAAATATGAAATAAAATAAAATCTCATGTAAGACTAGGATATTGCAGTACAGTTCATGTTATACTAGCTATTTTCCAATAAAAAGGCATTCATATATCTTCCATATAAAGATTATTGTGCCCAGGAAGTAAAATCTTGAATCACAAATGTATAAATGACTTTAAATAATGTCAATCACACAAAGAAAGCAAACCTCACACCAAACACAAATTCAGTACTTTTGCATGTTTTAAAGAATACTAAAATGAAATATGGCCAGTGGGACAATCATAGAGCAATCCTTACCTGCATAGAACTCTGGACTATAAACTGCACCAACAACTGGATTTAATTTCCAGCCTGCAGCAAACAAAAACATAACAGTTAATATTGCAATTAGTGATCATAATAACAACTATTATTATTACTATAACTACTATTGTATAGAAAATACAGACAAAATTACTTCAGGAAATGTCATTGTAATTCAAGTTTCATAGTTATCTTTAATTACTGATCTTTAATATCAGAGTCTGAGGTATGGAAATAAGTCATGAAACAAGGCATTCACCAGACATGTGGCATTTACTGGAGTGAATGGCCAGGTGAATTACCTTGGCTGAAATGCACATGGATTTACTCCCTCAAGCTCTGGAATGGAGCCAGCACTATTTCAGGTGTCCCCACAGCCTCTAGTACAGGGCAGATGATTCTTAGCCACTGTTTTGGCTCTGGTTACGAGCCAGAGGAGCCAGGGCAGTTCATTCTCTGGGCACAAACATTTCTGATAAACCTTTGCTAGCGAGTGTTACAGGGCAACCAAATAATGGGAGTATTTTGATTCTACCCTKGCAAAAGGAAAGCACAGCCACAGCATGGCAATGTCTGTAGGAAGGAGATGCTCCCTGGGGTCCATTGGAAGGCCAGGTCTCGAGGGGTACAAATCAGGCACTGCCCTGCTCTTCAACAATCACTGTCCTCCCAACCCTGCCACAGAACCCCAGCACAGATCTGCTGTGTGTYTGGCCAAACCCCAAATTACTGCTTGTGCTTTACACCTGCTGCAGCATCCCCAGGCTGGCTGCAGACCCAGGGGTGTGCAAAGCATGGGGATGTTATCTTAATAAAGRTAACCAGGCTGGAGGGACAGGAGGGGCAAGAAAAGAGCAAAASAAAGTGCTGCAGAATCGTTAGTGTTCCCAGCTATGGTGCAGTGCCAATTACTGCTGTGTGCTCAGCCACAGGTAGATCCACTCCCAGCTAACTGCAMACTCCACAGAACATCCCCCCAGCCACACTCTCTTTTTCCTTCAGTGAACAATTGTTTTGAACTACTAGAACTGAAAAATTAGGGGTTTTCCTAAAGCACACTCAAATCAGAGGAGTGGGAAGCGCTTCTTTTAAATGAGAACAAAGGAAAAAACCTGAGCAAAAGCATGTTGTAAACTCCAGAGCTATGGTACTTAAAATAGAACTTATAACTGCTACTGGAATCAAAATACAATCCAGACACTGACAACAAGGCTTTTCAAAATCACAAAAGCCACAATTAGAAGAATTTAAATGCACCCTAAGTTTACTTCTGCCTTGGCTATATCATGTAATGCAAAAGGACTGTGGAAAATCATTAAACATAAAGCCATTATAAGACTGAAAAAGTGCAATGCAAAAATCTCAATAACAAACAAACTATTCCCACCCTTTCAAGCTACCTCCATCTCATGCACAGTAATTATTTCCCAGTAATTAACTGTTCAGTAAGAGAGGGGAGAGGTGGTTTTGAAAGGTAACTCATAAGTTCAGAGTAAGCAGCTTTGCATGACACATTTTCTGTAGAAGTGACTGCAGTTCACTGCAGTCTGTGTAGCCAAAAGACAGTTAGGGAAGCTGGAAAATGCCCAGCCAAGAAGGGCTAAAAGGTTTTTCCTCCTAAAAATACCACAGGAGTTTTACCTGATCATTCCATTTTACATTCCACAGGATTATATTTAGGAACATCAGCGTATAATGTATCTCTTAGTCAGATTTTTTGTGATAGAAAATCATTCAAATTTTGAGACTGTGGGTAAAAAAATCTAACTTTACATATGTTAGGGAATATCCAATATTTCARATGCAATACTTCCTCAGAAGACCACTGATCAAAACCATCCAAAATGAAAGATTGGACATAACTTTAGATCTGTCAGCTTTTGCTGTCAAAGCAGCTGACAGACATCTCTCAGCTTCTAAGTTACACTAACAGTGCCACAATTTGTCTGAGAGGAAGAAAAAAAATCATCTTGGAAGACACAGATTGTTCTTCACAGCTGAAAGGCAGTCTCATATTTCAGCTCCTTACCMCTCTCCCAGTGACGGCTGTCTCATCTAACTTTTTGAAGCCTATGGAGGAAATACTTCATTCATGGTGAAAATAACAGTAATTAAACTTAACTTTATCTTGTCAGCCAACAATGTGCTGGCCCATAGCTGTGTGGGTTAATCAAGTGTGATGGGAGTTGATGTATCTGAGAGAGCAGCTGCCAAGTAACCCTTCTGCAGCAGCTGGAGGAGGCAAATCCTCGGCTGTGGGTGTAATTTTGTGCATTTTTCTTACTGTCACAATATTAATCTCCTTCTTCAGTTGAAACTGGAAAAGCTTGAAACTTAAAAATCAGCCAAGCAAAGAAAAAAGCCTCTGCCTGACCCAGCTTCCCAGTCATCCAGAGAGGCACATGTCCAGTGTGCTGAAGGGAAGGAAATGATCCTGGGGGAGCAAGCTGTGGTAGAAATGGGGCCCAGCAACACAAAAAGGATTRTTTTTGCTTCATAGACTGGAGAGGCCACCATGGCCAGAGAGAGGCTTGGGTAGGAAAGAACCCTGTGACTCCATTTCCTTCCCTGCTGTTTCCTACCCAGGGAGGGGACAGGGAGTGGGAGGGGATTTAAGTGTGCTAATAGGCACTAGATGTGATTTTAAATCTAAATTTAGAGCAACAGAAGGCTCAAATCCAAAGCACCACCAGTATAAACTTTAAAATATATTTATCCTTTTACAGATCTCTGCTTCTTGTTCCTCCTTTATTACTGCAGTTCTCTGAATGTACCTGCCCATCATCCTCTGTGCCCTACAACCCTTGGATGAGCATCCTGAATGGCAATATGGGCATCAGAAGAAAGTACAGCTGTGAACAGGATAGGTTGGAACATCTAAAAATGTCTCAAATATTTTTGCTAACATGTAGCACTCCTGACATTGAATTTCTTTGCAAAGAAAAAGCAGTTGTATCTCCAAAGCACGAGGTGAGCCATCAAAATCATCCTGACTGATAACAAACCCACAAAAAAAGCTCCCCAGCAGCTGCTCATTTGGGGAGTCAAAAGTCACTGGAAAGCACACTTATTTCAAAGACCATTTAGGACACAAAAGCACACCACTTATTTGAACAAAGCTATATATATTTTTTTAAAAACTAAGTTTTTGTGCCTTGAAATCTACAGACTTCTGCAATCCTATTAACAACATGAGCCCTGTTATCAAACAACCAGCTGTATTCAGGAATGAAACAGAAAACAGAGTGTATCGTGTTTTTAAATTAAAATAAATATCAGTTTTCCTGACRTTTTGATAGAATACAACATGTGCCCCAACTACCTTTTGAATACCTGCCAACAACATGCCAGTCACAACACACACTTTGAGAGATAAAGAGAGGCGTTAAAAAGTAAGTGCTTCTGAAGCAAACAAAAAGGCATGTGCAAACAAAATGTTTCTGGCTACCTGCATCAGACGAGTCTTGCAAATTTTAACGTGCTGGTGGAAAAAACTTGCCTTATAGTTTATTTAAAAGATGAGCCCTTTACTTTAGACAACAATAATCTTCAATAAATAATCAGCTCTAGTAGTGGTTAATTCCTGGCAAAATGATAAAGAACTAGACTCGTACCATGCCAGGATGACTGATAGTACAAGCCCTGATGAAACCAAATGAAGCCCCTTACATTTCATTCCTTGTTGCTTGGGATGATTATGCAAGAGGGACGTGATTGTCYTTGTGTGTTTACTTTAGGGGACTTCAGACATTAAAAAAAAAAAAAAGGTAAAAAAAAGAAAATAATCAAAAGCTATGATTTGCAAGCAGAGGTTTACTTGGTGGATACCTGGCAAAAGGTGTGCACATTGKTTGTCTGTGTTCACAATAAATAAATGTTACTTATTTATGCACTGAACAGGGTATTTCATACTTTTGGTGAGATCTGGATCTGAWGGAACAGGATGGAAAATGACAAACAAAACACTTCAAGTGGGAAAGACTTAACAGCAGATTTTGATTATCCTGGTCTGGGATATTAATAAATGAGAATGTAAGTAATCCTGCAGTGCAGGACATAGATTTGAACTTCCTCAAAAACCACATGGCTAAAAATCTCCCATCTCTTATTGCCAGCATTCCCTTCCTTCAGCTCTGGCAGTGCTGATATGTAACATGTTATTTGCTCATGAACAGTTTCGTAGCCTTAGGATAATATGAATACAAAATAT
Source organism: Sporophila hypoxantha (assembly GCA_002167245.1). Classification (NCBI taxonomy): domain Eukaryota; kingdom Metazoa; phylum Chordata; class Aves; order Passeriformes; family Thraupidae; genus Sporophila; species Sporophila hypoxantha. The sequence continues at coordinate 1,983,415 of NDFG01000257.1, read as the reverse complement.
GCATCATCATTTACAGAAAAACTACTTTTATCATTGCAATATAGCAGGCAGAGTTCATAGGCTCATATGCCCATGGTTAATTTAGCTCTGTATTACAACAAAATCTCTTTATGTGACCCAGTCAAGCCTTGTGCCTCTCTCTAGATTCACTGGGATGCTTTAAAACCAGTAAAAACCAAGGAGATTTCCCATCTGCATAATTTGCCAAGCTTCACATCTACAAACAAAATGAGGAAGAAAACAGCTTCTAAGAAAGCATGAGGAATTTCAGCCCCTTCTTCACTGGATCATTTTAACTAGATCAATTATCAYGTCACATGAAAATCATCCCTGTGTTTTATTTTTACTGTGTTACAAGAAAATTATGAGCTTTATTAAAAAATAAAGCCACTGTGTGCCCTGGATTTTAGTAAAACCTCCCTAATGAGACCTCAAATACAGAAAATATGATCCATTATCTTTCAAAATGGAAAAGAGTCTCATCTACCTCAGGAAACCTTTATGTGCACATTTCATCTGCTTTCCACTGGATGGGAAAAACTGAATTAAATTGAAAACCAAATACCAACARTGACAGAGTCTAGCAGAACTAAAAGCATAATTGCAATAAACTTCAGTTCATGTGCTATTGTTTGACATGACTGAGTTAGGAACTTGCTTGAATTTGAATTTTCTGAACCATTAATGGCACACTCAAGCACGTGATCCAACAATTCCAAAGGAAACATTTAAAAAATGTATTGTTTCCAAACGYCTCAAATAACTGTGGATTCTTTTTCTATCTTTAATGTACAACATTATACCAACTTAGGTCAGTATTAGAATGAATTTTATTTTTAGACAGCTTGGAATTCTGGTTTCTCCATGGGAAAAGAAGAAAAGCTGGAAGCAGCACCTGGTACCAGTCTCCCTTTTTCTAACAAATTGTGGAAGGAAGGTATGGAAGATGATCTTTGACCAGATGTGTGTTCTAGCACTAAAAGGTTCTACAGGAAAGACATTCTTGCTGGTCTCCCTCCCTCCATGCCCCAAACCAAATCCTCCCATCAGTTCACTCATCACTACATTAACACTGCACAAAGCAGAGAACATCACTCTCCCATCAGGTCCCCATTCCTCCTCCAAAGCAAACTGGGGTTCGAACACTGGGATTCCCACCAGGGGATTTTGGGTACCAAACACGTGAGATTGGAGCAGGTGGATTCATGGGGTCCAACACTGGGATTGCAGCCAGGAAGGTTCAGGGGTCCAACACCAGGGTTCGTCAGGGAGAGGTGTCATTGGGTGTCCAACACGTGGGATTCACAGTAGGGAATTCCAGGTCCCAACACTGCGATGTTCCAGTCAGGGGAGCAGACACCATGATTCAGAGGTCAGGGTCCAAACACTGGATTACATGCAGTGGGATTCGGGGTCAGACTACTGGGATTACGCGTCAGGGGATCGGGTCCAACACTGGGATGCAGCCAGGGGGATTTGGGGTCCAAACACTGGGATTGCAGTCAGGGGGGATTGGGGTCAACATGCTGGATTCCACAGGAGGATTCGGCGGTCCACACTGGGATTGCAGCCAGGGGCAATTCGGGGTCGCAACACTGTGATGAGTCCAGTCAGGACGCTTCAGGTCCAAACACATGGGATTAAGCAAGAGGGATCAGGGTCCAACACTGGGATTATTTTCAGCCAGAGGAATTCGGGGTCCAACACTGAGGAGTCTTCAGGGGGATCGGAACGGTTACCAACACTGGGAATTACATGCAGGGGAATTAAATGGGGTCCAACACTGGGATTCACAGAGGGATTCGGGGTCCAACACTGGATTCACTTCAGGGGTATTCGGGTCCAACACTGGATTGCAGTCAAGAGGGATTTGGGTCCAACACTGGATTGCAGTCAGGAAGATCTTGGGGTCCAAAACTGGAAATTGCAGTCCAGGGGGTTCAGGTCCAACACTGAGTTCAGCCAGAGGGATTTGTGCTCTGCCCACCCTGGCTGGGGATCAGCCACAGCTCTGCAGAGGTGGCATTCCTGCCCAAGCCCATCACGTTATGGGACTCTGAGCCCCAGGAAGGCAGGAGGTGCAGAGTGGGACCCCCCAGGGGCAGCGAGTGCCCCATTGGGCAGGACTGGGGGTGGCATGCAGGGACAGTGACCCAGAGCAGGGGCTCATGCACTTACCGTTCGTGTAAGGGTTGACGGTCTTTTTATTTGTCATTACACGTGCTGTGGCATTATTTACCTAAGCACATAGAACAGGGGATTAGAAAGGGTTACAGGCAGGGCCCGTGTCACTATTAAAGGCATGCATTATTACTGCTATTAGTCATGTGAAAATAAAATGCAATTTAATTTATAGAAGGCAACAGGTGCATAACAAAATCATACTATTTATAATTACATTTACTTTCATAACCATTTTAACTTACAAATCATTTCAATAAAGCAACATCATATCATTTAAACTTTAATAAAAAGACATTAAAAGCAAATTAAAAGGTACTGCATAATTTAAGACTTAAGAGCATGCTTGTATTCCATGATAACACTGATACAATAAATACTCAAAACAGAAGAAAAAGAAAAAGATTATATGAAGGAACATGCAGTGGAGTAGAAAGGAAAGAGACAAGGTACAAGGAAACAAAGAAAATGTCAAAAAAGGGACAAACGAATTTTAGCAGTGTGCAACATAACCCTTTAGAAGAGAAGTACCATTGGAAAAGCAACATCTAGCATTCAACACTTGGAACAAGAGCCTTTTTCATTGCAAGAATTAACAAAATCATTCAAGCTTTAAAATCACAGCTAACAAAAGGATAAAAAGAGGGTGCATTATTTAACACAATATGGAGTTAACAATCTGAGTAAGATGTGCACGAAGTCATATCCTCAATCCAATCAGTGCCTCCCAGGCTTGCTTAAAACGTACACTCAATTACAGGCGTACCAATATATAGAAAAAAATGTAGCATCAAGAAAACTTAATACAACAAGTCAAAAAAATCCACGTGGTATATCAGCGCTAAATACGTGAAACGGCAGATGGACTTCTCCACTTACCATTCAGCACCATCGCCAGCATGGGTATGTATACAGTTACCATGGTTACTGAGAGTTTGGTGAGGGCCCTAAGCGCTACCGTCGAGGGGGAAAATGAAAAGGCAAAATATGCAACATCTTACTCAAAAGACGACAGCATTTTCAATTGGTAATTCTTTCTTTTTTTTTTTTTTTCTTTTTTTTTAAATTCTAACAAATACGACTGAGGCAGTGTTGAAGGGGATCCAGTGGCACAGCAAACGTGGCTGGAGGTTTTTGGAGATGGGGATGGCTCAGGCCACCCGGCTTCTTGAAAATTAAACATGACAATTGCTCGGTCTCTAGTCTRGCTTTGTTTCTTGTGCATCTTTTGGATGCTTCTTTCCCAATCTGAATTTTTGGAAAGCCACTGTGGATCCCACATCAACCCTGCAGCAACAAAAAGAAAAAGAAACCAAAAAAAAAGGAAAAAAAAAAGGAAAACAAAAAAAAAAGAAAAAAAACAACCTTTTGTTTGTTTTTTGTTTTGTCTGTCACACTTTTTTTTTGTTGTTGTTGTTCTCAATTTTTCTAATTTTTTTTTTGTTGGCTGTTTTTTTGGAATCTACTGCACCCATTGATTTACAAAACATCCAAAATAATAACTTCAAAATATTAAAGCTTTCTTTTTATTTTGTTTTCAAATCTGTCATCCACCTTTCAGCAACAATGATAATAATAATAATAATAATAATTACAAAAGAAATAATAATAAAAAACCCAAGTAAGGCCAGATTCTCTCTCTTTATATATAAATATATATATAAACAATGGGAAGGGGGAAAGGGGAGCACACAGAAGACACCAATGATGCATCTGAAACAACAAATGAGAGTGAAGCAGACATTTATAAAAAAGATGAAAAGGAAAATATTTTGAACATGCACCTCGATTTTACGGCCCTCTACCACGGTGCCGTGTAATTTCTCCCTCGCCCTGTCCGCATCAGCACTATTTTCGAAAGTTACGAAACCAAATCCCTGCATGCAGGAGGGAGAAGGGGGGAAAACAACATGCACATTATTATTTCAGTCAATGACCACTTGTTTGCTTATGTTCTCTCTCTTTAATTTAATATTTTTCTTGTCCTCGCTTCATTTCTGTAACATGCAAATTAGAAAAATTATAGTTGTATTGAGATGTGCAATAAATAAGCAACAAATGTGAACAAATTTTTTTTTCCCTGTCATCAGTTAGATAATACCCTCTAAGAAAGTCAAAGAATGATACCAAAAATACCTTTCTACATGTCACTACAGAGGAAAATAAATCTAACAATAAGAAAATGAAATTAAAATAAATTACAGTGTTTTCACATAGAAAAAAATGAACTAATGAGAAAAGAAAATGAACCACATTTTAATGACATGCAGATATCTCAACGAAATAAAATACATGTGCACAAAATTCAACACTGAATGTCAATATACTCTAAACATTGCCTACTTAGTCATGCTGTTGTGATCATAAGAAACACTGTTCCCATGCAACACTAGGGTAACTTAAACTTTTGTCAAACTATACAGCCTTTACTTATTTTTTTATAAAAGGAAAAAAGGAAAAAAAAAAGAAAACCACCAACAAAACAAAAGTACTTTCAGAACAAAGTATAAACTTTCTTGTATTAACAGATCAAAGAAAATCACATGATGTGAATAGAAAAAGAAACTCTGATAAAAGAAGAAAAATGCAAACGTTTTGAATAAATTTAACTGCTTCATTTACTTGTTCTGCATATTATTTTCCACATATAGAACATGCAACTGGTAAAACTCCAGAATCCCATGCTAGTGGGACAAATCTAAAATTCTGCTTATAATAAATCCCCTCCTTTATAATACTAGGCTAAAACAAACATTTCAAATCCTACTAAAGTGCCTTTTATGCCCTGAGTTAAATTAAACACTGTTTAAAATGGCAAACATTTTGGACAAATCTGACAGTGAAGAACATTTYAGAAACATACACCAACCCTTTGAAGTAATTCTTGAATTAGCACTACAATGCCTTTGCATGCCTCCCAAAATTATCCAAACAAACGCTCCTCTACATCCCTGAGCTTTCATACCCAGAACCATTTACAGGTTGCACGTGGTGCTTTGCACACAGACAGTGCTTACATAGTTTAAGTGCTACTAAAACTGTTTCTGTTTTTTTTTTTTTTTTTTTATTTCTGTTTTAGCCTGAACTCTTTTCTGCTCCTGAGCAATCAGCCACTCATCTGTCTTTGCTGAGTTTTGCCAGTGTTCACTCACTAGGAACACTCTCTGCAGGGCTACCTACTACACAAAGTGACTGGTTWAAAAAAAAAAAGGGGGAAAAATAATAATAAAAAGAAAGGGAAGACATTTCTACATYCATTTACACAAAGGGGAAACCAAATATCAAACTAAGGTAAAACTGACACCAAGCAGTGAGAAAAAGAATGGGTATGGACTGCAGAACTAATTAGTCAACCACCAACAAAAAGTGAAGTAACTCTCAGGATAATTTCCTGGGTTATTTGGGTTATTTCACATACTCAGCTCAAAGCACTGAGTTATTTATTCCCATTTATAATGCAAAAAAGGACATTTATGTACAGCAGTGTCTCTCTAAAGCAGCTTAAGCCCAGCTACTCTCTTTTCCCCGTTTAAMCCCAGCCTGAAGCCTGAGCTCCCAAGTGCTCTGTCAGCAGCTGCAGCCCCAGCTGAAGCCATTCTCACAACTCCTGATTCCACACATTTTCTCCACAATTTTAGCACAAGGCCACGACCTCACTTGCCACAAGGCACTGAGGATGGAACTCTCTTTTTCCCCAAAGCACCAGGAGTGGTGAGAGAAAGCAAATCCCCCTCCTCAGCACTGATCTCCATGGTTTAGATCCCTGTACAGGCTTTGCTTACACCTAAACCCATCCTCAACTTCAAACTTTTATTTCTTCTACAAATGCTTTGTCCCATCTTGTTCAAGCTCTGTAAAAAACCCCTCCTAATTTAGGATGCCATTAAGAAAATTTCACAGCAGAAAACATCATTGGATCCATGGATCTAAGCAGAGTAACTCCATTCAATGGCAGAAATGCCCCCAATTCTTTTTTTTTTTTTTTCCCTCTTATTGTCCCCTCCTGAAATTGCAAACATTTGGGAGGAGTTTAGTCAAAATTTTCTGCCACTCTCCTCAGCTCACAGTGCTACCAGTTAACTTTTGTTCAAACAGCTAAAGAGAAAGATAAAAACCTAATTATACTAAAAAATTAGAAAAACATACAAAGTGGAGCCACAAGCCAAGATTAGACAGGAACTTCAAAGATTCTGAAAATAATACTCATTGTCATTTTTTAATTTCTGATGTTGTACTTATTCTCATAATCAACAYTACTTAACTTAAGCTCTTACTATTTATGCAAATCTTTAACTTTACCTGGCTGACAGAGACACTCAGGAACAAAACACAGATTCMCCCACCACACATTCAAATACCTACACAAACACTTCAGCATCAATTTAATTTGCAGCTGAGTTAACAGCTGCATTCTATTAACTGGTAATGCAAATATATGCCTTTTATTTTTAAAATCTGTCAAGTGATTTAATAATAGCCAAGTTAGTATGTGAGAAGGTTCAGATTTAATTTGGGAGGCGCTTTGGAGTTTTCCTTATTCGAAGAAATGGGTGTTAATGTAATATACACTAGATACACATTAATAAATACACACATAAACAGATTTCTGAATGGATATATAGAGCTGTCTAGAGCATAGACTTATAACTGATAGAAAATGGTCAAAAATTCAAAAGTCATCAGTGCTGCTGTATATTTTAGCAAAGCTTTCTTCATTATGATTACACATTCAAACAAGCAGAAATTTGTACTATGACTCTTTCATTGATTTAGGGTTTTCTTTTATGGAAGGACTCCCTTCTGCAAAATGATTTTATACTTTACAGTGGTGTTCTAATATTATGTTTTTTGAATATGCAATTCCATTTTTCTTAACTATTATGGCATGAGAATGAGATTCCTTCTGTTGTTTTTGCAACAATAATTTAAAACATTARCTACTAGAATAAAAAGAAAGAAAAAGAAACAGAAACAAAAACAATTTTAGCAATTCTTATGCCAAACTGCAGCTAGAAACAAATTTGAATTCTGATCCTGCAAACTTTGTTACCTGTACTCAGTCTGAAACCACTTAGTAGTCCTTTCAGTTTCAGTGGGATTTTATGAAAACATAGATAAGCACTGCCAGGAATGGGACTTTAATCTGGTGCATCTTAATTCCTACAGAATGGACACGAAATGATCAGATTAAAAAGAAAAGAAAAAAACAAAAAAKAAAAAGAAAGAACAGAAAAAAGATGTCCCTCTCATTCCTAACATYTCTTTTTCCTTAACTTTCCATTTAATTGAGAGAATCTAAAGGTACTTCCGCAAATGAAAATATGAAAATACTCTGTAGCTGYAGCTGACATATCTCTGAGCTAGGTGAGAGGCAGCAGCCCCGAGCTGTGAGATGCACCCAGCCCTGCCTCAGGCACCTCCCTGCAGACAGCTGGGCTGCAGCCCTGCTGGAGCAGGAGCATTCTCTAACAAGTCTGACCTGTCTAACTGAGGCAGGGATGTTACAAACCCAGCCAGGAAAACCTTTTCCTTCTGAAATCCTTTCCAGGATCTTGCCTTTAGCACAAGGCACTGGGATGTTTTCACGCCGCAAAGCCAACATGAAAGAACAAAGATCAATTTGGAAACATCTCCTTATGCCATCCCCCAAACTCTAACAAAACCTTGCACTTGTGCAGGTGTGGTGGTTAAAATGCCCACCTGGGGAAGGTTTAGTGGCTAAACCAAAGTTTAAACTCCTCCCACACGTGCTCAGCTCCACCCTGTCAGCACRAGCAGCAAAGGTGGCCAGTGGGGGATGGCTCTGGAAATTAATGGGATTRTGCAGCAGCAGCAGGCCTGGGCAATCCATGCCTTTTGCAAACATTGTTGAACAACCATCATTTAACAGTAATAAATTTTGGCCAGAGTAGGAGATTCTAAGCCACYAAATTCCATCCATTTTAGTTGTTTACTGAAAAAGTGATGAATGTTCCAACTGAGTTTGGGCTGGCAGGCAAGGGGACAAATTAATGTCTGAATAATAAACCAGGACATTTTAGCTGTTCCATTTAAGTTTAAAAAAAGTGAAGGCTTTAATTTCAGGAAATAAATATTAAMAGAATTAAAATATATCTGATTTAAGATAGATTTTTGATGTATATGATTCTTTAAATATGACAGGTTACAGTATGTCTAGAGCAGGGATAACATTCCATCACTAATAACAAATGATATATGAGTTACAGGAAGATTGAAACATTTGTGAATAAAATTTTTAGTGTGTCTGACATGGCAAGAAAAGGAAAAAAAGATATGCATATGACAGACAWAAACCCCTGTAATGCAGCTGATATCACAGGTGAACACACTGGGCTACAGTTTTGCACCAGGTGATGCAGTCCTGGCCATTCTATCTTGCTTTATTTCTTAAATACTGAATAAATTGAAGTATGCATTTAAGGCAAAGTAATTTTGGAAAAAATATTAAATGTTTGCAATACAATAAGAACTCTTTTAATAAAATAAATGCTAAAATAGATTGTTTTCAAAGGGTTGGTGTACTAAGGCTTTAACTAAAGAGGAAAACATCTGCACTTAATCTGGAACAATCACATATTTTCTCAGCTAATTACTAAAGAGGATAGTTATTGGGTATCATTGTCATGTTKCATTTCAATAAAGGAAAAAAAATACCTGTACTAATACAAACCTGCCTACAAATATCTTTAACTATGGACTCATAAAATAAATGAAATAATTACCCTTGAAGAATAAGGACAGCAAAAATCAACATTCCCATATAACAGATGACAGTTTGGAGTAGTTAAAATTACCCCCTTTAAAAGATATGAGTCCAATGATTTTCATACTGCTTAGAAAACTGACTGACAGCTCAGAAGATGTTTTCACTAACATAAAATTTCAGGCATTATTTTGTCACAGCAGTGCAGTTGTTTCCTTTTACTCATATATTTTAAACAAAACAGAAAATTCCACAGGTGAATTAAACTGCTTACCTTTGAGCCTCGCTCATTAAAAATAATTTCAACATCTAAGATTTTACCAAATTGCTGCAAAGAAACAGAAAAAGTTACATGAAAATTAGATAACTTCAACTCTTCTATCATATACAATTCAAAGGTTTGTTTCAGGAAATGCTGCAAAGCTTTACAAATGTTAAATGATATAAAACCAGATATTGTTAAACAAAAAAAAGGACAACACTAAAAGGAGTCAGATCAATATTATTTCTAAATTGTGTGCATCATTCTGCTCATTACAGTCACTCCACAGAGGAACTTGAAGCTCAGTGAAGCCCCTGACAGAGAGGAAAGAGCATTAAACTGAAAGGACAGTGAAATAAAAGTCACAAATTTCTGCATTTTCCAGAAGWGGTGAAGGAGTTTGGTTAATTCTGCATTACAGGAATAAGATTAAATCAGGTGGGAGTTTTGTTGCTGGCTTCATGGACTGAGGATTTCTTTCCACCCTTGCTGAAATGGGTRACCATTATTCCCTCAGAAGTTTTGTCTTATTGGAGCATAATCTGGAAAATTASAATGGATACTCACTTTGGGGGGATTTTTTTCTCTGCTCAAAATTGTATTTTTAGTATAATATTAGAAGTGACTGTTATTCCTATTGACCTTCAACAGCACTCAATTCCCTAGACCTTGTYTGCACACAAAAAAGCTGAACCCAGCTGCTTGTCCCAGAGGAAAATCCCTGTTGTATCTGCCTTAGGAAGGGAATAAATGTTAGAACAYTTTCTGTTAGGACACATCTTGTGAGGTGACAATGTAATGCAGCAGGGGATCATTTCTGTTATTTCAGAAGTCATTAACATGCAGTATGGATCAGTGTTGGCATTGGTAAGTGACCCAATATCTTAAACAAAAAGGCAGAAATTAGAGAGGCAAATGGAGAATAATCCAAAAGAGTCCCAGGAACTGCAGAAATGAGCACTTCATTCTTTTCAGATATAATAAACAATTACAGGCCAGGAAGGACAGCATTCCTCCTCTAGCTTATTAAAGAGTTTCAACTTGACCATAAAAAATCAGCCATCTCTTGGTATACTTTGGCTTGTATCATGTTCTTGCATCCACCATTTAATCAATGTTTTAACTTCCACTTCAGCCTCAATGCAGACACAGACTTGCTATTTAAACAATTCTCCTCTGTTATGTTCATGCCCATGTAAAAAGATCATCTACTGTGTGCTTAACATGGACATAATGCAGACCTGCCATATTTCATATGAAATATTTCGACTCACATATACAAAAATCTTATTTTCTGTCATTTCAGAAGCTAAAATTTTCTGTTACCAAGTAATTCTRGAAGTCAGCTGGAAATTCCAGCCATTCTCCAGTGTCAGTCTTTTGAGACCTAAGACTTAGAAACGTTAAAAAGAAATGTGTTTATTCATTTATAAATTACTACAATACCTACCAAAAAAACCTCTTTCATTTAATGTTTTTTCAAATAAAACCTATTTTAAGTGGTTTGTTTAGTTTAAATAAATTAGCATATTTTTCTCTGGAGGGTTAATTATTATGCCTTCTGCTATTCTGCTGATGAGCTGGAAGCTGTGTTCGGGGGAGGCAACTTGTACCAAGGCAGATGTAGCAGAACAGTCACTCATTTCCCAGCACTACAACAGGATTCTTTTTCCAGGGACTGTTTCCTTCAGAGGAATAAATACTGAGAAACACCATTCTCTGACTCACATACAAACACATTTTAGAACAACTTAAAAATCTGAACATGAAAGAGGSAAGGAAGTGCAGAGCCACGAGGCACTTGGTGCTGCACTGAATAAGCAGCTGTAATGCAGGAGAGAATTGGGGTTAGTGAGGCAGAATAAAGACAGTGAGAGTAACAGAAATACTTCAGTCCTGACTTGGGTTCCAATAGATGATCAAGTACATTTCTAGATTAGGTTTAGTGGGCATTTCAAACTAAACCTGAGAGTTCTTGGATCAGGGAGTAGAAAGCCAGTCTGAGCTCTCTTGTTTACAATCCTATTGCTGATGGTGTGTCCAGGGCCTGTGTTAAACACAGGGGATGTGCTTGAAGGCAGCTGTGGCCTGGGGGAAAGCACAAACTGAGAGATTTACAGAAAAATACTAACTAAAACCTTCAAAGGTTTTTTGCAGACTTACAAAACCTGTGGAGACGGGTGAGGATTCCTGTGTCTGAACTTTGTGCTGAAATTCACCCTGTGCCTCCCTTACTCAGGAGGTCAGGCACTGAGTGTTTAACATCACGCTCTCCAAAATCAATAGAAGCAGGCAGATAAATCTAGATGTGTACAGCAGCAATATGTATGCATTTAAAACACCACAGATAGCTTTTTGTGCATGTAGTACAAAGCACCCATCCTGCAGAATCAGTGTCATTTCCCAGTTGTGACTGGCAAATCAGATGTTTGATTATACACAGATTAAAGGGGAATCTTTCCTGAAAATGGTTAAACAGCCTCAATCAGAGATACAGCCCTCACTGCTGCCTGTAATACAAAATACCTATTGCAAYGCAAATGTAAAAACAAAAAAACCCAGAAATAAATGATGAGCACTTACACCAAACATTTGTCTAAGATCTGGATCCCGGAATCTGAATGGTATATTTGAGACGTGGAGCCGCTTGGGCTGTGATTTGTTTTCTGTGTTTTCAGAAGATTGTGTCTGTTGCTGGCCATCGGTCTGTGCTGCATCATCTGTCTGCTAAAAGGGTAAAGTAAAATAAAGCACACTGTAAGTATTTCTGACATTTTTAATACAAGGGGGTGAACTTAAATTCTCAAAAAAAAGAAAACCCAAACCAACCAACCAAACTAAAATCAGTTAAATCTGCTCCAAAGTAGTGAGGAATACCAGAAGTTTAAATACATGAAAATCAAATCCATTTCTGTCTCAACAGCATACATTCTGTCTCAACAGCATACATGTTATCCAGTGATAACATGTATTTGGAATAAACTGGAGAATGAGTAAATTATTATTGTAGATTTGCTTAGCTATTCTTAAATAATGAATGAATTGCTATAAGAYTGCAGAAATTCCTTTAACCCTTTCTGTGTTTGCCAAGGTGAGGAACAGAATCTGCAGTCCAAATGCTGCCTGCTGGCAGGGCAAGCCAGACACTTTGAAATGAGATTAGTGCTTTTATTCAGAGGCCACTGGGATTCTCCACAGCAGGCAGGTAACACATCTCATCCTCTTTGCCATTTCATAAGCAGTGCTGATGGGCACTGGAGGGTCATTCTGTCCAGATAAATGGTGCCCATTATGGAAAAGGCCTTGAGTTGTGAGAGGGAACAGAAGTTTAATCAGTGGTGAAGGTTGCCTGACACAAGTGTGAGACCCAGAAACAAAGTTGTGCAGATTTTCTTCCTCACCAAAATAAGGTTATGTCGTGGTCCTTCTTACAGGGACACCGTTCCCTGGGTTTAAAATTCTGGTTTAAAACAGAAGGACATTGCCATGTGTTATGATTTAACAAACAAATTATAAATCTGCTGTGGAATGAGGAAMAAAAACATAAAATGCCCCTCATCCAAAAAGTAAAATTAACCAGTGCTGGTCTATCAGTATGCTATAGAAATTACTCATCTCTGTTCTTTAATGATATCCTACAGTGCTAATTAATTACTGCTTGTACAGCACACAGTCCTTAGCCAAGGCTCTGTATGGGTATGTTAAAACAGCACAGTCACTCCTTTGCATGGGCAGAAGGGTTGGGAAGAATAGAAGGGGAAAGAAAATGGTTGAATGGAAAACTACAAGGATGATCTGACAGCCATCACCCTCTTTGCTCTTTCCTTTTTCCTTCTGACCCTGTTGTTTTCCTAATTCATCTTTCTCTTGTGTGCTAATGTTACATTCCGTTTGTCTTTCTGAGTTTCTCATTTAAAGAACAAAAAGGAGAARTTGCCCATTTCCTGCTAGTATGAAATTTCTTTTAGGAGACAACAGTTTAAGCAACATAAAAATGGTTAAATAAAATAAACCTTACCACACAGTTTTAGTACCAACAAGCCTGTTGAAGAGGAAGCAAAAGAACTCAAACAGAACACATCATTTACATCAGCAATAACTACTAGAAATTGAATTCTAGCAAGTGAAATTAAACAATATCCTCCCTAAGTAATACAAATGTTCTCAAATGAAAAGTACTAACATCTATATTGCCTATACTTCTGTGCTAAGAACACTTTATAAATAAAKGTGCTCATTTCTGCAGCAGCATCAGTCCATCAGGAGCATCTCTGATATTTCACAGGATACAATGAGACTAACACAAATACAAACTTTTGTGTGCACTGAAGAAAGATTTACAAGTGATCCAAACAAATAACGGGACCAGATCAAGTGTAAACCTAAAACTGAGTCAGTGCCACCACATCTCCTCATGTGCTACTCCCTAAACTCACAGGCCCACAAAGTAAATAATTTATCTTTATGAATATTTAGAGATTTTTATAGAAAATATGGTATATAGCTGTCAAGAGACAAAAATGTTCCATGCTAATCTATTGTTAGCTAAAATCACCTCAAAAATTCAAACTTCAGATTTTGAGGTAGCTGTTTCACCCAGAGACACCACAGGGATTATTTTCTACCTTCAGGCATAAAAGGAGAGAAACACGAAAGAAATTTGTATGTGAGAGCAGGTGGGGGATGACAGACTGGAAACTCTTGAAATACAACCCTCCTGAAGAATTTGAGGTCAATTAGATTAATCTGGAGAGAGCTAAAGAATTCTGAAGGTGCTGTTAAGCTTCAGGAACAGAGGGTGCCCAAGGAAGAAATTATATAACCAGTGTCCTGTATAAATGCAAATGGAAAAGAGTAATCTCTGTTCATGTTATTCATAGAAATGAGGAGTAGAAGGGCTGAGCTGTGCACCACAAACATCCCAAAACACTGGGAGCAACTGCCCTCCTTAGCAGCCAAACAGATTATGGCCAACAAAATCCAGTGAGGTTTCTGAGGGTGGTGTTAAAGTGGAGCTACAAATTATGGGAGAAGAGGATAAATCCAGGTAGTGGTATTTTCCAAGCCTTTGGTTGGTTTTACCACTTTTAAAAATAATTTTTATTCTAAGAAGCCTCCAATTTGCACTCTCAGCACAGAATGTCTCAGAGTCTGGGCAGCAAGGGCTGAAAACCAGAAACTTTAGCAAGTCCCTGTCACCAACAATTCATAACTGTCCACGACCCTCAAGATCCCTGGGGCAGGATTACCAGGGCTAAAGCATTTAGAACATAGGAAAAGGCTTAGCAATGTAACAGGCTCTTTACAAAGCACATTATCATCCAGAAATCCATGGCTGTGCCTGGAGATCTGGACAAGGAAAACAACAAATTGAAACTGGAATGTGAAGATGTTGCAAAAATTTCCAAGTAACACCAAGGAGGTAAAACACACCAGGGGCAGAAGACRGGCTGGATTTTGAAAAATCCCATCCAGGCAACTTTCAGAGCTCTGTGTACTCATGGAACCAGAATGTAATTTACCTCACACATACAGAATACATTTCAGGAGAACACCTTCACTGCTGGAGGACCTGAAGAGTGGTGTTTGATAGTCCTTTAAAAGTTAATTGATGTGAGGATGTGGCATTATCCTTCCTCCATCCCTGCAGTCCTGGATGCAATCAGGCTGCTTTCTGGGCCCTATTCCACCGCATATTTGCAATTATAAAATATTAAAGATTCTTAATATGTGATAGTCTAAAGACTTATAATGAAAGTTATAAAAACAGAATGCAGAAATAGAAGATCAAATTCTCACTCACAGCAAAACAAATTGAGGTGAGCTCCCTTTACTTCAGTGAGCTGCTAAGAGGGTTAAGTGTTAAAATTAGAATTGAAACATTCTTACAGGTAAGTAAACCCATATCAAAGAGGGCATTTCCAAAAAAGATTTCTTTTTTACATATAAGAAAATTTCAGTATAAACATTTAGTATCCTTTTAAACCAAATTCATCATCAGGAGAGTTAATATCTATTGTTTTCTAAAGAAATTCTTTACCTTTAGCAAAATACTTTTCTTTTTGTTTCCTTAACTCAGTTCTAGAAACAGAAAGTTTCTGTTATTTGAAAGACTTCACTCAACTTCTTAAAGACTTCACACTGAAGTAAAATTGTTGAAGTAATTTTTCTGGTTTTCCTTCCTAGTTTTTTCCTGACAATTTAGGAAACAAAAATTATACAAGTGAAGAAAACCACTAAACCAAATATTTGTTTGGATAAAATAAATTTGATAATTTTTTTTTTGGAAAAAAATATTAACTCCCTCCCCCTACACACACACCTCTTCCTTTAAGGCCMTTTTAATCCAAGTTTGCAGCAATTTTCACTCAAAAATACATTCTAAAACCTTCATACAGCCTCTAATGCAACCCCATTTCCCAGCTGATCCTGACTGGACACTGGAGTCTCATCTCCCACCCCCAGCACTTGTGGCAAAGGCCCCACACACAATAAAACAATGGTCAGTGAACCTGAAATCAGAGRGGGCCTTGTGCACATTGCCTGGGCAGAAAAACCCCATTCCATTCTCCTTCCTGGCTAATGGCAATTTTCTGTGTCCCTTTCCATCCATCACTGCAGACAGCCAGCCCTGCAATGTTCCTTACACCGGAATTTTAAGTGTTCCACTTTCCCTCCATTCTTTTTCACTGACTAATATCTATCATTTCCTACAAAACCACGATGGTGTGCACAAAATCTTTCACCCTCAATGCCTGTTTCCAACACAATGAGATGCAGAAAACTGTTTGCACACCCCTACAGGAACGCTGCTCCCAATCTCAGCTTTTCAAGACTGAATGGAACACAGACCATAGGAATGCCTGAAATGCATCTAAACCTTTCATCTCTTTCTGGACAAAGTGAAAATAAGTATTACTGGAACATGAGAAAGCTTTACCAAGTCCTGATCATTCTGCTATAATCTGCAAACAAACACAAATCTGTTGCATATCTTTTAAAACCACACCAAGTCTAGAAGAAGAACAGCCTAATTCTAGCAGGAATAACCTCTAAAATATTTACAGGGAGAAAAGAAAGAGGGGAAAAAAATGAACAGATTTTTTTTTTAAATATGATCAGTGGTAAATTAGATGATGAGCATCTCATGTAAACATGCCAGCATAGGGTAAAGCTSTTCAGAATTTTAAATTTAGCAAAAAAGAAAGCACCCACTGAATTTTTTAATGAATGCTCAAAACAGCACCTGTTTTTTTTTCCTGCTGCACCAATCAAGTTATTTCTCAGAGAAAAAGAGCTTGTGAATGTCTTCTAGGCATTATTTGATTAAGTTGACAATATTATGTGAGCAATGGTTGGGTACCCACTGTGCTGTACTTTTGACCAAATTGATTTGTGTAATGAACACTTGCTCTGTCTCTTCTCCAGCCTGAACAGGGCTCTTGATTTAACCGCTGGTGCTGGAAGCCAAGTGAATTTACAGCCCCCACAGTCATTCTCTCTCAATCTGGAGAGAATAGCAGCAGCAGTACATGAGCAAGCATAATTCAATACATTGTGCTATAAGCACAGAAAATAATATCAGAGCTCTGCAATATACCTGTTTGATTTGATTTGTAAACCCGATAAAAAAAGCAATCGAGAAAAGTTCAGCAGAAAATATATATATACGTCCTGAGCAAAAATATAACCATGCCCAATGTGTACAAACTGAAAAAATCATGCATAGTAAATCATCTTCATACTTCCCTCAGATAATATTGCACATTTTCCATTTTAAAAGGATCTAGATTCTGGAAAGTTACCTTTCCATTAAAAAGTGAGCAAAGAGAATAATTTAAAACCAAGTTTGGGACTTTCTGAAAATGCTGTTTCCCAGATACACCACTAACACACAGCTGACAAAGTGATGGCTTGTAGCTTTCCTGTTTTCTTAAGTAGATCGACTGATTAATTAATCATACCTGCTTTGGTAAATTTATATTCTGTTAAGTCCCAGCTCTGCAATGTGCTTCCCAGAAGCATAACAACACAGAAAAAATGGAGTTATATATGCAAATCCATCTGTTTGGGCTGAAATTCACACAAAGATGTACACAGGAAAAAATTCTATTATTGTGCTAGTTCACAATGGTGATAAACGTTACCAGAAGTATCAGTGACTTCTCYTGTGTACTGCATCTCTGCTATCCTTTTCTCATGAATAAGATCAATAGTGAGGTCTCGTTGCTTTCAGGATATTAAAAGCTGAAATTAATTCTTCAAATTAGCTCTAAAGATAAAAATATTTCCTCATACTGCAAAGCATGCAGCTCAGGCCACATCCATTTAACCCTTTCTGAAGAGAATGTGCACTGTTCCTYGTTCTGAACTAATGCAAAAAGCACACAGAAGTGGGACTTGCTGCTATGCACAAAGAAATAAAGAAATGTAATAACATAATCATGCCTGCATTTGATAATTTGGAACTAGATGATCCTTAAGGTCACTTCAACACACGCCCTTCCACCATTATGTTGCTAAATTTCTGGTGTAGCTGAGTGTCTCATGCTTGGTTTCAGAGACACGGAGTGAAACCCTGCAGGGTAAGCCCTGACCCCCCTGTTTTTTAATGGTAAAATTCCCTTTTATTTCATCTGGGTCACAGTTTCACCCTGATGTTATACCCACTTGACAAAGCAATTCCAGCATTACCAGTAACTTCACTCTATTTCCCAGATTACAGAAGGTATAATGAAATTACAAAAGGTATAATGGTTTCATATTCTTTACAAAAACATTTTACTACCCAAAGCACCAAATGGAAACTGAGCAAAGCAGTCACTGGGACAGGTCTGAAAGAAGCAGGCAGAGGAGCCAAGTCCTGTCCTGAAGGCTGTGCTGTCCCCTCTCCAAAGTGCTGAGCTCTCACCTGCCACAGACACGTTTTATGAAAAATCCTTTCCTCAGGATTTTTGTCCTGAGAAGCTGAGAGGCCTCAGGAACAAAATGCAAACAATGGTTATCTGCTGCTGTGGAATGCAACAGGTGCATCTGTGATTGGTCTCATGTGGTTGTTTCTAATTAATGGCCAATCACAGTCAGCTGGCTCAGACTGTCTTGGTCAGTCACAATCCTTTGTTATCATTCCTTTTCTATTCTTAGCCAGCCTTCTGATGAAATCCTTTCTTCYATTCTTTTAGTATAGTTTTACTATAATATATGCCATAAAATAATAAATCAAGCCTTCTGAAACATGGGGTCAGATCCTCATCTCTTCCCTCATCCTGGGAGCCCTGTGAACAGCACCACACTCACCCTGGGCCCTGCCCAGTCTATTGATGCCCCAGAGCCATTCTCCCTCCCATCTCCCTCCTGGCAAGAGTGTGTTTGATGTTCAGTTGTGCCTATTATTCTCATCAATAAACCCATTTCTGGGACACGAGGTGAGATGTGGCACACACACATTTGGGCTGTGAGGGACACAGGCAGGGTGTCAGTGCACCTCTGGGGAGGGAGAACRCCCWGCCACCTCCCTCCCTTCTGCAGCAYYGCCTCTCACAGCTCCTGGAGCAGTCAGATGAATACAATTTACTGCCAGGAAGACAGTGTAAGGTGGCTGGCTCTGACTGGGGCATTTGTTTTAGATACASTGCCACACGCAAGCACACCCCGCTAGAATCCCTTAATCCAATTTACTGACAAATGAAAAAGAACCTGAATAATTTTGTGCTTTGCTTCAGCAGTTTCTGACGTTCCACTATTGAACATGCTCTGGGGTTTCAGCAGACTGGGTATTGTTCAGGGCTGAAGACTTACAAGCAGTAGTGATTATTTCTCTCATTTCTAGATGGATGCATTCTGGATGCTGATACCACAGGCTACAAGAAAGCACTGCTATTATTGTGATAGCTTATGCATGGAGAGCTAGCAGCCTAAATAAGAGATCATTAATTCTGGGGACAGATAGGAGCAATAAGATAGGTTTCTTAAGCCTCTGCAGGTACTGCAGGACAACCAAAGAGTAATTAATAACTTGGCTACATTAATTATTTCCCCAATTAATCTTCCTTAACAATATGCAATATAGCCCTTATATGGTGCTTTACATTGCCTTTGCTGGTTCATCATTTTTCTTCTAAAATATTCAGCAGGGTCTCAGGGAATAGCAGATCAATCATGTCTGGAGGAGAATCACCAAAAGCCATACATTTTTTGACTTGAGAACACCTCTCAAAACTTGGGCCAAATTTGCTGGCATAAAGAGCAGATATTACTTTTAAAGGAACATTTGTAAAATGTTTTAATGGAGTTGTGTGTAACCAAGCAGTTGGCAAGTTCAGTTAAGGACATCCAGCTGATGCCAGCATGTCAGTAATGTGAAATGGGAGAGGGAATGATAAAAGGTTGCCTCAATGAATTATTTATTGCTTGCATCGATTCAATAAATATTTCTGACCACCTACTGATCCCATCCACAACATCACAAGAGCAATTAACAAAACCTTTCCTAATTAGCTGCATCCTGGCTCCATTMGCCAAGAAGGAAATGCATACACACTATGCACATCCTTACAAGTTCATGCTATGTATAATAAAACTCAATTATTGTGATATTTTCACAAGATAATACTAAAATAAATTCCTACMATAAAATAAATAGCAGACAGATTAGGAAATATCATACTGTCAAAGGACAAAAGCATTAATTTAATCCAAATAAAAAATCTTAAGTAGTGAYACAGAGTCACAAAGAAATAGTCAATTGATTTTGTTATTCCTCTTTCATCTGTTAGTCAGAAGTTTTTCTGAACTAAGTCTTTGCAGGAAGAAAGTGTTTAAAAATAACCTTCTTTCAATGCTTGAAAGCCTAATGTAAAATCCAGACAGGCAACCAATGAAAATATTAAAAAACCCATGGCAGTAAATATAGAAATCTTGATTAGAGGGGTTTTTAATCATTTGAGTGGGAGCTGTAGCTTCACACTGCACAAGCTGGTTTACAAAGTATTACCAGAAGAAGAAGCCACCAGGATCCTCAGCACTAAATAATGCCACGCTCATGAGATTTTCCCCCACAAATTGCTCAGCACATTTACTCTGCAGATTCTCCTCTCATTTCTCTCCCTCTGGAGCTCCTTTCCCCCTGTGTGTCTGAAAGGACCCACAACACTCACAGGGTGCTTTCATGAGCACCTCAAACCCCAACACCACACCTGCCCTTCCTGACACCCTGGGGCTCAGGCTCCTTCCACCCACCATCCACAAAAATTGGATTATAGGAAATAAGATATAAAAATTATATAAAATAAGACTTGAAAAGCATCTGAAAGTCTCAACAGGGAATAGCTGTGGTATGTTCTAAATATACAGAAATAGAGATTTGCCATCTAAATAACAAAGTTTAAGGGAAGAAGGGTAAAAATGATGAAATGTTGAAAGGTTTTGTAAAGCTTACAGGTAAATATACCTAATGGTTATGATAGGCCTTGAAACACTTTAAGTCACAATTTGATAGGCAATAAATCAGGACACAGTGCCCTTGAGGATAAGACTTTCTGACTGATGCAAAACTTGGCATGCTTGGTTTCTGGAAATCCACAGATTCTCCCCAAGTTCTCCCATCCAACTCATTTATTACCTTGGTTTATGAAGAAATTATTCAGAAAAGAACATAAATCAATACATAGTAAGGCAACTGTACTTTTACCTGTGCCCATTCATTCATGCACAAGCATTGCTGCTCTAATATAGAAGGAGATTTTTTTTTAATGTTCTAATTAGCTCAAAAATTCTCTCAAGTGTTATCCTTCATAAGTCAACATTATAAAAGGCTGCAGTGCTGCAATAAAGCTTATTAAACTTTTGTTCTGGCAGCAGGCTCTATCTGGAAAAAATAACTTTCAACATCTGCAACTTGTACAATACTGTGACATATGATAATATTTGCCCAAAATAATAAAAAAAAAGCACTAATTGAATATTGTGCTACACAGCTTCAGAGGATATTACTTCCTTTTTTTTTTTTTTTTTTAAAGGGGAAAGTGTCTTTAGATGGAGCATTTGCAGGTTTGGCTATGAGTTGTTTACCCCCAGCTTGAATCAATGCACACTAGTTTCTGGAATTCCCCTCTGAACGAGATTGATCTCATGCATGTAAAGTCCCTTTTTGTGAGAGTTGTGTTGACACAACCAACTGCTGAGTGAACTTGTGAGAGCAGAGTTTCATGCTGAGAGGGAACGGCTGATTGCTCCCGCTCCAGCTCAGGGAAAGAAAGAAAATGTGACAGTGTGATAAAAGGTTTTTCTCTGTTTGACCCCTCACCTCCTGCTGGATCCCTGCTGTGACATTCCATTTGCTCACTTGCATATCTTTGCCCAAGGAGTCAGCTGTTGAACCCTCTGAAATACAGAGGAATTTGAGGGTTCTCCATGTCACAAAAAGACATTTTCTAAATCACMTGGCTCTTTTTGTACTGAGGCACTMACCAGCTTAACAAGCAGCAGTTCAGCTCCTTGCAGGATAGTAAATTCTCAAACTTAGATTACCCATTTCATGCAAAAACAGCTGAATTTATTTTTTTCTTTTTGGGTGTGTTTGGTGGTCTCATATCTCAGCAGGCTGCAGCCAAATGCAAGCAGCATTTCCAGAGCTGAGACATTTTGAATGGAAAAGTAGGTCTGTACCTGCTCTTCTCCAAAGTCCCTGAAGTTTCCCAGTGGCACAACCAGACACACAGAAGTCCACATCAAGGAACATTATGCTTGATGTAAATCATTCTTTTTCATCCTTCTCTTCAAGCTCACCCAACACCTTTCCTTCAAAAATGTGAAAGACAATTTAAAGTTTTAGGAAACATCCATTTGTCCTTCCCTTCTCCCACTTCAAAGAAACAAATCTAAGGAATGGTGGATGTTTCAAAGAACTTTTAAAGGGTTTAAACCATCATTTCAAATCCAGCTGTGAATGCTGATGTTGTGATGAATTCTGCTTGATCMTATGAATGTGCAATGCAGCTCCCACTGCAGAATTGCTTTGAATACTGATACTCAAGTTTAAGAAAACATCTTTTGAAGAACTGGAAACAGGACTTGGATTCCCCTGAAATCAACTTTCCTTTCCTGGAAAAAGTTCTCAGGAAAGGGGGCAGAGGAGRCATTCTCAAACAGCAAACCTGGAATCAGGAGGATTGGCACTGTGAGTTTAAATCTAATTCCCATCCTTCCCTCTTGCTCACAGCAAACCTGCCAACAGACGTCTTCCCTTATTCATCCTCAAACACAGCAACCAGACATTTCTGAGCCAAGACATTTCTATTTTCATCTAACATCTGTACAGAGAAGCCATAACAGTCTCAGGCAGTTTTTCTGTCTGTAGTTCCCTTCAGGAATCAGCACAGGATGGCACAGCCACACTCACTCAAGGGGCACAGATTCATCTCCCCTTGGTTCTCGGGAAAGGGACTTGGCCAATTGCTGTTGCTAGATGAAAGCAGGCAGGGTGGGGTGGCTGATACCCCAGAGGGYTGTGCTGCCATGCAGAGGGACCCTGGCAGGCTGGAGGAACAGGCATGAGGAACCTCATGAAGTTCAGCAAAGTCCTGCACCTGGAGAGGAACAGCCAGAGCAGTGCTGCAGGAAAGGAGTCCAARTGGAACAGGAGTCAACAATATGGGAGGGATTGGAGCATCTGGCAAACAAGGAGACAATGAGAGAGCCAGGAGTGTTCAGCCTGTAAAGAGAAGGCATGAATGCCTGATGGGARGGAGGAGGGATGAAGGAGCCACACTCTGGCCAGTGGTGCTCAGTGAGGGAACAAAAGGCAATGAGCAAAAGCTGCAGTACAGCACATCCTGTGGAGGAGCTGGGGAAAACTTGTCCTGTGAGTGCTCTAACACCCCCAGAGACCTTGTGGAGCTCCCTCCCTGGAGGAATTCAGCACCCATCTGGACTCAGTCCTGAATAACCTGCTCCAGCTCATCCCACTTGATTTGCCAGCAGATCAAGGCCAGGTCCAGTGACAAGGACCAGCCTTGTGCACCCCTGGGGAGCAGTGACAGAGCAGGAGCAAGGACAGCAAGTCAGAGGGTCAGAGTCCTGTTCAGAGGGTCAGGGACCTGTTCAGTGGGTCAGGATGCTGTTCAGAGGGTCAGAGTCCTGTTCAGTGGGTCAGGGACCTGTTCAGTGGTCAGGATGCTGTTCAGAGGGTCAGAGTCCTGTTCAGAGGGTCAGAGTCCTGTTCAGAGGGTCAGGGACCCTGTACAGTGGTCAGGATGCTGTTCAGAGGGTCAGAGTCCTGTTCAGAGGGTCAGGACCCTGTTCAGTGGGTCAGATGCTGTTCAGAGGGTCAGGATGACGTTCAGAGGGTCAGAGTCCTGTTCAGTGGGTCAGGGACCCTGTTCAGAGGGTCAGGGACCCTGTTCAGAGGGTCCCATGGCAGGCAGCGGCTGTGATGGGAAGCCCAGTGGAGGTGAGCAGGGCAGGAAGGACCAGCAGACCTTGACAAGGMCCATTCACAAAGGCTGATGCCAGAATATAATGAAAAAACAACATGCAAAGGAAGAACAKCGAAAAAGGGAGTGGGAAAAATGTTCATTTGGATGGGCAAAAATTTCCACTTTCTGTGGTGYACACAGAGATCCTTGCTTTCTGTGACCTGGCTCCAAAGAGACTCTCYCAGACACAGAGAAATGGAAAGCTCCACACCTTAGCATGGCATTGCAGCAGAATAAACATTACATAAAGCAAATTATCACATAATAAAGCAATATTATTATATCAGCAAATGGCAAGTGTAGGTCACCTCTTCCCATCACTGCTCTCCAYTGTGTGATGGCCACAACCCAAATACACAAGGCACTCTTCAGGGAGGAAGGATGAATGTCACAGGAAGGCACTCCAGCASCACCACTCTCCTCACTGTGCATTGATTTACTCAGTTACCCTATTTTACCTTTAAAGCTCACTTGGATAGCTAAGATTCCTACATTCCTCTTGTAAATTCTCTTGACATATAAATTGAGTATTCTGCACAATAGTATAACCATGTAAATAAATAAATACATTTATTTTTTGGGCATCACTTGTTAGTTCCTAGGATTTTTACTCCTTTCTCCATTCCAGTATCCTTCCCACCTGCACAAAATAACTGAAGTCTCTCTCTGCACACACTTTGTTTCTCATATTAGTAACTGAAGGTTGTAATGATCACCTGATTCCTTGAATTATAACTAAAGTGTGATCTATTATTTCCAGCCAATTGAAACCAAAAAACAGCATAAAGAAAAATTGAAAAGAGAATTTTGCCAGATGCCTATCACAGAGTTAGTTTATCAGCCACCAACCTCTGTGAGAATAATGCCAGTGTCCAATACTCCAAAGCCAGTCTTTCATCAAACTYCATGAATAATTTACTTTTTTAAATTGTATTCCAAAATTCTACTGCAAAAGAAAGCCCCACCAATCCCAGCCAACCATCTCTGTAAGTTAGTGGACTTAAACCAGAAAAGGGGAAAAATAGAAGAAAATACATTTCAGTTATTTTTATGAAACTGCTTCTAAACCTGTCTCCCTAACTTGTATAAGAGGTCAGCAAAACAGATTTTCAGTTTCTTCACTGATTTTGGGACATGCAGCTATGTTTAGCTGCAATGCTGTTTCATAAAATATTTGGTAATTTAACATATACTCAAGAGAAACCATTTCATTCTTTTTTGCTCTTTTCTAGGTGTGGAACTTTCATTCTGCTTTGTACACTGACTGYCTTTACTGCTTTTTAAGGAAAAAAAAGAGTTTGGTCAATCAGTTTGACAAGCAAGCTTACACTTCATAAACTGGGCTCTAAGAATGTGAGGAAATCGCAGAGTTGTTGTTTTTTTTTAAATCCATAAAACCAGACTTTATTCTGGATGAGCTAACAATCTCTGTGAGCAGGACTCAGACACTAATATGAGAGGAAGTTACAGCAATAATTAACAGCCATTTGAAGTAAAACTCATTTAGAAATATAATGAACTGAGAACACTTAAACAGACTTCATTCAGGCAAAGATAAAAGAGTAGCTTACAGAAATATGGCCTGAATTGCATTTCCATTTACATCATCTACTTTTGTAACACCTTCCCCTTCCTCTGCTTCTAAAGGAAATAATGTAAAAAATGCTCTTTGCTGCAACTCTGGAAGTGGATTTAAAACTAAAATTGTAAATTATAGCCTTTACTGTCCAGTCATTTCCATCTCACTAAAGAACTCATCTGCTGACCACACATTAGCTAAGGAAAAACTACCACAAGCAGCTYTAATTATTATTTACAAAATGAAAGAAAATCAGTTCAAGGAGTGAGACTCAAAATGGTCAGTGCAATTTGAAATCCCTTCTGTTATTTGCATGACCATCCAACATGTTTTAATGGCTGCAGTTATGAGATTATCTAAATTCATGAAGAATATATATTTATTAACACATATAACTCAGCACTTTTACTCTCCCCTSATTAGAATGTCAGGTGAACATTTCAACTGAGGGAAAATGAATTGTGAGCTAAGGATGGSCAGCTCTGTCTCCCCTGACTCACCCAAGTGAAGAGCCCCTAATAGACACTGGGGGGATGCATTAAATTAGGAACCACGCCACTGAGCTCTCTCAAATTTCCTTTAAATAAAAAGCAAGAAGAAAAGGTTAATTAAGTTCTACCACACAATTCTATTAACAATATCCAYGATTACTGTAGCATGAGGAGGACATTTAATTCAAAAAAGGAAGAAAGAAAGGGGGAAGAGGCCCTGGTCCATCAGAATGACTGAGCAGTGGGGCTGCTTCCAGGCACTGCAGGCTCTGAGGCTGCTGCAGCAAAAAAATCCTAACAAATAAAATAAACAAATTCCTGCCCAAAAGTATGGCACAGAAAGGCTCAAAACCTAATATGCAACTATAAATTGGTAATATATAATATTACCTATATATATAAATAATGTATATATATTATATATTATATATAATATATTTATTTTTTTCTGTCACCATCAAAATCCTGTATTTTGTACAAAGCAGCATTTGACAAGGCAAGTCATGTATCTGCTATATTGGCCCACCAGGGCTTTGTCATTTGGATTTCTAGCTTGACCAGTTGCTCCAAAATAATGCAAACCATCTCAGCATTTGTGAAGAAATATATTCTGTTCAGGGGAATTATGAGGGCTTTTACAAGATGCTTCACTGTGTGGTCTCTCACAGGTTTTTTTGTGCTAATTCTGTCAGCACAGCAAGAGCTCGCAGTGTTCCTTGCAAATTTAAATAAGGTCTTCAACTAAAAATAATCTAAAAATAATCATCTACAGAGATTCCTGAAGATATATTTGCACAAATCAAAAACTATCAATTTAAACTGTATCTTAATAAGAACAGAATGTGTAGATTTTCAACACCTCAAAATAATAATAAAAACGTGTCTAAATCAAATATTTTCACTTCCGCATTTTTCTTGTCTAGTCCCCCAAAACTACTGAATGTCTTGCAAATGCAGATGCACTTTTTGAAGAGAAAAAATTGAAAAATAMAATACTTCTCTTGTAACCAGAGAGCAGAGAAGGATGAAAGCAGGTATCAACAGCCTGCAATTTTTTTWAATATTTGATTCCAGATTTTATTAAGTGTTTCAATTTAGCCTGGCCAAAACATGGCACTTCATTGAAAAGAGTGGAATGGACTCCAAAGATTAATGRCAGTAAAATTTTCCTAATCTGTCATAAGCTCTGATATAACAGTAAGAGGAAGTAATTTGCTTTAGTAAAAGCAATGAGCACCAAAGCATGAAAATTAACACTCCACAGAGGTAGATAYTAAATGAGAAATATTAGCTGCATCAGCACATTGGAGACAATTATAAACTGCAGAGGATTTCTGAGRCTGAGAAATACTATATTTACTATGATAAAGTCAATTTTGCCACTCAGTAAAAGCTCAGTTTGTGATTTTAGTACTGAATTTCTTTCCTCTCAAAGGTAACTTGCGTTACTGCTCTCCAAAATTTATATCACTTTTGATTTCTTTATGCATTATATTGCTTACTTTATCTCATGGAAACTTATTAATACAGAGAAAAYAAAAAAAAATCACCAAGTATTACTTTATTACTTTCTTTGAGCATCCAGACAACACCTGATATGCTTTGGAGAAATTATATTAGTCAAAAACGGGTTTTTATCAGTTTCASTCAGTGAGCATTTATGAACAGATGAGAGCCTCTTTTCTTTCCTTTTTTTTTTTTTTACAAAGAGAAATAAATATAAGATAAGTAAAAGTACACAGGGAAGATACTTTGGCTTTACATTCTTGTATTACAGAATAAATCCAAGCTGAAGATTTTTATAACCACCAGCATTCATACTGAAAGGTGCTAATGCATCATTATGATCTAGCAGGTTGCTCGCTGTGTTTTACAGCCTTTCACACTACATTAACCTTTTGTACCTCAAGTATTTATGACCTCATAAGTAAGTATTTATCAAACTGAAAGCTCATATACAGCACTGTATTTTAGCTCTCAGTTTTTAGGAACATTTATAATTTCTCTTTGCCTGCATTTAGAATCACTTTGGTTTACAGTCGGTGTTTTTAGCAAAGATATTCATGCAAAGTAAAACTGGTTTCCCACTATCCATGGAAATGACATAAAACTACAAAATGCCTTAAGTAGGGTCTCATGCCAATGGAAAAAAAAAAAACTAAAAAAAAACCCCAAAAAACAACTTCTCATGCATATTTTATTCTAAAATAAAATAATAAACTGTTAGAAAAAGCAAATACAGCTATTTTGCTTCCTGCAACATTCAACAAAATATCAGAGCCAAACAACCAGACAATTCTTGTGCTCTTGGTACTAGAATTGTCACAATTACTTAAGTAATAGGTGCCTCACCTACAGAAGCTCTGTATTTAACCAAAAAAAACCCCAACCAAACAAAAAAAAACACCAAAACCAAACCAAACCAAAAAACCCCACAAAATCTACCAATTCAGGCATATGCACAGCCCCATTTGAGACAAAACCCCACAGTTGACTAATGTATTGAACAAATATTGCAGAAATACAGTATTGGTTGCAAATATTCTTCCCAGCACTTCCCTATGAAATCTGAGGTATTGAAACCTACTGCGAGCAAGGCCAAATTGCAACTTCAGACACATTGCTATAAAATTTGGGCTACCAAACATTATGAATTTTTATATCTCTGAGAGAAACGAGGCCTGTCCGAAGCTGCCTTGTCTTTGTTCCCTCTCAGGTGTGTGTGACAGGGTAAGGCAGCACCCTCCCACCCACAGGCACCTGAGCAATGGCAAAAAAAAAAAAAAAAAAAGAAAGAAAAGAGAAAAGACATCAAAGGAAACTCATGAGGAAAAATGCCATGGAAAGGAAAAAAGGGCTGCTCAGTTACAATCTTCTGCACACTTATGCAGGGATGGCTGAAAGAACAAGGAGTCAGTCTCAGCCACTGAGGGGTTTCTGCCTGCTGGTAATTGTACTAGACACAGATCACTACTGACCCTGCCTGCTGCAGTTATTGTGGGGGGAAAAAGAAAAAAAAAATCCCAAATATAAATAACTTTGCTACAGATGGAACAGATTRAGGAGGTGCTGAAGTGCCCTTCTCCAACCAGAGGCTGCCAGTCTTGCTCCTTGTCCCTGCTGGGATCTCCTGCCACCCTTCCTGCAGCTTTCTCAGGCTGAGCAGTGCAGGCTCGGAGCTCAGCACCCCAGGGCCAGCTTCCAGCGCCCCTCTGTCCCAGCAATCCCTGCATTTGTACTTGCAAAGCTTCACACCACACCTGAACACTTCCATARCTGCCACATCTGTAGCACAGGGAGCTGCAGCCCTTGCCATGGGCCTGGCAGCAGTCACGTTCCCTGAGTCATTTCATGCCCCAYCTCTGACTCCTCAATCCCATTTCTCTGAGGAAGAGACATGAAAATTGTGCCAGAGCAACAGAGCAGATGCATCTTGGCATTGTGTGTGGTAGCAGCTCATCACACACCCCAGGGTGGGGGGTGAATGAACAGCAACTTCTGTACAGTACAGAATGAACAGTAACCCTGTCTGCRTGGTACATCTGAAAGTTAAACTAAGCTGCACAGTTTTGCCTTTAGAAAAAGGAAAAAAAAAAAAAATATATATATATATAAATTTCCTAAGTAACAGAGTATCTCACCAGCATTCTTTTTTATTCATACACCTGAAACATTGCATTCACACAAATCAAGCTGAGGCTGTGATCTATTCAAAGCTCAATGCTCCAAAAGCATCAGTTCAAAATGAAATTCAGCAATAGCATTCTGTTGTTATGGAGAAAAAAGACTATTTCTCAGTCTAGACACTTGGGCTCAGGACAGCCAGCCTCTGCAATCAATTTTGTAACAGATTTGCCTCTGGCAGGTTATTTAAACTATTTGTACCCTAGTTCCTTCTCAACAAAAGCAGAAAAAACAATAATTATAATTCAGCAAAATCTCACCAAATGGACATAAGGATCAAATAAATCCTTTCATGAGATGCTTGGAGAGGATCATCCTCTAAACTCAACAAGAAAGAATCACACTAGATTAGATCAGCTGCAGCACATTCAGAAATATCTCAGTCTTACAGCCAACTCCCAAACCTAAAGAACTCCTGAATATAATAAAGAAATACCTTCATCATTTGAGGTCACAGACTTGTAAGGTCTCTATCTCAAATTGTTTTGTGCTACCCCACGAGAGTGGTAGGAAATAGAATTCAACTCCCTCAGAGAAGGAATGATCAACTGAAAACRCATCAGAAATTCTGGAGAAAACACAGAAGGGTTGCCTTGCATTCACACCCAGAGATCCCCTTGTGCCCAGACAAGCTGCTGATAACAAAAACCCCTCAGCTGCAGCAGAGCCTATCACACATCCTCCTGCAGCCCCTGGGAGGGCAAAACCACTGCAGGAATTCCCAGCATGGGTCACATCTCTGTGACAATTCCTCAGCCCCAGGAGCCCGTGCGGGGCAGCTCTGAGCCCCTGTGCTCTTCTCCTGCAGCACCAACCTCATCCTGGGCATTTTGTGTATTTTCCACCTTCAACACCCCAGAGAGTGGACAGGGCACTTGTGCAGTGACTACAGACAAAACCCTGTAGCAAACTTCAAAAAAAAACCATCAAGTGCTCACAGCACTCAAAGCTCTTTTTCTCATGACAAAATTGGCACTAGGATGTTGTTTTCAGCAAGAGAAGGGCATGGCGTAAAGGTATTTCATCTAAGTGAGAGCAACAAATTTATCATCACCTGGGCACTATTCAAATTACTAAAGAGCCCAGCTGCAAAAAAAAAGTGAATAGATTTTGGCATGAAATATCTGCTCTTGTTGAAAACTGCTGAGCAAGTGCCACACCTGCTTCTCCATTTCATCAATAGGGCAAGGTGGCACAAAGCCCACCCCAAATAATTGCTTCTTTCAATTGCATCTGAAAGATTTTCTGGTTAAATTCCATTTCTTCACCCAAAAAAAATGTGCTCAAGAACAATCCCTTGTAATAAATTCACAGTTTGTTGGAGGGGTAACAATCTTAGCACCAACCAGGTTTTTTCTCTGCTTTTTAGTCCCAGTAGTAGCACACACATGAGGGGACACAGCTTCCCAGAACAGTCATTGGTCTCATACCTGTGTGTGACACAAGAGATCTTACTGTAAATGTCTTAAATAACCCTGTGATGAAGCAAAAAGTCTCYTTTTTCTTACAACAAAGGCAAAGCACCATTTTTCATGGAAGAAAATGGATAGATGATGGATAGACAGACAGATTGATAACWCAAAACTTGAATATTCAGCAATAGAAGCCCTCCCTTCTTCCCACTGAAGGCAAAAAGCTTTCAAACACAGGGCACAGTAAGTTCAAGCAAAATAAAAAGTATCAGGTTACTAAATTATAGCTCCTAGCTAGCTGGTTCTAAACTTAGTGGCTCTAAATGATCAGTGTCTGAAATATGTCAAATCAATAATTCAATTAATTAGAAAGCTACTCAAACGTRGGACAATACATTATGTTTAGGTTAAGGAAACTGGAGATACTGAGAGGAGCTTCAGCTTCCAACCTTAATAGGTTGTCTGTAGTGATATTAAATGGCTGATGATAGTAGAAAGCAATTTTTTATAATGGGTGTCCAGGGCACCCATGGCTGGGAAGGGTGACACATTTCTCACTCAGATGCACAAAATGACTGAGTTTTGCTACAGCAAGACTTGCTACACTTGCCTAGTTAGGATTAACATCACCTGGATCATCTGRCACAGAGTGAGCAGATGTAACATTTCTAGGCATGCAACAGTCTGTTTAGCAAATTTAACTTTGAATAACCCCAGACAAATATCCCATATCCTCAAATTTCCAGGCAGAAAAAATACATGTATTGGGCTAAGGAGGATATGTGGGAGCCTGGGATAGAGCAAATTTGTTGTTCTTAAAAGTATCGTATTTTTTTGGAAAAAACAAAACAACAAAAAAAAAACCATACACCACAAAACACCACCAAAAAAAAAAAAACCAAACCAAAAAACCCCAGGATTAAAAAAAAAAACAAAAACAAAACCAAAAAAAAACAAATGAGAAATTTTAAAAAAAAAACCTTACAGTTGTATTGAAAATCAAAGCATCTCTTAATGCACAATTTATGTAAAATTTATAAAAAAGGGGCTCTCTTCATTAGAAAGCACAGAACAGGTATCAGTGATTCAAATGCTGGTGCCTTTGACTGGAACATGTTTTGTCCCTAAAATGCATTAAAATCTTTGGGAAGTTGACTTTGCTGTACATGCAAAAAGAGAAGTAACACGGGAAATGCGGCAAGTTCCTTTCAAGAGAGAACAGAGAGATAAAGATGGGATGATTGCCATGCTTTTCAACTCAGTGGGAAAAAAGAGAAGAGGGAGCCCAGCTCAGAAATGAGAGCAAGGTTCTAAAATTGGAAACACTTGCTGGAGACAGGAAGAAGCCAATAGCAGCATTTTAGGCTGTGTGAAAGTGCTTTTATTCAGTGTGAGCCGTTTCACAAGTACAAGCCCTGCCAGCCGGATGTGAACTCCAGCAAGTGCAGGATGCAGAAGCCTGCAGGGCTCCAGAGCTGCCCAGCACCTGCACCCAACACAACAGCACTGCCCGCACCTGTCCCCAAACACACCCAGAGCTGCCAGTACCTGTCCCCAATACACACCCAGAGCTGCCCCAGCACCTGTCCCCAAAACACACCCAGAGCTGCCCAGTACCTGTCCCCAAAACACCAAGACGCAGCACCTGCCCCCAAACACACCCAGAGCTGGCCCAGCACCTGTCCCCAAACACACCCAGAGCTGCCCCCCCAAACACCACCCAGAGCTGCCCAGTACACTGCCCCCAAACACACCGAGAGCTGCCCAGCACCTGCCCCCAAACACACCCAAGCTGCCCCCAAACGACACCCAGAGCTGCCCAGTACCTGTCCCCACCAGAACACACCCAGAGCTGACCCAGCACCTGCCCCCAAACACACCAGAGCTGTCCCCAAACACACCCAGAGCTGCCCAGCACCTGCACCCAAACACACCCAGAGCTGCAGCTCCCAGGAGCTCTGCACCCATCAGGCAGGGCTTGCACCTAAAGCCAGTCCTGCTCCTAAAGCCAACCCCGGAGCTGCTCCTAAAGCCAGGCCCGGACCTGTCCCTAAAGCCAGGCCCCGAGCTGCCCCTAAAGCCAGGCCCCGAGCTGCCCCTAAAGCCAGGCCCAGAGCTGCCCCTAAAGCCAGGCCCAGAGCTGTCCCTAAAGCCAGGCCCTTCAGAAGCAGCTCTGGCCAATTCCTGTGCACCCCAGCACACAGCCCTGGCCAGGCTTATCCCTCCAGTCTAAAAYGGGATTTTGTAGCTAAATTCCTGTGCACCACGGTATAGGTTTACTGGGATATAATATCACCCACTCATGAGGATCAAACAATGGTCATATATTAAAAATGGTTCAACGTCTACACTGCAAATATGTTGGCTCCTCCAATTACACTAACTGCAATGCATTTTAAGATCAACACTTGAAGGAAATACTGAAAAATACAAATCTTTCAATTTGCTCAAAATCTACGTTAYCTCATTTTAATTTCTCTTGTACATCTTTTACTTTCAATACAAGCTAATATTTTTGCCCAAACACTCTGTCAAAACTAGAATACTTTCTGTATTTAAAAGGAGGTCRAAGTGACATTCATGTATAAACAACCAAGCTCCATTATTTCTGCTGCTCCASCTTGGGATAGTTTTGCCACCTGTCCCTGTCAGATTTTCTTAAAATAAAAAAAGGTAGCTAATGTATKAGAAGAAGGAAATACAAATATTCAGAGGTGAAACTTGGCATCTGCTTTGCTAAATCTGGCAACATTGTAATTGTAAACTATGYAGGAAAGGAAATGGGGTGGAATATGTCCATGAGAAATCATATTTCTCAGCACAACCAATATTTCCATACCTCTAAAATCAAAGGAATAAGGACTCTAAGTAAAGAGGCAACAGAATTGCTACATTTTCAAGTAAATGCATAAGTTTAAAGCAAATTTCTCTGGACAAACCTATAAATTTTTCCTGTAAGTAAAAATCCAGATTTCTTTTTTAGTATTTTCTAGCTTTAAGCTGAACACTTGCAAATATTTTGAACAAATTGACATTTTATAACCACATTTTTGGCAATAAATCTCTTTCAACAATATCAGCAATAATACCTTTTGTATGAACATATTCAAAAAATAAACCACATTCTCATGAAAAGCAAAATCAGTGTCCCAGCACTGTTGTGACATGAAAAATAGTGAATTTAAATACTTTGAGTTTTTTAGATCTTTCTTTTCTCACATATTATGTTGTTAAAATCCATTTTTTTAACTTCAGCTTCCACTGTAGGAGCTTCCTCTGCAAACACTAATTAGCACAGGCAGGCTCAGATCTTCCTGGCTAGCTGGGTGATCATGCCTGCAATATGTTGCAGCCTTGGTACACATCTTGTTTTCAAATCAAATATTTAGATACTACTCTGGAACAGCTGGAACTTATGTGAATCCTTATGAAAGGAAATAGTTGACATCTTTTGACGCGCTTTTTATAACAGCAACAACAAAACCCCACAGCCACAGAAAAGACTTGATTGTAAGCACACTCTCCTGATTGAATGAGAAGGCAGTCTGCTGCTTTTTTTTTTTTATCTTTTATAAATCAGAGAATAAAGGAAAAGTATTTGAATTACAATCCAAAGCAAAAACAGCACAGCAAGAGAAACCCTCCATTGTTGCTTTGGGAGGATGAGGAGGCTGGGAGGCAGTAGCAGTGTTAGCCCAGAGTCTGCAGCCAGTCAGTTTATAAAGACTGAGATGTCCTCAATGGCAAACAATCTGCCCCACGGAGAGAGTTTCATCTATCTCCCCCACCTGGGGTGTTCTCAGACCTGGGGCAGGGCCAGGTGAGGAGCTGCCCCCCCAGGTGAGTTTTTTACCCCCTCCTTTGGAAGCATTTATGCAGAGCTGTTGCCAGGGCAGGAGCACTGGCACACCCTGCTGCATTCACAGGTGGGTGTTAAATGGGCAGCTCAGTTTGTGTTCTGGGGTAAACTCGTTATATTTCAGAGGTAGTGACAACTCCCCATGTAGGGAAAAGACCAGAGGCAGTGGCAGCTGCTGCTGTGGGTGAGATTTAAAGAGGTCTCTGCTGGAAAAGCAAATGCAAGAAGCGCCTTTAAGCAAGAATAGCAGAAGACCTAAGGGATCTCTCTTAAAAAGCTGTTGAGAAGTTTTCCTAAATCAAAAAAGGCAGCACAATATGCTGATGCTTCAACACAACTGTGTGGGATATCAGCTGAAAAAGCATCTAGAACCAGCAAGCTGCTGCAATTTAAATACAAAAATACCAGAGAAATCGTATATGTTTTACACATCCACTATATATTTCCTTCAGAGATTCAGATAGTCTCTCCATGCCACATTAAAATCAGTGGTACCTCCTATAGGGGAGGAGGAAATGAAAGCARGCTAGTAGATAATTTTGGAATGAGCAAAAACTGGGAAGAGACATAAAATGGAGACAAAGCCTACATATTGAAAAACARCATAAATTGAAAACAAAAGAAAAACTATAGAAAAGGAGTAGAGTAAGGAAAATAAGACAATGGAAATGCACACAAAGATTAAAGCAGGCAAGAAGGAAGCAAAAGAAGAGGATGGTTTTCTAATTTTTTTTTTTTAATTGGCAATTATTTTATATTTCTATATAAAACCCTCCCAACATATCAGGGAGGTCAGTCACAGTCTACCCACGACACTGTGTCAGGGTTTTGTAAAGAAATTGCCATACACATGTAGGATTAATTGAAGACAGAAAAAAATAGGTTACTCTCTTATCCCTTCTTTTGGAATTTCTAATAAATTAATAAATTATTGCTCATTTAATGTCTAGATCTGTGCAATTTAAAATGACCAACCAATTCTTTCTGTACATGACAGAAAAACCAAATAGGGCGTGATGTGCATGGGTGAGTATTAGCTCAGTCTAATTCTTTTTCCAGCAAAGTCTGAAAAGAAGAACTTCTAACCCTTCCCCAAATGCATATCTGGTGAAAAAGAACATTTTCCTCTGTCTGCTTCTGCTTGCAATGTCTATCTCAGCCTGCCAAGCCACTGGTAGAGCATGAAGCAGYTTCAGATGGATTCACCTGCTTGTGGGTTAAGCCAAGACAGAGGGACATGCCTTGTTACTGTCTTTCTCATACTGATGGATAGCAAAGTTAAATGTTTGAATCAAGCCACTCTTTCACACTGACCCTAGAAAGGAACAAATTAAGCAGGGAGAAGTGGTAAGCAAGCCCACACATGAGTAACGTTTAATTAAAGTAATTCTGTGGGTGGCTGGGTGTGTGGGAAAGCTGCAGAGAGAGATGTGTGGGAGAGGAATGGAAACTTGAGAGTATAAACAGGATTAAAAAGAACTATTTTCAGGGTTGGGGGGTAAAAACCCACTAAGCCTTCCTTAGCTGAGACCCACGTGTAGTCATGCAGGAGAGTAAGTTTAGCTCTAGGCACAGGCTGGCACATGAACAGAAATTCAGCCTCATGATTKAAGGGAGAAGAGAGGAACCCTCTCTGCATGATCTTCACAGCTTTTAACTGCAAAAYTGGTCAGTCCTGCAGCTACCTGTGCTACCCCACCACTCTGACCTCTCTGGTGGAGAGGCAGCTTCCTGCAAGCAAGGGTAAGGATTTGCTGGATAACCAAGAAGTTCCAAACATGTTCTCCTTCCAAGCAATACACAAATTTACACTGCAATTACAATGAGTTGGTGAATGAAGGAATCAACAGCTTCTGATAAAGTTGCAAGCCATTAACAGTCAATTATGTCAATTACAAGGGAATGGAAAACATCATTGGTCTTAGCTAACCTAACACAGCCACTCATGCATGTAGTGAAAATGAGCTAATTTTCACCAAAAAAMATCCCCTCAAAAGGATCAATTTTAATTACCATGGTGTAACGTGGAGCAAAGATGCAGAAGGTCAAATATAAAAGAAGTTGAAATTGGCTATTTCATCACACCAAGGTCCCCTTTGAAATTTATGCTCAGTGTATTCAGCAAAATGTGCAAAAATGGTTTTTCTCTATACATATGAACCCAAAGCACAGCCAAAGCATTTGCATGCCATGGATACTTAGGTTGCACAGAGAGAAGAAAAARTCAATAATGTAACACGGAAAATAATTGGTATGGAGGAGTAAAGAGCCCAAGAGACAATACAAAGAACAAGAAAACTTAAAAAACCAATATTAGCCCAGATCTTTCAGAGACAAGCAGGAAGAAAATCCTAAATTGTTTAATTGGTCAATTAAACTTGACAGATTAGAAATTAATTGGTAATGCTTTCTAGAAGAAAGTTTTCAAGTTGCAGTATTATGACTATCTCTGGTTGATAATGGGATTGAAAGACCTCTGCAATGTTTTGTGCTTGAAGTCTGCCTTAGAGCTGGCTGGAATTACCTGCTGAAGTGAGCTAAGAACTGTTAGGGTGCCCTATGAAGAACATTCAGAAGGGTAATCAATGACATTCAGCTAAATTATTTGAGCAAACATGACTAAAGATGACAGAACATAATTGCTCTCTTTATCCTTGTTGGTGGTTTTTTTTTTTTTTTTTTTGGTTTTGTGGAGGAGCTTCAGCTTTAACATTTCACCAAGTTCAAGCATGCAAAAATGAGGAAAGTAAAAAAATCACATCTACAGAACCCCACAAAAGCAGAACAATATTTTTTTCTGTCTTCTATTTCATCATCATATTTCCAAACTTTTCTTGCTGCGAGAATCAAAAGGTGAAAGCAGCTGAGGTGATACCTGAATGGCAAAGATCAGGCACTGAGATGTCAGAAGAGCCCCTGTGCAATCAGCTGGCAGGGTAAGGCTGCTGTCCTCACACCACATACCCACTCACAGCATCACAAAACCCAAGTTCCCTCAGCAACACAGGAAAAAGAGGGTGGTGATTTATCCTCTTCCCAGCCAAAACAACGAAATACAAACAGGCACTCCATAAACAGCATCACAGGAGCAGTGTCAGGTTCTGTGTATCCTGGAGGAGAATCTATTTTGGAGCTGGCAGTGCCAGCAGAAGGGCTGAGGTGAGCAGTGTGTTCCTGCTACTCCTCAGCACAAGCRAAGGAGCGCACGAGGGGCAGAGCTGCAGGGCTGGCACACAGGGCTCTCAGCAAGGAAGCCTCTTAGAGCAATAATGCCTATGATCTCAAGTCATTACTGTGCCTCACGGCCCCAGCACRGCATTATGTTCTCTATTTGGGATGTCAGTTTTGATCTCCTCACTGTGGAGCAGGAGCTGGACTGGGTTCCTTGCTTCTGCAGCTCTGAAGCACTCAGGGTYTCAAAATAAGCTCCTTGAAATATTTCCTTCAAGGAGCAGTTGGGACCAGATATAATAGGTAGTATAAATGAAATAGCACACCATGCTGGTAGAATAGCCTGCAGCAGCAGGGTATGATTTAGATGAATAAACACTGCTGTAAGAGCTGTCAAAGCATTATCAGCTATCTGGCATACTGGTGGCAAACATCTAGAGACAAAAATATGGCATTGAAATAGAATAAAAACTGGGTCATTGATACCAGTTGGCAATAAAAAGTGTCCATGGGGGAATGTTGAGACAGTGTTCACAGGGGTCCGAGGATGAGGGAAGAGACGAGGATCTGACTCCGTGTTTCAGAAGGCTGATTTATTATTTTATGATAGATATTATATTAAAACTATACTAAAAGAATAGAAGAAAGGATTTCATCAAAAGGCTAGCTAAGAATAGAAAAGAAGGAATGAATAACAAAGGCTTGTGGCTCGGATTCTCTGTCTGAGCCAGCTGACTGTGATTGGCCATTAATTAGAAACAACTCTATGAGACCAATCACAGATGCACCTGTTGCATTCCACAGCAGCAGATAACCAATGTTTACATTTTGTTCCTGAGGCCTCTCAGCTTCTCAGGAGGAAAAATCCTAAGGAAAGGATTTTTCATAAAAGATGTCTGTGACAGAATGTGGCTTGCAAGACAGCCACTTTGTGGTGAAGATTCCAGTTCTTTGCAGGGGGAGCACAATGCCATCCTTTAGTGAAGGAATTGATGTGGTTTTCTGCCCTGGAACTGCCAGTTAAGAGAGAGGAAGTGAGCCACTCCTTCCCAAGCCACAGGAGCCAGTTCCAGGTACCCTATGGAAACCYCTCAGGGAGGAGCAGAACATTCAGAGGCAGGGCTGAGCTCAGCAGCACTGAGAAGGTCCCAGCCCTGGCAGCTTGGACTCCAGGCAAGCCAGCACAGCACAGAGAACTCGGGTTTGAACATTTCTGCAGGAGCAGCTGAGGCACACCTGGACACCGAGGGGGATACAGAGCACTGTTTAGTGTGGAATAGAACTGCATGAAGCAGCTAATGCAGCCCTCACCCCCAGGAGATGGAGAGATCATGTATGGAATAGTAGGAGAGAAAGAGAAGATGAACCAAGGCAGGGAAAAAAACAAAACAAAAAAAAACAACAAAAAAACCAAAAAAACCCAAAAAACAAACAAAAAACAACCAACCAAACAAAAAACAACAACAACAACAACAAAATAAAAGGCAAAAAACCTAAAAACCCAAAATAAAACATAAAAACAACAAACCCAAAACCAAACAAACAAAAAACCAAAACAAAAAAACCCCACACAACTGGGCTAGGGAACCACTTACACTAATAACTTCAATAAAGGACAAAGCAGGAAGAAGAGCTAGTAGAAACCAGAAACATGCTGCAGAAAACTGTAGTAATAATCTACTCACCTGCAGGTTTAGACAACACACTAAAGCACTTTAAATGCTTCCTACTCCCAGCTTTCTCACCAAATTAATAAGCACAACACCGTAATTGGTACACTAAATCCCCTAAAATATCAGCAAAGGTTGTACATATCTCACTTCTCCAAAACAACAAAGTTCAACATGGCAAATAATTTTGCAGTCCACAGCATCATTAWGCCTTGACAAATCCTCAAATGAAGAGATGGACTCTGCAACATGAGTAAAAAAGGTACAAACCTGGACAAATTAACACCAAGAAAATAAAACATCAAATTTGTAGGCCATTACATCCCAAGGAACATTAAAAACATCTCAAGGTAAACAGGTAAAAGGTAAAAGCATCTCAAGGTATATATCAATTATTTTCACACAGAAGTACCAGTTCAGAGGAATTTTGGTAGTAACCAAGCTAAAATTTAGTTCTAACAGTGAAGTTAGAGGGAAAATTCCTTATCATCTCCCCAGGCCAGAGACAACCCACACCTGAGCAGTGCACACCTTCTGCAGGGCTTGAACAGCCCTGCATCCCCTAATGCCATGCTGGCTGCTGCTCCTCAACACTTCAGACATGGATGGATCACTCCTGCAAGTAAACTGCCTTTTCCCTCAAGATCTCCCATCCAAACACACAACTTCTCACACAACTTTTCAGCCTTTGAAGCTTGGTGAAGGCTCAGTCCAAAACACAGGGACTGCACAATGATCTCAGGTTGTATCGAAAAGTAAAATTAAGTTTAAAGCAGCACATTTTTTATATACGCACATAAGCCACAGAGCATTACTGCAGCCTCAGCTCTTACCACACCAGGATASTCACTTTCATTATTAGTGTAATACACTTAGGAAAGAGAGAAGCTACTAGAGAAACATTTACTTTACTATTACTTGCTCCCTTAGATATGTCCATCTAATGATCTTTTTATTTACAGACACATCTCCTGCTGTCATCAACAGAAGTTGTGSAGGAAAGCCACAGGCAAAAACTGAACAAGTTTTTCTCAGAATTATTTATGTACAATACAATGGCATCTGTATATGTACACAGGTAAAAGCTGATTTCATAAAATGATTGTCTTACTTAAAAATACTTTAAGACATATAACTATTTAATGTAGCACTCCAAACCACTCTACAAAATCATCAGACATGTCACTTTTAGCATAACTTTGTGACATAATTTTCATAGATCCAACCTTCTAGGAAGAAGCCATGTTCTATTTCTGTTAATGCATTAAAACATGTTTGATGCTATGCAACTCCAAAAGTCTRCCAGCACTTAAATAACCCACTGCTGGTTGATTATTGATTTTGCGTATACTCAGATGTACTTCCTCCTTACTCAAAGTYAACAAACATATGGATCCAAAACAATGAAACAGAGATGCTAAGAGAAGACTCAAAGTACCTTTTGACAGTATTTTATTACCTACCAATAATTTCATATTATTTCAGCTAAATCACCCTGTCTTTAATCATTTACTACCCTTTCATCCTGTCCCTCTTCTCCAGTTTCTTAGCACCACAGAGTTAGCAATCCCTGCTCATGCAATCTGAGCACCTCTTGTTCCAGCACTTACCCTGACAGAATACTGTGTTACACTATTTTATCTAAATAGATTAAAACTGGTCACTGGGAAAGACACTTTCTACAAGTACAAGAGCGTGTCCAAGAGTACGTGAAGTACTTCTGAACATGAATTACAAGAGCACTCTGCACAAAATTGCAAACCTGCAATAAAACTGATGATTGGAATTTKGTTCAGTTTGTGGAAAATGGAGATACTGGCAGTGGCTCCAGCTGGGCCAGGATCACACCTTGGCCTGMAGTTGAGGATTCAAGAAGAGTTGCACAGAATGATTTTTTTTTTATTATTATTTTTCTCTTTACTGGGTGTTGTCATCTTATTGCAGGGGTTCCATACTGCTGTCTCCTTATCACAAAAGTTCCATACCTTCTTGGTGTTTCTCATGGGCAGCTCCTCAGAGCACTGACTCTCTCCTCTTCACAAAGCAGCCAACTGACTCCAGTTCCCTTCTCAAGCAGCCACCCCACTCTTTTCTAGCACTCTGCTTCTCATTGCTTACAGCTGTGGCCTGGTAAAGTCAGGCCTGCTCCTGATCATTGATAACTGGCCCAGCTGCAACTTCTTAGTGGTATGATTGCTTTCTACACTATCTTTATTTTCTTGTATTCTATCCCCCTACAGCTGGGGTTTAGGTGGCACTAGAGCCAGTGTGAGCTCCAGCTTCAGTGCATGATTCTTTCAGACAAGAAGAACGAACCTGGGACACTCGGAAACAGCCTGGGATCTATCTCACCTCAGCATGGATTATTGGTCCTTCATGGAAGAGATCATTAAGTCACTTCTGGTAGTAATTCTACAGTTTAGACAATTGCCCTGCAGTTTTTTTAGGTTTACATTGCAAAATTTTAAGATTTCTTTTTAATGCTATATCCAGCTTCAAATATACATAAATCTGTGAGTGAGAAAATTCAGAAACTGGTCTTGCCTCCAACAGCTTGTCCTTAACCACAACAGTGTTCTTTTGTGAATGATTGGCCAGTTCATTATTGTTCTTTCAAATGCATGTCATAAACAGCTTACTGAAAGGAAACTAAATAAAACCATTGGGACCTACCAAACAAATGCCACTATGTCCCCACACCAATTCCACCTAAAACTCCTCAACTGGAAATCAACTATTCTCAAAGCTAGCAGAAATTAGAAAAAAACATATTTTTTCTCCTTTGACAATAAAGACCACATGTAGGTACAATGTTGACACAGTGCTGTTGAAGCTCTCTTTCATAATAAAAACTTATATTATTAAACCTACAGAGTAAACAGCTGGACCCTCATTACAAAGTTCATGTTAAATCTGCCTGGGATCCATCTACATAKATCTATTTATAAAGTCTCCACAGTTTGCCAAGAGCAATGGCTAATGACAGCCAGCATAACAGATTTTAAACCTAGACACCTGTAATTAAATTTTGCAAGCAGTATTTGTCTGTACATTTATAAACCTGACTGGTGAACAAGGTGTTAAATGTCAGTGCAGGTCCATAGATGAGCACACTTCTTAGAAACCTGCCTTTTCATTGCACTGCTCTTGAGGGAGAGCATCCACAGCTTTCAATATAACATTACAATTTGGAAAAAAAATATCTTGTTAAAAACCAAACCATACTAAAACTTTCTCAAACAGACTCTAAAGTTAAAAGGAAAGAAATCGAATTCTTTATAAACAGCATGAGAGCTACTTCAAAATGTTCTGTCCATTCCTCTATAAGAAAGGAAACCAGAATGCAAGGAAAGGATCCACAATAAAGAGAGCAAATAACTATACCATATTCCCTGAATATAACAGGTTAGTGGAATTGAAGTGTTATCCTGCAGAGAATGGAAATTCACTCCAAGGGGAAACAGAAGGGAAAAGGTGTCTGACAGGTAAAATACAAGTTGGATACTAGGAAGGCAAAAAGCAAGTGAGAGCAGATAGCAAAGGACACAAAACCAAATAACAATAAAGCCTATTTGCATATCAGAAGCAGGGAATCATTGGATTTGCTAGAGCTGGGATTGAATAGAGCACTTGAAGAAGATAAGGGCATTGCAGACAATCCAAACTATGTCTTTTCACCAGCCTTTGCTATGGAAAGTGTTGGGAAAACACATCCCTGACTTCTCTGATAAAGTGAGTGACATTTCTTCAAACTGAAAAATCAAAACGGGGTGAGGAAACACAATCAATTGAAAGCAATAAATGATGAGGGATGAGCTCCTGTCCCACTCCCATCGACGGGTCTTTTACCATTGATTTTAGCACTGTCAGGATTTCACTTCAGGACTGAACAGAAACAGTTTCAAAACATGAAAAGGCTGAGCTGGCCATCACAGGGGATTGTTCAAGTTGCAGCAGTGGTCACAAAAACCAAGCAAAATCAGAGAACAGAAAAGAACAAAAAAGGTACAGAAGGAAATTCTATCTTTTTAGTCATATCCAATCTCTTCTGGAGTATATATTAGGCTTAGGATTCCTGCTCTAAACCAATGAATGACAGTGGTATTTGACAAAAGTTAGACAACAATCAAAAATAATTATGGAAGCAAGTTTTAAAAGCTGGAAAGAACCAGGAATTWAACTTAGCAAAGAGATGGATAAGAGGAAACACAGTAGAGCTGCAAAGAATGCTATGAGATACCAGCAAATAGGATGCTCTTCAATTTAAACTTTCTCCCARTACTGGAGAAAAGAGAAACTCAGGGCAATAAGAAGTTACCAAGTTAAAAATAAAAAAAAAAAACAAAAAAACATTTTACTGCATAAACCACAAAAATGTGTAATTAATTCACAAGGATTTCTCTGTTATAATAGCAAGGAATATTCTTTGGTGCCTTTGCTATTGCTTTCCTTTCTTGCACAACCCATACCAAGAAATTAGTGGCATGGCAAGAAACATAAATTTGCAGAGCTCATTTAACAGAATGTGCTTTCCTCTTCTTCTTGCCCTAATGCATGAAACCTTTTAGGCTGGATATGAGCCAGGAAGGAAGGGGAGGTAARCTGAGGCACGGAGAATGGCTGAGGCAAGGATGAGGACAGCCAGGAGGTGTTTCCAGCACTGCCTGCTCTGTGCCCCATGCTGCACGTGTAACACAGGGGCTGGTTGATGGCTCAGAAACCTGCCAGCTCCTGGCACTGGATACATTGGGTCCCACTCTAGAATTAAGACAGAAACACTAAACTATCAGTGTGTGAAATTTGTGACTTAAATTACAAGGTAGAGCCATCCAAGGAGCCTCTTGCATAATTCATGACACTTCAGAACTTCACATATAAATCAAATAGACGGAAAGTCTATCATTTCTGCTCTGTTTAGCACAGATCCACACACAACTTGGGTAATGGCTGCACAAACAAGCTCTCTAGAAAATACAATATTGCAGACATGCTCTTCACAATACTAATTCACACAGTAAATTTTGTACAGGACCATTCAAGTAATACTTTTATTAAAACTGCTTGTG
Organism: Sporophila hypoxantha; assembly: GCA_002167245.1. Lineage (NCBI taxonomy): Eukaryota > Metazoa > Chordata > Aves > Passeriformes > Thraupidae > Sporophila > Sporophila hypoxantha. Next base: position 1,938,842 of record NDFG01000257.1, on the reverse strand, counting down.
TCGAAAACACAGAGGTCATAAAAATAATCAAATGARTCTGGTTAGGGTTTTTTGGTTGCTTTCTTTGGCCCTGCAAATGAATGCCTACAAACACTCATGTGCAATGTTTTTCCATATTGGACTTAATTAAAATTTATGCTGTGATTCATGGGCTGGCTATTAATCATTTTGTCTAACACCATTGAAAATGAAACTCCAGGTTCTACAAAGCTCCAACACTTACTAAGAAGCTCCCAAACCAGTGAAAACACATTCTCCAGGTTCAACAGCAAACTCTGACAGACTTTCAACCTTAACACGGTGCCTAAGCCTGACGCAAATGAAGCGTGTCAAGGAAAAAAACATTATTGATAAATACACACAAAACACAGAGCTTTARAAAGAGCAGTAACCTTGACTTACTGTGGCTGTGCCGGAGACAGTTTGTGCATTTGTGTCAGCTGCACTCTGTTCAGAGTGTGTCTGAGCAGGAGGGTACATGTTTAACGTGTGCTCTGGAACAGTGCTTTGGCCTGTGTAGTCTGGAGCTGGATGCGGATGTGGGGCTGTGTATTCTGCAGGGATACCGTTCTGAGGTGGAGCAAACTGGGCTGAGGCATAAGGCTGTGCCATTGTGTCAGGAGGTGCTGTAGCTTCCTGATTACCCTGTGGAAATCAAAGGGAAAAGAAAAAAWAATAATAATAAAAAAAGGAAGAAACGTGATGTGAGATAAAATAAGCGAAGGTCCTGCRCCTGTAACACAGAGAGAGCATCCTGGCCTGAAAAGGGCACAGTGGCTGCTTCTTGAGGAGGATATTTCTTATCTGCATTAAATGCATCCTGCTAACCCYATGAAATATTATTATAATTAGACAAACAAATCTACTGCTCGCTGGATAATTGTAGACTGGTCTTTAGGCAGGAAAGGTCAGTGAAATCTGCCTGCACTAATGATGCCTCAACTCAGACCAGGAAGAGGGACAAAGCCAGTCCATTCCAAAGGTTCCTGAGCACAGCTGCCAGCACAGAGCTGGGGTAAGCTCAGCCCCAGCTGTGATCCCTCTAACTGACCATTTACAGAACACAATAGAGGTTGTGCACAATCTGGGTGCATACTGTTAACAAACACTAAAAATACCTRTGTGCAATAATGCCCTGAGATACTCAGAGTACTTTGAGATACCCTTCATGGAGCCATTGCATGCCACARATGCAAAATAGTAATGAGATCTAGYCAAAATATTAAGTATTTGAATCTACAAGTGCATCAGTTCAAAACTTTAAATACCATTAAAAAATAATTCTATATCAAGAGAAATAGATTTAAGAACTTTAAAGGTTTTACATTTGAAGACAGCAGTATTTAATTTCCATATCACAATTAGCCTATAGCATTAATAACACTAGCCTCATGCCTTTATAGAGAGATCCGTATTTCCATTTGATATAATAAAGAATAGCCAAGCCTGTTAATTTATCAATTATAAAACTTCTGACTAAATGTTTTCCCCACACAAAAAAAGCAATAATTTTAGAAGAGGAAATGTACACTACAATCTTTCTGAAYCTATATAAAAAATGTCCAGAATGAGATTTTGCCTGAGACAGAGGCCATTAGTGCAGGGACTATCCCAATCTCAGATAAACTAATTTAAAATAAAATTATCTCACTAATAAGCAAGAAAAATAAAAATGCACAGTCAAAATTTAATTACTAATTTCAAACTACTCCATCATTCTCCCGCCAATGAAGGTACAAGCACCTGCCCAAGACTATTGCAGGTATTTTATTCCTACTCATCAGTCCTTGATTTCCCAATTTAAAATAGGGTGGATGAATAAAAGACATTTTTCTGCACTTTGTACTTAAGGGCATTTACAGCCAATTTCAGCTAATTCAGACATCAGCTCTCTGACCTGAACTCATCCTAAACTCAAGAGCTTTTAAGAATTCACACAGGAGTTAAGTCTTGGTACTYGACAGGTTAAAAGAGAAAACTGAATTTTCCTTTGTAAGAGCACTCTGTGTGTCTGAAAAAAATAGAACTTTATATTAGCAATCAAACCCTCTCTAATTTTAATCCCATCTTTGCTGCTGGTTTGATGTATGGCATTGAGCAAGTRGTTTCCATTGTTTCATTCATCCATCTTTAGGAAATCAGTGTCATTTACTGACTTCATAGGGTTGAGTCACTAAGATTTGTTTGTATATCTGCAATTTAGCAAGGTTAATGCTGCACTGAAACTGGCCYTGTTAAATTTCTGTGGAGGTTAAAACCTCTTGTAAATGTGTACTTTTACCCTCTAAAATTAAAATGGTCAAGCTCCTTTCTTATTTCTTTTACCTAATATTTTCACTATTAAAAAAAAAATTAAATCCAGATGAAGCAAAACCCAGGAAYGACTGGATTACACCAGAGACATTCATTAAATGTTAAAGAAGTACTTTTGAAACTTGTGTGGGAGGCAGCCAACCTTAAATTTTTTAATCAGCTGTTTCAGGAGGGACTTGAGCAAGGGGTAAGAAGGAACAAAAGCAAATCCAGATTCTGCCTCTMTAAGCATTTTCACTGTGCTGGTTCTGAAGCACAGGAGCTGGTTAGTGCTGGTCCTKAAGCTATTCCTTCCTGTCAGACACTGAACACAACACCAGAGCCAGCAGCTGTTAAAAAGGAGCAGCAATGGCATCAGAGGCACAGGGGGTGATGTCCAGGTGCATTTCATCTAAAGGGTTTTGTACACCTCCAGCCCTACACCAGATGTTGCTGAGACCCCCACTGTTTCTCATTAACCTTGACAGCAGTTCCATGAGGACCCTAATTAATATTCAAAGCATCCACACCTAGTGCTAATTACAGCTCATATTTAATTAAGAGGGTTGAACTTTTCCATTATTTTTACYGGCAACTCCAAACTTTTTAGATTTATCACAAAATGGCAAATTGTGCAGGCAATTTCAGAACCTCCACAATGCTAAGACTCTTCTACCTCTTCCATTAGAGTTGTTCAGCTGAGGTCTGGCTCATTTATTAATAACTAAGACCCCATTAATAAGTARACAACAAAGGGTCAGGGATTTTTTTTMTTAACTTGTACATATTCAGAGATTYACAGMCTTGCCATTGAAGAAACCAACCCMACTATGCTTACAGCAGAAAACTGACCAACAAGATTATCAGTGCAGGCTCTGCAGGTTCATTTAATTGTTGGAAGACAGAGGACATGAAAGAAATTAAACCTTCACATGCTACTGTGGGCCCTAAGTTTAAAATGATAGTGACAATAAATCTGAGATGTTCATCCCTTAAAATAAGTGACTACTGAAGCCTTTCCTAACTTTTAAAATTAGAGTGAATTTATTATTCATAATTAATTCAACAGACAAGGTATTACAATGTAATATAAAAACATGTATGCTTAAACAAGTTCTTTACTATTTACTTGCCTAATAATAACCAAAGCCAATTKTTCAAAATACTAATTTCTGTCAAGAACAATGAAGTGTCAGCTATCACACATTTGTGCCTACATGTGGTTGATGGAAAACCCAGACTACACATGAGATACACTTGAATAGATTTTTAAGGAGCCAAAAATTCTTTAAACAGAACCTGATAAAGGAACCTAAAATGTTCCTTTATCATGCTCTTTAAAATACAGTGAACTGAAATGAATAAAAGAAATAATAAATTCTAATGCATTAAGTTGAAAATATTAAATAACTCTAAAAGCAAGAGRAACTATTGACCCTAAATTAGCCTATGAACTCAGGTATTAGGGTAATTTCAAAGCTGTGTATGACAGTACACAGGCATGGCTTAACCCCACCCAGGCAGGAGAGACTGAACAGAAGTTGTCCCTTCAGACTCAATTCCAAGTATCTTTAAGATTAAATGATCCCTTAATGCTCACTTTGTGCATGGTTTTTTWAAAAAAGTGGTTGTTGGCAAGAGCAAGGAGAACAAAGGATGGCAGACAGTCAGGCTCTGCTAAATGTTCTGGCYCGAGTCTTAATGAAAACCACATTTCAACTGAAAAATATGCTTTACGTGGCAGTGTATAAAATCAAATTTATTGCTTTCTGGTTAAATGTTGAACTCTAAAGAACCAAAAGAAAAGGATTCCGACAATGTAGGTAAGTGAAGGTTCTCCTATTTCATCCATATTATCCCATTTGAAGAAAAGCTTAGAATTTAAACTGCTCCTACTATCTCAGATGACTTTTCAGCATCTCCTCCTCTGAAAAGATTTCGTAATTAAGAAATGTATAAAAAGTGTCAAAACAAAACAAGGCAAGCATGGTATGTTTGTACACAAAGGAGAGAGCACAGAAAACGTTTCTTAGGCAGTGTTTCTTTTTCTTAAAACATATTTGCAGCATAAAAATGTATTCAATGAAAACCTTTCTGCTTGCCTGCGTTTTGAAGTCGAACTCACAGTTTATTGTTTGTTTTGCTCTATTTTCCGTTTGGTGCATTTTGTTTCTTTGGCAAGAGATATTTCACATTTAGAGAAAGCCTCCTGTACTGTAGTTAAATGAGCCAAACTGCATCGTATCCTTAGGGCACAGAAACAAAGAAGAAAAAATGCAACATTTCTCTGCAAACCTGCTGGTTCTAAGGGCTCAGTTACATCTATCAAAAACACGATTCCCCATAGCCTGCCCTCCTTCAGATTTAAGCATCAAAACACGGCTTAGAAGCCTTGCATGCAGTGGTGCAGCTGCCTAAAAGTACAGCCCTGGCTTGACTAAAAACCAAGAGTTTCAAGTGAAAATATAAGTGAAAATAAAAGTGAAAATAAAAGTGAAAATACCTGCTGTACCATGGTGCTGCCTCTATTCTCCATAAACTTAGCAGCTGCTCTGCTCCCAGGCCATGCAGCATCTGCCCAAGAGGAGCATCAGTGCTGGCTGGGGGCGTGAGAGCTGTGCAGGGGCGAGGGAGCTGGGCGGTGCTCAGGGAGGGGGGAGCCCATGCAGGGCTCTCTGCCCTCCTTCCTGACATCCCAGTGCTCCCAAACCCTGATCCAGATGGGGCTCTCTGCCCTCCCTCCCTGACATCCCAGTGCTCCCAAACCCTGATCCAGGTGGGCTCTCTGCCCTCCCTCCTGACATCCCAGTGCTCCCAAACTCTGATCCAGGTGGGGCTCTCTGCCCTCCTGCCCCACATCCAGTGCTCCCAAACCCTGATCCAGATGGGCTCTCTGCCCTCCCTCCCCACATCCCAGTGCTCCAAACCCTGATCCAGATGGGGCTCTCTGCCTCCCTCCCCACATCCCAGTGCTCCAAACCCTGATCCAGATGGGGCTCTTCTGCCCTCCCTCCCCACATCCCAGTGCTCCCAAACCCTGATCCAGGGGCTCTCTGCCCTCCTGCCCCACATCCCAGTGCTCCCAACCCCTGATCCAGATGGGGCTCTCTGCCCTCCTTCCCCACATCCCAGTGCTCCCAAACCCTGATCCAGATGGGCTCTCTGCCCTCCCTCCCACATCCCAGTGCTCCCAAACCCTGTCTAGATGAGCTCTCTGCCCCTCCTGCCCCAATCCCAGTGCTCCCAAACCCTGATCCAGATGGGCTCTCTGCCCTCCCTCCCCACATCCCAGTGCTCCGAAACCCTGATCCAGATGGGGCTCTCTGCCCTCTCTCCTGATATCCCAGTGCTCCCAAATCCTGATCCAGATGGGGCTCTCTGCCCTCCTTCCTGACACCCAGTGCTCCCAAACCCTGATCCAGATGGGCTCCCCTCCCCACATCCCAGTGCTCCCCAAACCCTGATCCAAGCAGGGCTCTCTGCCCTCTCTCCTGACACCCAGTGCTCCCACACCCTGATCCAGATGGGGCTCCTGCAGCGGGGGCGCCGCTGCCCCATCAATCTCAGCAGGCCACTCCTCTGGCTCCTGCTACTGCTGGTGGAGTGCACCACTGAGCAGATGATTGCACAGAGAAGGAGGAAAAAAACACAGCTTGACTGCATTAATAGCTGTTTAAAAAACATTGGAAGTGCTACTGTGGAAGTTGCCGGGAGCTGGAGGTTTTTGTTTTAAAATTAACACAGCTGTATTCAGAGACCCCAAACACCCTGAACTTCCAGGGCTCTGGATTTGTGATAGCCACAATGTCCCATTACACATGTGCATTTCCATGGGATTAATTCCTCCTCCATGTGGCAGARTTAATACCAATAAGGTTCTGATTTTAAAATTGCTAAACGCCACAAGCAAACCCTCGATACTGAACTAGCCTGGTTTAGATTAAATCTACTTTATCCTTCCATTCAAATGAAATATTGTTTCCTTTTTTGTTTCATTTCATGACATCCCTCTCACTTAGCAGGGGAAATATTTCAGAAGTGCTACCAAGGTTTAGTTCTGKGAGGCACTTTAAGCAACCTCATGCTTCACTGTTAAAGGAACTTTCCTRGATGCTCCAGAGATAGCTTCAAAATGATTGAACTTCTATCTAAAGAAATAAAAAAAAAAMMAWTWAAAAAAAAAACAAAACCAAACCAAACAAAAAAAAAATCAAACTAAAGAGATTCAGACAGCCCCAAAGAATACACATTTATTGCCACTCTGCTGCAGACTGCCTACAGACACCAGGGTTCAGAAGCAGGGCAGACATGTAACACTGGAATTATTCTAACAAACCTTCCAATTCAAAGGGGTGGGCAGAGCAACAAACAGTCATCAATTCATCATTAAACTTATATTCCAACTGAAATATATTGKAATTCTTTAAAGTGGCAGTGTAATTCTTCCAGGTTTGTTGCTGGCACCCCCCAATTAATGATAATAAAAGCAGCCACTTCAGATTTTTCAGAAGGAATCAGACATCCAGCCACACCGAACTGATAATCACAACTGACTGACTCTGAGAGCTTTCTCTGTTGTAGCTTAATTATCTGACCAGGCCACTTGACTCGCATCATTTGCTTCTGCAATCACACAAAATGAATGCCCCAGCCACCTCTCTTTTTTGGAAGGTTCAGGGCAAAGCCAAAATCAGCTTTCAAAAGTAAGAACGATAATGCAGAATAACTTTTTTCAGAGAGCACAGGGGGAAAAGATAACAATAAGTAAGCAAAAGAGAATTTCTTTGCTACCTTAGCAGCAAAGTACCATTTCCTTYCTCCCATTGCAGAGGAACACTTACTTTTGGTCTCTTTTACATATAAAATACTGTATTCCAATAAAAGGCTGTGCTCTTGCTACTGCTGCGTGTGTGTTTGATAATGACATGTTCACTCTGTGTCAGTGCCTGAGGTATGGAAAAGAATTCCAGCAACTGAAACCTCCTGACAGCCTGCAAAGAACATTTACTTATATTTCACTGAAAGCAGCAAACCACTTGCCAAAGCTTAGCCTGAATTCACATAATGCTGTGGACACACCACTCTCTTATACACATCTAGATGTGTATAAGAGACAGGTACTTATATTTCACTGAAAGCAGCAAACCACTTGCCAAAGCTTAGCCTGAATTCACATAATGCTGTGGACACACCACTGCACATGGAGAAATCCTTCCCTCTAACACCTTCCCTCCAACACCATCACTCCTTCCAGCTGCTGAAACTTTCAGCTGCCTTTCTGATGCTGTCATTKATTGCCAGAGCTTTCCTTATCCTACATGGCAAATCTTTATCCTGCTATTTCCAGTGGCCCAAGTGCACATGACTCTGCCACACTAATTTGTTTTGCTTCCACATTAACATCTAAATCTTTCTCTTAAAGTTTTCTGCACGTCCCTCACTTTCTCCAACTCTGACTCTTAAGGTCTTCCCAACTGCAGCTCTACCTTGCATTCCACCAACCAATATTTCCCTTGGAAACATTTTTATGTCACATTTGAAAAACAACTCTCTAAAATGGCTTTAAGAGCCATACAGCRAGACACTGTGAAGAAACTGGGTGTATCTACAATGAGAATTGATTCTTACAACTTCCTTAAAAAAGTCTTAAGATAAAAGGATCTTGTCATTATCCAGAAGTCAGTAGAGGAAACTCCACCTCATTTGTGTTACACCTTTACTAGAGCATACTGAGGATGATGCAGCATCCTTGTACTCAAATAGAAGGGAAAGAGGTCAAAAATAAAGAGTTAGATTATTAATATAAAAGGTGCATGAAAAGCCATCTGGAATATAGGATTTTAAAGGGGSTAGCAGTGAACATTTAAAAGTTTAACTCGGCTAGGTTTTCCAGCCCTTGGGCATCAAGACCAGGTCCAAAACTGTTGAACTGATCCTCACAAAAGACATTTGTCAAGTGTCAGAATGCAAATTCCCACAGGACAGCAAACAGGGAGCAGTTATGGGGCTCTGCAGAAGCTACAGGAGTGGGCTAACAAGAACCTGGCCAAGTCCTGCTCTTGGGACAGGAWAATCCCTCACACTGGCCCAGGCCCTGCCTGCCTGGCCAGAGAGCAGCTCTGCAGCAAAGGATGAGTCCTGGTGTCACTCTGATTTTTTTAAGATTTTCTAAGCCTTCTGATGTTGACATTCTTGTAGCAAACCTTCTCACACACTTTCTGTAAATAACTCATTGTTGTGCATTGTTTTCTGGAGGAGGAGAAATTTGATGGACTGTTGGTTTTTCCAGTGTCATTGGAGAGGTGGCACTGTCACCCTCCAATCCACTGTCACTTTTGGAAATCTATAAATGCTGGAGTCAGAAAATAAACTTCCTTTTTCTTCTTCACCTTGAGAGCAGCGCTGTGTGCGCTTGTGTGCTTTCGTGTCCCACAGTGACATCCTGGTGAGCAGAGCTGGCTCCAAAGCAGTGCTCTGCCTTCCAGGCAGCCAACGTGAACTGCTCTGCAGGCTGCACTAGCAAAGGGTGCTCAGGGAGGTGAGGAAAGGGATCCTTCCTCCCTGCMCAGCACTTGGGAGAGCATCTGGAACACCAGCCTGGGGTGCCTCAGGACAGGAGATGTGCTTGGGAGCTCAGTGCTGGCTTGCCAGGGCTGCTGCAGGGCTGGAGCACATGACAGAGGCTGAGGCAGCTGGTTCAGCATCGCCTGCACAAGGGAGGGCTCCGACAACTTAATGGCATCTTCCTCCATTTAACCAAAGGTTACAGGGACAGGACCCGCAGGTACAGAGTGACAGAACAAGGGGCAACAGATAAAAGTTGCCAAAAGGGAAACTCTGGTTAGCTCCAAAGAATAAGATAATGAATGTGAGGGAAGTTAAGGACAGGAAAAATGCTGCTCAGAGAGGAGAATTTCAAACCTGAACTCTAAAAGCCCCTGAGCAACCTAATCTGTGTAGTTACTCCTGATTTAAAAGGGATATTGGGATTAGATGGCTTCTCAAGTTCCCTTTCAATCTGAATCATTCTGTGATTCCATTTGGTTTCAACAGTAGCAGAATAGCTTCAAAATGGATTTTATACTTTTATCCTATTTGATGTCTTTTTTCATAAAGGATTTACTGAGAAGGMAGAGACTAGTTACAACTTCTAGCCTATTTCCGTCCTCAAGAAACAATGCCTCAGTTCTTTGAGATGGATTTGCAATGYAGAAATTATGTTTGCATTTGTTTAATCCACAGCCAGAGCAGTATGGAAGTGGCARTTCTTACAGTGCAGGTAAGATGAGTTTCACAAATGATTTAATTTAATGCTGTGAACTATGACACGTTTTCACTTTCTGCCAAACATTACCCTCCTCAGCCTATGTAGAGGAACACTGCCTTACATCTCCATAGAAAGGAGKAGTTTTCTCCACCTTCTGCACGACCTCTAAAACAGTAACTACAGCCATATAAGTTTTCTAGTTTTATCTGCATTTTTTCTTCTGAAATAAAATTTATTTCAAAGATTAATTTATCGAAAACCACTGCCACCATTTAAAGCTGGATTGTAACAAAACTAATACATCCATTTTCTTATTTTTCTAATAAAGTGATTTAAAAAAACTTTTTCTTTACTGCAACTCTGTGTCTGGTGCAGACACAACTCTGCATTGTGCTTTGTAACCCCTTCTGGATTCCACTGAGACAGTTCCTGCCTTGTAACCCACACACAGACACAGGTATTTCCAGAATTTGAGTCAAAAAACTTCTCTAAATGACACCTCACTGGAAAAGGATTGAACTCTGCAAAGGTTTGGAGTCTGCAGAGAAAACTGAGCACAWTCAAATTGAAAACCAGTTGCAGGTAAGCAGTTTTCAATAGATCATTTCTAGAAATCTGACAAGTTCTTATAACATAGCTAAAATTATGCATTCAAGATTTGTTGTAAGTAGAATTCAACACCTCAATTGCAGTTTACTCCAAAAAAACCTGACTAAAATTTTCAGATACAGCTGGTTCTTAAAAGTGACTAAATGGAGCAATTAAATCTCATTGATATTAACAGTTGTCACCAAGCTATTTCCAATTTAGAGATGCCACCTCACCTGGAGTTTCAGCTGTTTTTGCAATGGACCCAGCATAGAATAGAGCCATGTATTTACCCCATCTGTCAGCCACAGAAGGTGGTGAACCTACAGCCACGTGCTGAAAAAAAACATTCTTGAGAGCCATTTGTGCCAGAGAGAAAGGGATCAGAGTTTCACCTACCTAATGAGTGATGAGATGGTGATAGATAAACTAAATACTGGGCAGGATGAGCGAAGAGTGCCACAGGGTTAATACACAGAACAAGAACRCAGGACTGGAGACCTTTGCAGACCTTTATGTGCTTCTCAAAGGCACAAAGGKGAAGTGCTGCACCAGATGAGCAGAGCCACCTCCCAAGCACTCAGTGGAGTTGGAACTGCCAATGTCACCTCTCTAAACTGGACACTTTAAGTGTTCTCTTTTAACCAGGGGCACAATCTTTCACTGCTGACCTCTGATGGAGCCTCGGAAAAGAAAGGGGACATTTCACAATCCCTCACAGTGACTCACAGTGAATCATTTCCTAGGGCAGCTCCACAACAGCATCCATGGTGTGTGATACAGCACCACAAATGGGAGCTCATTACTTGACTCACCTGAAATAAAACACGGAACACAGTCAGCTGGGGAGGGAAATGAGAGTGCAATGCCATAAGCTGCCTTAAGCAGCAAAGCTGACAGATCATCCCTGCTCAGCTATTTGGATACAGGGTGGTTTTGGAAGCCAGAATGAGCTTGGGTTAAATGACAACAATTCCTGCAAAATTGTGCCAAATGATCAAACGCAAGCTGKTTTGTTTTGTTTTACTTTGCTTAAACCAGGTAAATTTAAGAGTTTCATTTATGTGGTAAGCTCCCTAAAGACAATGACATGACTGACTTTGGGAATTTGGAGGAAGACCAGGAAAGTCAGCAGCAGAGTTATAAAACTGGGCTTCAGAAAAAGAGACTTCAGCATTTCCAGGGAAATGTTAAGAATCMCTAAGGTTTACCCAGGAGAGGAAACAGTCCAAGGTAGCTGCCTGATTGAGATGTCGATTAGAGAACTTCAGCATCCAGGAACAAACCGTTCATTAGGAAAGAAGATACTTTGCAGGCTTACATGGCTATGAAGAAGGTTAATGAAGACAGACCCAAAATGTGAGTTTAGAAGTGATGGAGTCAAGGTTTGGCAACAAAAGAGAACCACAGAAGTATTGCTCAGGTACTTGGGGACAAAAATGGGAAGGTTTTTTAGTCCAGCCTAGCTATAGAAGTAAGACATTCAATCATTAAGAAGTAAGACATCTTAATTCAAAGACATTAAGGGTGACCAGAAAGGCTTATCATGAAAAAAAAAAAATCTAGACATTAACTATTTGGCATTGCTTTCAAAGAATGTCTGTTTCCAGYCTCTGTTTAACTTTAAGATTTCCACCATTTTGTTATTTACAATGGAACATGGATGACCTGAGCTGCAATGACCAGCTACCACAGCAGTGCCATCTTGTTTAACGCCAGTTAAAGCAGCACTCATTTTTTTTGGCACTGAAATTAAATGATGGAACATGATCTCTGATGTTATTTACTCCTAAGATTAAAATGACAATCAAAATATCATTGGGCACAAGGAATAGACAGCTTGGCTTCCTGCCTCAGCCACACTTTGCTATGCTTGTTTATCACCGAGATCATTTGCATACTTCAGTGGATGTTTATGTTAAGATGTTGTAGCATTACCAAGGAACTGTTTATCCAACAGTGTTTGTCATCAGCAACCTAAGGCACAGTATGGAAGGAAGGTAAAGACCTTCTCAACAAGGAGACAAAAAAGGCACTAAGATGTGTTTATGCAAAGCAAAATATATTTCTAAGCAATGCTGAATGTCACAACTGCCTAAAACAAGCAAAMATCTATTAATAGTGTGTTACAAGGAATCTCCAGTTATGAAGAGATTGAACAAAATCCTTTAATGGTTCCTATAGCAAAGACTTTCTCTGACTATACTGTCTGGCAAGTTCTATGTTAAATCTCTAAAAAGCTTCYGTTACTATGAAAGGAATAGCCAATTTTGTCCCTGTAGCTTCRTTTTCACAGTCCACCAGAATAGTGACTAAAACTGGTCACAAATCTATATGGCTTCTCCCTGCACATCTCCTTTGGAGATTTATTTTATTACTGGACCTTCTTCRCAAGACTGAACATACTCATGTGACAGTAAATCTTGCTGCAAAGCTGGTCYCTGCCTGTGCTACAGGTGCATAACCCTGGTCAGCTTGAAAAATATTGTTTGGAACAATACATTATATTAAAATAGCGTATATTGTGGGACTGGATGAAAATCACCTTTCCTGGTTTACAGTTTTATTCTGTAAGGAAGGGGTGATGGAAGGAGAGGCATTTCCAAACCTGTAACAGCACTGAGAAAAGCTCTGGCATGTCAAGCAGAAGCATATGGCTAATCTACAGCAGGCACATCCAACAGCGTTTGTGTTTGCACAGTGCAGGGGCCTGGACAGCAGCCACAGCATCCACGCTCCAGAATTAGTGAAAATACTCACACCACTTCTGGGAGAGAAAAGTTATAGCCTGGAAACTGTTTCTAATCAATGGGAACTGGCTGGCTTTTATAGTAGARCATTAGATTAAATAAGATAGCAAAAATATTGAAGCAGTTCTGCGTTTGCTGAGTGCGCACCCCGTGAGATGGAGAACACAGCAAATGCTTTTGCATTTTAGCTGCAGAAGAAATTCTGATTAGATGCTGCTACACAGGAATTGATAGTGAGTAGGTATTCAATCAGAAAAGTGGTTTTCTTTTAAATATTACAATCACATGGTACAGTACATCACTTGTGTCAAGTTAAATTTAATCATATCAGTGTACTTAAARGAAAAAAGTTGAATACCTGCTCATATACCCATGCCAAGAGGGATTATATGAGACTTTATGAAGCCTTTTCCTTTTATTTAATATTCTGATAGCTGTGTAGAACAATTTTGCTGTGTATTATACCCTCAAACTGATCTATTCCACTGTCATTTTAATGCACAGCAGTATGCCTGAACTCATGGTGACAGCACCGTGTGTCCTGCCAATTACTGACATTCTCCCGTGTAACAGCAAAGGCATTTTCCTTGGAATAGSAATTAGTTCTAATTTTAAGTGTTGCTAATTTTCCTGAGAGTAAAGCAATATCATCATCTGCTTTTAAATGTGTTAAAAACACATTTTAAAAGAAACAATAACCTATGTGCTCACTAATGCTTGCTGATTTTCGTCAGATTTAGAATCAGTGATGTGAAGGACTGTGTTCTGGAAAATGTGTCTGAGCAATAGGTTTTTACTGAAATGCACTTTTTCTACATATGTTTAATGGTTTATCTGAACAACAACCAAAAATCATCACTATATAATCCATCAGAAACAAARCAGTTYTCAGCTGCCASAGACTAAATACAACAAAAACTTAGAAACACAAATTGAATTCTGGGAAAGCAATCAAAACTGTTAAGTGACACATATGTCAGGCATGCACTTAGGCAGACTCAGTCCACCTCAGAATACATGAAGACTGGATGGATAAAATTCAGGATCCAAAATAGGGACCTAAAGGCACAACCCACCTCTACACGTTCACCAGGTCTATTTTGCCAAGCCTTTTAGTGAATTCCCCTCTCTTCTCATTCATATCCTGATTCACTTTTCCCAATATTTTAAACCTCCCTTTGCCCCCCTCCCTCTTCTTCATGCTGTCCTTCTTTACTAATTCCTCTTTCTACACCTGCCCACACCAATCTGATTCTGCCCTTTTGTATTTACTGCAGCAATTGAGTAGAGTAGATACAAAATGTTGTCTGGTTTACAGGGGAACACATTAATTCTGCCTGAGTTACTGAATGAAAGCAAGGCATGACCTCCACATGTATCTTAACTTTAATGCAAAATATCTCATGCAATTTGGGAGCTATTCTGAACAGAATCAGGCTACAGGGCTCTTATAGTTAAAGTACTTTTTCATCTGCTCTCATTTATTCCTGACACCATTGTAGCCAATTGGTCCAAAATATATTTTGGAACTTGACACAGCCTTGGAAATATCCATTTGTTGGTCTTGATGAAAGGGTAAGTATATTAACTCATACTTACATAGTGTATATATATAAATACATATATGTATTTTGTAAATAACCACAAAGGGCTCTCTGCTCCTTGGTTGGCTTCATGTATTAACAAAAACATTCCATGTTTAAAATAGATTCCTAAATTYTACAGCTATTAATATCTCCCCTGCCAACAGTTCTAAAGAATAGTAGGGGGGGAAAAGGAAAAAAAAAAAATCAAATCAGCTAGTTTCAGTTAATAAAAGGTCAAAATGGAAATTTAAATCCTCCAGTAAAGAGGTCTGCAGTGACTAACAGCATCAATTAAGAAAAGCAATGCACACTTAATTAAATTTTAATGTCACACACACATATATGTGTTCATGGTATCAAACTAAGAACCAAATTCAATGGAGACTTATGAAGCATAGTAAATTGATCTGAACATGTTATTTGTTAATAAGGATTATGAAATAAAATTTTCAAATTATTGTTTTAACTTCATTTTAGTAACACAGATTGAACACCAGTTAAACAACCAGAATTCAAGGCCTCTCACACGCTTCAGAAGCAAACAAATTACGATATAAAATATTTCCAATTAAACAGAGAATAYGACATCAATTCAAACAATTCAAGCAGTGCACATTGCAAATGCCTCTATTGCTCTRTGCAGAAAAGTGAGAGCAAGGSTGAAGCTACCCTGGTTTTAATCCCMTTTTTCTCCCTTTCTTGGTTTTTGACAATTTAAACTATTTTTGTTTCCATTTCTTACAAACATAAACCAGAAATTTAAGAGTATAGTTTGCTGCTAGAATTTTCTTGTTAACATCTTACATCCTGTGAATCTGAAAAAGAAACATCATTGCAACCTTTGCAGTTAAAATAACTGTTAAAAATAAATAAACAAATTAGCAATCTACTACACACCCTGAGCCACAGAGCCCACCTGAATGGGGGTTCCCATTGCCTAAGGTGAAAAAAGTTTTAATAGAATTACACAAAACAAAAAGGCAAATGATTTCAAACTCAGAAAAACAAATACCCTTGCTAGCTTAAAAACACATTCACTCACRTGAGAAGAAAGGCTGCAAAAGGAATAAATACTTGGCCTGAGAGATTAGCAGTGAGTGGAAAATAAAAATCTGCCTAAAGTCTCAGCAGAAGCTAGAGTAACCCTTTAGGTTATACAAGTGCACACCTAAGGCTGCTATTTTTCACAGATTTAAAGTATTCCTTCCCTTCTGTTTGGGTTCAATGCTACTTTGATCTAAAAAAAATGGGTGACAGAGGATCCCTAAAGAGCCAGGAGAGAAAGTGCAGCTGGACCAAGCCCAGCCCCAAAGTGGCAGCAAGGCAGTGTAGGAGGGCCTGGAGGTACAGRCAGCATTTTAAAGCTTTGCACGCCTGTGCTACACCCATTTTTATCAGAGCACTAAAGGCAAAGGCTGTGCAAACTCTCCAGACAAACTGTTCCGATGCAAAGCTGCTCTCATGGGGAAAGCTCTTCTTCATAACCACTCCCTGCAGCTCTGCAGTAGGTGTTGTCTCTTTTCCTCCCACCATAAACCTCTGGGAAGAGACTTGCTCATCCTTGATACCCTCTTGGTGAGCACTTGAAGGCAGCTCYTGGGTCACWCTGGRGCCTTYCCTTCTCCAGGCTGAGCMAGGGCAGCTCCCTCAGCCTCCTACCCTGAACTCCAGCACATCCTGGGGGCCCTCTGCTGAACCCTCCTTCTGGAA
This sequence comes from Sporophila hypoxantha, assembly GCA_002167245.1. Lineage (NCBI taxonomy): Eukaryota > Metazoa > Chordata > Aves > Passeriformes > Thraupidae > Sporophila > Sporophila hypoxantha. The sequence goes on along the minus strand of NDFG01000257.1, from coordinate 1,922,649 downwards.
TTGGAGAGCCACAAACTGGGCCAAATATTTTAGATACGATTGAACAAGTGCCAGGTAAAGGGAGAAAATCACTTCTGTCAATTTTCTAGTTACTCTCCTGCTAATCCAGCCCAGGMCACTGTTCACTGTTGGCCTCCTCTGCTACCAGAGAAAACAGACTCCTCCAGTAGAAATTCACTGCTGGAAATGCTCACAGGTGCACGRCATGGAGATCTGGTCAGATGTGAGCTCCCAGCTGCTCCAGGAACACCAGTGTTATAGATATATACTATAATATTGGCTTTTTGCAAATATYAAAATGGATGCTGTGTGTATAATGTTAAAGTAACTTTGCTACAAAAATACAGTTTTCGTTTCTGTTGTTAATTAAGCTTGGACACAGTAGTGAAATAACTGATTTAGATATGCTTGTGTTAAAATGCCTGCTTGGYTGGGAYAACATCCAAGGAACATATGATTATCAACACCTACCATTGGTAGAAAGTATGGACAAAATATGGACCTTTGCTCTATTGTCTTTGTCTCCTATTGTACTTTATTAAACYTTCTAATCTTTTTACAGGAAAGTGAACTGTGTTTTTCACACCAGGTCTGAGAGCAGAGTGCTGATGGCTCTGTCTTTGTGGACAAACAGACTGACAGCATAAGGAGCTTGGATAGTCCTGCTACAACCTTTTGGCTGCAAACAAAAAACAGCTCTGCATTACAGAAGTTTCAAACTGGAGTTAGAACGTCACAAACTAAGAGTTCTAGCAATAAGGATGAAAATATGTCTGTTTAAGAAAATCCTGACCAATTTATTTCACTTCTATGAATCAAAAAAGAAAAAAGCTCTACMATCATTGCTCATAGCAGCCACTACCTGGCATGATCATTTTAACACAACAACTGAGATAAATAGAAGAGGGAATGGGTAGGACAGATAGTGGGTGGTAGGATATGTATTTTCAAGGTAAAAAGAGATAAAGGTATTACAAACACCAGCATTTACATGGAGASTCACATCACCCACCATAAACCCGTGATTTAATAGGTTGCTTAAGAGCTAGGAGAGCTCTCCAGCCTAGCCCTAGCCCATTTAGCACATTAGCTTGTCCTAATGGGGAGCTCTGATCCAGAAACGCTCAGCACCTCTGCCTGCGGGTATTGCCACACAATGCAAATGAAGTTGTAAAGAGAAATCAACTCATCAATCACAAGCACAAGGGGACACTGGGCAATGCAGAAGGATTAGTGTTCAGGTCTTTGCTAGCACCACTCTGCTTTAATTAAATACCACCTCGAGTGCTTCATTACCAGCAGAAAGCTCAGCGTTGAAGGCTGGCATGCTGCAATCAAAGTGCTGGAGCTAATTAGAAATGAGAAAGAGAAACATGTTCATTAAAAAGTGTGGGATTCCCCTACCAGAAGTGACCTACACCTYGGAATAAAAACTTGCCTTTCTGTGGATTTAGAATAATATATTAAACAGCTTTTATTAAGGTGAAATCTTTAACTTTGAACCACACTCCTGCTATTGTCTTTCTTACGTAAAGGCAGATTTAGCTGCATCCACCAGACCATTGTTAGAATTTAAAAGATTCTGGGCTTATGGTTAGMTGATAAGAGCCTTAATTCCTCTTCTTCTAACATTTGATACACTAATTTAAATTTTTTCAGACTTGGCACACTCAAGGGCTTTTTGCCTTACTTCCCTGGATATACATAAGCTAGTCATTACTATTTATGAAGGCGATGAAAGGAAACATTAAACAGTCAAAGAAATATAAATCTTAGATTCTAACACAGAGAGTGCAACAGCAGGATTAAAAACAAAACAAAATGAAACAAAAACCTGAAGCAAATACAAAGACATTTGCAATTCAAAGCAATACAATACAGTGGAAAAGCAGTTTTCTCTTCCACTTGACTGCCAAGTGACCTGACTCAGGATTTTATGGCTTTTCCCAGGAACAAGCTGAGAATATCTGTAGCATCCAAAACTTAGCAGAGAAATCAGATTATCGTGAGCAAAAGCAAGGAGGAGACAGAACTTCTGATTTGAGTGATAAACTAAATGTTTTCCTAATTTTTGGCRATAATAACATGGAAACAGAAAATTGCTTTTGGCCAGTACCTTATTAGAGAAATTTACCTTTAAGGAAAAGACCTGAATAAGGCCTCTATATGGCTTACATCCCACTCAGCTAATTAGGGGGAGGCTTTCTTGTTCAGTTTTGTGTATCGCACTTATTTTTAATGTCTGAGTTAGGTGATTTCCAAATGCAAAAAACACCTCAAATATTATCAATCAAAAAATCCTATAGTTTTTTAAATAACCCATAYATTGTTGTTGAATAATGTCCAGAAAGATCAACTTAAACTTAGCCTGAATTTAATTTTTCAACTATCAGCCAAATGCTAAACACTAATGAAAATACTCTTACTTCCAAGGGAAACAGATGGCTTTAAATAGTTACTTATTTCAACATATGGAAACCAATCACTGAACTATGAAGAATAAAACAGCAAACTCTATCATTATTAATTTTGACTAATAAGAAAAAATATAAGAAAAATATGACACGTAAAATAATCCGACTTCTAAACTAAAGTCTGCTTTAGTTTAAATTGCAACAGAACWAGGAAGGTTTTAAAARTATTTKTTTGAGCTAAAATGTTAGATTCTGRTTTAGGTTGTTTAAAAAAATAAARATGAAAAAATAAAAATGAAACAAATAGAAAAAAAGACATAATTTTTGGAGAAAATCATGATTTGTGATGACATTTTTACATTTATCTATCACCAAATAGCCCCTAGGATTACACATTCCCCTGTACAGAGTTCTCCCACTGTGAGCAGGAATTGAGGAGCTTCTGGAGCTCACCCTGAGCCAAAGCTGCTCCCCAAACAGGACACAAAAATCACTTGCAAAAAAACAAATAAAAAAAACCAATTAGCAAGAGACTTTATGAGAAGGCAGCAAAGGAACCCCAGCAYGGGGAGCAGAGAAGGTGAGGAGCAGCTGCAGGGGCAGCCCCGGGACTGGCCAACAGAGCAGAGCTCCCTTTTCTCATCTGGAAAGCAAATTAAAGCTGTGTTAAAGTGCAAATCAAGGCACAACCAGCACACCAGCCCTGCTGCTCCTGAGCAAGGCATCCTCACCCGCAATGGGATGATGGCTGATGCTTCCGAAAAGAATTAAGAGCAAATGAATCTTACCCTGGTCTTATCATTGCAGTTTTCTTCAGTCAAGGATGGAGAGGTTTGCCAGCTAAATCTGTGTCAGTTTTTTGACTTAAATAGAATATAGCTTAAGTGAATTAAACTAGTTTATTCTGCCATCTCAGGCAGCTGGCAACTTTTCTAAAGCTGCAGCAAAACTTCGCCATTTTTGCTTCATTTTTTTTCCTTTTTCTTCTATCAGCTTATATAACAATATCTTTTAAAGGTACCCCTACRTTATCCTCAGCTGGTGGGCAGAATTGTGCTGTCTTTAGAATAGTTTTTAGGAGTCTATTTCTTAAAAAGAAAGAGAAGCTGCTTAGGCGTTCCATGATTTCTGTGCAGAACATTCCCTATGTGGGAGTGCCTCATCTGCATAGCGGCATGTGGGTAGGATTTGGACAAGCACACTGAAGGATGTGACAATCAAAGACAGATATGTGGGAAATCTCTTTTAAATGTAAAAAGACCTCACCCAGCTTTCACTAATTTAAGTAAACATAATTTCCAAGGGAGGAATGAATGCATAAACTATCATGAGGTAAAAATGGGCTTTGAGCRCTGCAATTTTTGTTGTCGACTAAAATACACCCAAGAAAAATTTCTTATTCTGTCCTAGGTCTAACACAGCAAAAAATCAGTGAGAAATGGAATTTTGATCAATGTTAAAAATTTGCAAGTGATTTTTCCAGCTAATGACATGCAGAACAAGTTATAGCTGATTTCTGCACTGACATTCTGTCAATGTAATAATAGATCCCTCTTTTGACGTAACTTGACTGCCATTAGCATTCTAAATATAGTGAACTGTTTTGTTAATATCTCCTCAGAAAAGTGAAGTAAAAATGTAAAACAGAAGGCAACCTGGCCAGTTTCTTGTGCACAGAACATGTTTCTAATGCACTGCTTTCCAGAAGTGTGTAAATCCAGCTCCTTACCAGCCTGGTAGAGCAAATTTCCAGTTTGAACCAAACTGAGATTACTAGCCTGCAAAAACAGAAGCCAACATGAAACATGAAAGCTTGGTTTTTTCAGACAAGAGGCATTTTGAAGCAGTCCATGGAGCTGCCCTGTTCCTTGARAACAGCTGAGGAGCCTGACTCACGCTCCTGGCTGGGAAATGAGACATTGTCCCCACGCCTGACAAAGTGGTCAGGACTGATCCCAGGCCTGTCTTTGCAGTCACCCAGCAGAGCTGCACTGATTCCAGGGAGGTTTTTGCAGCTGTCTCTTATACACATCTAGATGTGTATAAGAGACAGGGCAGGCCTGTCTTTGCAGTCACCCAGCAGAGCTGCACTGATTCCAGGGAGGTTTTTGCAGTTTCCATGGGTTCCCAGCCTGCTCCACTCTGCTGTGGTGTATTTCTGGGGAGGTTTTGCACAGGGACAGGGAGCAGGASTGTGCCAGCCCTGCCTCTGCACGCTGGGCACAGCAGTGCCAGCAGAGCAGCACCAGCTCCTGCCACCTCTGCTGCTGCACCTCCCCTGCATCCTGTACCTGCTGGGACAGCACACACCAGCTGGGAAACAAACACTGAATCAGCACCCTCAGGTCCCTTCATCCTAAATTTAGCAAAGCATTCCTGCTACCAAAGCAACTATCATTGACTTCCTGACAGTTTTTTAATTAACAATGGGGCTTTGTGTATTTCTTGTGGTTCCTTTGTGGTGTTGTCCTAACTCTGACAATATAGACTTGCACAACTCTGAAATAATTTCACTAAAATGATCATGGTAGCATAACTTGGGAAGCTCCTTTCCTGCAAACATGAACCTCAGCTTTCAGATAATCCTAAACAATATCTATTGTAAAATTTCTTTATTTTGTAGTTCAGACACAGGTTAGGCCATCCTAAAATACAGAAACTTTTCTGTCTCCTCATTATTATGTGCAAAGTAAGGTTTGTAGGTAACTTTCCTACACCATGAACCTCAGCTTTCARATAATCCTAAACAATATGTATTGTAAAACTTCTTTATTTTGTAGTTCACACACAGGTTAKGCCATCCTAAAATACAGAARKGTTTCTGTCTCCTCATTATTATGTGCAAAGTAAKGTTTGTAGGTAACTCCACTCACAAACAGTGGCAATAAAGTAAACAATAACCTAAACCAGTGTGTTCTGTGTTACTAAAGAGCTCCTTACATWTTCATACATATTTGGTATGTCATTATTACATAAAAGATGCACCACTTCAGTTCAGTRTTAAATGAATGAATGTAAACCAATTGTTATTTTAACCTGCCACATTCTAAAAATAACACATAATGGAAAAAAGTAGGGGAATGAAATGTTAAAAACAGGTGACAATCTGGGCTATCTAAAGTGACCAACCTATTCTATTTCTTATTATTACTATCTCACAAAAAATTCCCAGCCAGGTAAAACAAACAAACCCACCTCAAACTCAAACAACCTTCCTAGAACGGTGTAAAAAACTCTCCAAGCTGTGGTTGGATGGCATTTTCCAAATTAACCTGGAGGTGCTGAAGACCTCTTATGTGTTTTTCTTTCTGCTGAGCAATGCCAGCACCAGTTCAAGCCCAGTATAACCCTGCCATCTTTTAAGTGCCAAGAAAACTCAGAAGATGAGATGGAAAATAAATAAATAAATAAATAAATAAATAAATAAATAAAGCTTCAAACTTCCCTATGAGCAGCTTAGACTCAGACTTTCCCTGGTGCAGATGAGCACTCACCTGTCCCTCTGCCAGCCCTGCTGCAAACACAGAGTGCTGCACTTCAGCCAGCCTAGATGTTTACAGAGTGAGCTTCAGCTGCCTGTGCTGATCATTTCATTTTGTGCCATTCCATGGCCATTAACATCCAGGTTTAGCAGAGAAACTGTTTAATTGTTCCGTCAATTAATGGATTTCAATTTACTGTTATGTCAGTGGCATTAGGAATTCCTACTGCTTAGTCCACAACAGAAAATTAAAAATAAAAAAGATGCTCAACTTCACAAACACAAGAGATGTACAACAATCAAGTGCTTTAGACCAATGACATAGAAAAGACATGGGGGGAAAAAAAGGGCACTTCTGTGGAGTTTAAATCTCAAATAGGTTTGGGCAAAATAAAACCTGAGTCTGGAAGAGGCACTGCATGTATCTGCTACAGCTGCTCAGAAAGGCAGATGTCTGAATTTTGTAGCAGATTAAACAACATGACGGTGGTGTATTGTTAAAAATCAAACCCACCTGCCTTTTTCTGCCTTTTTATGCAGAATTAACATGAAAGGCTCCATCTCCAAGGCAGTCCCTGCACACCAAYCCTGACTGGTACAGCACTTTGGCTGCCAAACTTACTTAATGTACCTGCAGCAGGACACAGGGGTGGCAGCAAAGAGAACTGCACTAAATCCAAGAGAAAAGGCTCACCTATTTCCTTATTATAAATTCTTGACTGGGAATTTGGTCTCTTTTTGTTCGGAGACTTGAAATTTTGCCTTTAAAACACCTGCTGGAAGAACATCYGCCCCAATAATGACTCAGTTGACATTTCTTACACATGTGCCCATAAGAGCACAACAAATGTTGTGAGGAACAGTAATGAGGCAAAGCCTGTTGGTCCCAGCTCAAATACCACTGGGATTATTTGGCACAAGTCTACATTATACAATACAGAAAGAAACAATGCCTCAGAAAGCAAATGRAGAGGGAGTCATTGCCACAAACTAATCTACAGCTAAATGCAAATTAACTGAAGATAAAAAAAAAATTACAAGTGGCACAGATGATTCTAAGTATGTAACAAGTCTGAGAGAAAAATCAGTTTTCACAAAGAGGTTCACATAGCTGCAGATAAAATGAGAATTGTGAAGATGCTGAACAGGGGTTCCACAAGAGCTTCTCTTTCTGGAAAAGGGAGGAATGTAGCACTGGATTAAGGGTCTCAAGTGAGAGCCTCACTTTCTGCAGTGAAAGGGATGCAAGGACAAAAACCACAGATAACCAGAAAACCCTAATGCCTCCACGTAACCAAACCCCCAAAACTAAAATCAGTRTCTGTGAAAAAACCACCMAAACCAAACAATAAAACCACACACCATTTCTCAAAGAAACAACAAAATCCATAGGGAGATACTGTGACACACTACTGCTTGTCTTAGTCAACACAGTTACTTTAAATTTAAATACAAAACACCCAAAAATCTGGGTTTTTTCTAACTTTTATTTTATTTTTTTTTTAAGTCTCAGATCAGATCACTTCTAGTCCGTTTGGGACTATGAAAAGGACAAAGGAAATTCAGAAAGGTTACTTATTTTTGATCTCTCTTTCAGGTATGCACATGCTCCTGAGAAATAATGATAGTCAGGAAAAGGAATAATCAAGGAAATCTCAACTTTCATTTTCTTAGAAAAGTACACCTGCAACAATCCCAACACAACAACTAATTTAAAGTCATYTCTTACTGAATTGTTGTTTGCAGTGCCTGCATTTCATAAACAAGCACTAACAACCTACAATACTTTGCCTACATTTTCTCAATTCCTCTTTTTCTAATGTTGTGATTTTAAGATGGTCTGCTTAAACCTACCAGAGTAAATTATTTTAGTCCTGTGAACCCACTCAAAAAATTACAATCAAAGAATCAATCTAAGGATTTTTTTAAAATGACAAGTACTAAGATTTTATGTGTTTCCAGCATTACATTCTTTCACTAGCATTGAGTCCATCTGAGAGAACCCCTTCTTGTGTGACAGATTATGGCTGTCTGCACACACAGGTTTTAATGTGTACAGAAAGATCCTCAGCTGGTCTGCATTCTCAAAAATGCTCCTTGCAATTCASCTCAATATTTTGATATTGCCAGAATATAAGTCTGATATTTTTAATATAASACAATTAAGCTATTTTGTTAACAGCCCAAACCCAACAACAGGTAAGTGACAGTACACAAAGGCAAAAGGGAAGACCCAGCAACAAATAAATTCACAGTGTTTCATCACTTTTTTCAGTATTCTCTTGTGGTCTGGTCCATTTAGCACCTGCYAAACCTAAACTCCTCTTAAAAACTGTCAACAACTGAGCTATAGATTCATTTTCAGTCCTGATCCCTTGCTGGTRTAAGCACCATTTGGAAAAGAAAGTCATCCTTCTGGTCCTGCTCTAATTCACATGCACAAAAAATGGTATGGAATGGTCTCAAGCAGAAACCAAAAGAATTAAARCAAGCCCTGTGAACTTGCCTTGCATGTAACTGCTGCCATCTTAATAAGGTGAGAGCAGCTTTGAAATCCCAGGCAGCTTCAGAAGCTGCAGCCCAGTCCCTGCCATATGGAGACAGCCTGGAATCTGTCAAGTTCACTTAGTGAATTTTATCTTTGGGGAATCAGTCAGGCAAGCTAGATCAGAATAAACAGGCTGCTGTTGAGATCTGGAGGCTAATGCTGCTACAGACTGGACTACTGAACCAAAAAAATCAGTCTTAAATAAACATGTGGTACCTRGAAAAATTAACAATAATTAAAGCTGTATAGACACAAAAACAACTATGTGGGATTTTTACTGGGCTCTGAAAGATGCTCTTCTCACTTTGCCCACAGGAAAGAGCCAGACTCAGCATTTCTTTTCATTATTCCTAATATAGAAAGGTAAAMCAGCAACATTTAATGCTTTATATCAGCTTTAAGTATCAATAATTGAAAATATTCTGTTTAAACGTTGTGCCTAATTAGACACCCTTCTTTATCAGTGTTGAAGGAAGCACAACACAGTGAGCAATGCCATGTTCACACAATCTCCATGCAAGCCCAAGCTGCTGCTTCATGCTTCGATAGGAGATGAAAATCTGGGGTCTCCAAACCTATCAAACTCTGTTCTGATGGATGGGGATAAGATAGACTTTTTTGTGCTCTGGGTAAAAGCCAGAATGTTAAATGTAATCTTCTGCACATGCTTTTACTGATATTCAGCATAAAAATAAGCCTTATCCATTTTTATTAGTTGGTCTGAGCCAGAACCAATTCTTTTGATGTCACCTAGCTTATAAAATGCAGCACTATAGGCAAGGGAGGTTTTAAAATGCTTCATAGACTTTATCCATTATATTAATGGGTTTCAGATTGCAATCTGTGGAGCACTTTCTGGTGCTGCTCCACAGGCAGCTGGCCAGTCACCTGGAGCTGGCTCCTCTCCTTGTTCCCCTCTGTTTATTCCCTATAAAGACAGAGCTGAAAAGGGGCAAACAAAAAAAAGATGTAATGCCATTTTTAATGCTATTTTTCCTAGATAAACACTTGCAGTCCTTRCCATGTGACCATCCTGAGAGGAAAGGGCTGTGCAGGTAGGAAAGGCAGCACAGCTTGCTGGCACTGTGGGCTGTACCAGACAGGAGAGGGATGAGAACAAGAGAAATAACCATTTTACTATAGGATTAATGTGATTAAACTTTAAACTGAATTATTAAAACAGTTCATTTTTCAGCATCCTCTGTTTTTCAGGCAAAAAGCTGCATTTTCCCACAYCCCCCAGCAAGATGAACTTGCCCTGACTTGGTATTTTTCAGAATTATTTTCTGTTTAAGAATGTACTGAGAAAAACTCTTTAAAAATGGTATCTTGCACTAGAAATAAAAACACTTCTTTGAGTACTTTAAGTGCCACTTAGGCTTCATCCTGGGAATTCAAGTTATCTGTTCACATTAAGTAAACAAATAAAACTACACTGACCTGGGTCACCAGGGTAGGAAAGGCTTCTGGGAACCTAATGAGTAAATCATAATTAACAAGACATCTGTATTCACCAAATTATTAAAAAAAAAGTGGTTTTATGCTAATAGCCTTTCATTTAAATTGTTTCTTATTTTCACATATGCATTTTCTGTGTATTTTAGCTGTCTTTCCCTGGCCCTACCACTTCACCTTGATGGAGAAATACAGCCAGCACATGAGATGTTGGAAGCTGTGCAGTGACACCAGTCAGCACACCCCAACAGAGAATTCCTGAACACTGAACAGATCCAAATCTGAAATCACTTAAGCTATCAGTAATAGCTGCTATTAGATCACAGAAAATATTGGKGAGAGCATGCCTGAGCAGATTGTAAACAGCACGTGGCAGGAGAAGGGCTCATTCAGAGCAGCACTGGAAAGGGCATTTACTGGTTCCAGTTCCACAAAAGGAGCCTGGGGACAGCCAGATCTGTGTTCCACTGGCAATTCCACCTGGGAACAACCAGATCTGTGTTCCACTGGCAATTCCACCTGGGGACAGCCAGACCAGTGCTCCTCTGGAACCTTTCCCCTCTGGGAACAACCAGATCTGTGTTCCACTGCAAATTCCACCTGGGAACAGCCAGATCAGTGCTGCACTGGCACCTTCCACACCTGGGAACAGCCAGATCTGTGTTCCACTGGCACTTTCACATCTGGGAACAGCCAGATCCCTGCTCCACTGGTACCTTTCCCCCCTGGGAACAGCCAGATCCCTGCTCGACAGGCACTTCCACCCCTGGGAACAGGCAGATCTGTGCTCCACTGAAATTTCCACCTGGGAACAGCCAGATCCCTGCTCCATTGGCACTTCCACCCCTGGGAACAGCCAGATCTGTGCTCCACTGGCACCTCCACACCTAGAAACAAACAAATCCCTGCTGCACTGGCACTTCCACCTGAGGACAGCCAGATCTCTGCTGCATTGGAACCTTTCCCCTCTGGGAACAGCTGGATCCCTCCTCCACTGACACCTGGGAACAGCCAGATCCCTGCTCCACAGGCACTTTTACCCCTGGGAACAGCCAGATCCCTGCTCCACTGACACCTGGGAACAGCCAGATCCCTGGCTCCACTGACATTCCCACCTGGGAACAGCCAGGCCCTGCTCCACTGGCATTTCCACCTGGGAACAGCCAGATCCCTGCTCCACTGGCACTTTCACCCCTGGGAGCAATGGGCTGCCCTTCCCAGTAAGAAAGCCTGACTGAGAAAGCACCAGGGAGGACTGATAAAAATGTTCAATCCTCATTGTTTGTGTGAGGATCCACCATTGCTCCACCATAACAATGTGGGCAGCTAAGTTTAAATTTAAATTTAAGGAACATCTGCAAGTTCCCTAATTTTTCCTTTACCATGCAGCCTAGTAAAGTCTAAGACCTAAATATTTATTATATGTGATGATTAAAAATCTTTGTTTTCCTATGAAGCAATTTCTTACTTAAACTTAGGTATCTCTCAGCCCAGAAGTTTTCTTTCCAGACAGATGAAATCTCTCACAGTTAATAATGTGTGCTTACTTCAGACATGAGGAACAAATGATTTCTATCTGACATATTTCATCCAAATATATACAGATCATAACATTCTAATAAACCACTTTGTTTGCTGTGATGACTTTTAAATAATTTTGAAATATATTCTACAGTATTTTATAATCATTCATGTGATAAAACCCTCCAGATGATAATTTTTCTTATGGATCTAAAAAAAAAGTTTTTCCAAATTTTACAGTTTGTTTGTTTTCTTTAGGGAATCTTCATAGAAAATTAGATACACTGGTCATAAAAGTGCTATAAAAGGGTGAACCTTTAGGTAGTTATCAACAACAGCCTGAAAAAAAATATTAAAAGTAAAATCTGTGTGAAAGCTATGCTTTTAGCTCTCACTTCAGAGCATTCTACAGAACCTAGGAGAAGCATCATATTAATATAAAAATGGTGAAATTGAAGATCAGGTACCAGAGAAATAAATACTTATTGGAAAGAGCTCCAAAATATCTTTATTAAGGGATTTTGTGAAGAAAAAGGAAATAGAGGTAAAAACAAAGAGCTCAGAATTGCAGCTTTTAACAGTCTGAAACAGTTCAGACCTAACAGCCTAGGATTTCCTTAGAAATTGGAATTAAGTCCCGAAATGCTTTATTTCCAAAGACAAAGAAAAAAAAAAAGTAAAACTGGCACGACACAATCTTATTTTTTCTACACAACAAGCACTTCTCCACCTGTGAGAATTGTGGATTCTTATACCTGGGCAAGGCAACAGCTGAGGACAGGASTAAAGTTAGTGATCCTTGATGCAAAGGGCTGCATACAACAAGTAGGAAAAGGAAAAAATGCTCAAAAAGGGAAATAGAACTTATCGTGCAAAGATTCAGGTTTGTAGGTGGCAACAGCACCATTGCATTTCTTTATTTTTTAAATAATCACATTGCTTGTAATTTTAAAATTTGAAAGTGGGGAAAAAGTTTTTAAAAGGTTAAAAGCATAAAATCCTTTCTGTCCTCAAAACTGAAAATCCTGCACACAACAGTGACAAGTGAGCCTGCTTCTCAAATAGTGCTCTCTTACAGAACACTGCTGTACACTAACTTAATATTTTCTTGAATTGGTTATACACATGATTTAAGTGSTTCCTGCTGCCCTTAAAAGATGTTTTTTTATCGTGGAGGCATCTGCAAAAGTTATAAAGAGCAGCTCATTTATGAGAAGAACACAAGTTCAGCATTTTCTGGTTCAGATTTCTGGAGCCYTTTGTTTTGTATATTTTTTTCCCAGCCTCTGAATGGTCATCAAGCCTATTTTACCATTTACAGGAAGACCACGAGAACATCCCTTCAATGACAATTGATATGTGCTACATTTACTCCATTTTACAGCAAACCAGAAAAAAAAAAATCCATTTTTTACTCAGCTTTCATTAGACCCGAAATAATGGAATTGTTCAGAGGCAGCTCTCACAGTGATGTGAGGTCTGGCAGAGCCAGGGGAGTGCATTTGCCTTCCCTGCATTTCCCCTCCCTGGGCTTCATCCTGGGGCTTTAGGAGCCTGCAGCTCCCAGCAGCCTGTCCCACTCCTTGCTTCAAGAGGAACAGCAAAGCCAGCTTGGAAAAACAGAAAAACAGGTGCTGAGCCCCCTCCTCAACCAAACTGAAAGGATGTTCCCAGCTCATCAGGCCCCTAGACTATGCACCAATTTTGCTGAGAAGCATTAATTAAAAAAACAAAACAAAACATGTTATATCCACTTCATATATGGGAAAGGAAGAGGTTTCATGATTTGTGCAAGGCAACACTGATCCAGTAATACTCATTTATGGACAGCAACTGAAATTCTCTTTTTTGACATTTGACAGCACATACAAGCAACATCAGCACRCTAAAAAGTTCAAACTTATGCATTCTAAATATCAATGAGTGGGATTTCAGAAGTCATTGAAAACATTTAAAAACAGGCTAAGTTGTGGAATGCTATTTTCAGCTTCCCAAGGTTTTTTTATTTCAGGACTTTGGCAGTTCTGAAATCCTAAACAAGATTTGTAATACACTAATTCTCATCTCAATGACCACGTTGTCTAAAGCTGTGTGCCACCCACATGACAGAAATAACACTCAGGCCATATTTATTTTACATTTCTTCTGTAGAAAAATATGGAAATAATATATTATTTGAATATATCTGTATTATTTCCTTCMCTTTAAAGAAGGCCTATTCTTGATCATAAAGGCAAGGAGCAARTGATGAATTCCAGAACTTTCAGACTGTTTTGGGAACTGATCCACAGCCCTGCCTAGAACACATCCCTGTCTCTTCTCCTTGAAGAAACAAATTATATTGGTTGCCTACTACATGCCTGTTAGGTTACAGCTCCTGGGGTGCTCTGAAAACAAAAATTCAGCTAATTTAAATTTTCTTTCTATTTTTACAAATACTACAAACATGCTGCTCTTTCCCTCCACAGAGACAATCTTATTTTACAGCCAGGTTAAGAACTTTCCTCAGTGAAAGCTCAGAAATACCCAGCAATTTATTCACATCAGACTCTGCTCTGTACTCCTTTCCATTCTACTTCATATCTCCAGTATGTCAACTGAAATAGTTCTAGGGAATATAATAAAATAGAAGCAGCTTTAGATCCCTCAGCATAGTCCTTAAAATCATATTCTGGACTGTCTGAATAAACAAATATGATTATCTGTATGAACTTCTGTGGGTTAATATTTCAAAGCAGTTAAGTCACAGGAATGGATGTTTAAAATTTACCTCATCTGTCCCACCTCAGAGCCATGAGCTACAGCCAGCAGCTGAGAGTTAARAGAGAAAAAAAAAAAATGCCCTCAACCTCTATGAGTTTCTGGAAGTACATCCACTTTAATATGCTCATGCTCCATGTCAAACATCCCCCTTTAAAAGAATTTCATACCATGTATTGCATTCAATATTGCAAATATAAAGTATCTGCTAACATTTAATGGCCTCTAGGTATAATCAGCATAAAACCAGCATAAAAGGGACTCAATATGAATACGAAATGTTTAAACCAAACGTGATGGAGCCACATGGGGAATTCTGCCACACACGCTGTCCTTTCTTCTAGGAGGTCCTTCACTGCCCTTGTAGGGGGTACAGCAAAATGATGTGGGAAAGAAAAAAAAAACCCTAAGAACCATGATGCTGCAGCAGTGTTTAACCACAGCTTCAATGAAGGCAGCTTTGATCACTTCTGAGGGAAAAGCAGTGACCTGTCCTTTCAGGAGAGAGTTCCCTCCTTTGATCTGAGCCTTGCGCTCATTTAAACCGAGTTCCAAGTGTTAGTGTCTCATTTAATACTTGGTTATAAAAATATCATATAAACAGCTAAAAATTCATGACACTCACAAATCCCACTCCAGTTYTTTATATTGTAGCTGTGTTCAGTTGGCAACTTTGAAAGATGCCAGAGGTAGGGTCTAATGTGCTGCAAAATCTGCAGCAGGAAGTGGCAAGTACTGTATAGATCAGCTGAATAAAACCAAAATATTTATCCGTTATTTACACACTAAATAGCACATCTGCCAAGTGCTCAATTGTCATTTCTGCCTTTGTCCCAGGACATGAAATATCCATGTTAATGACAGATAGGTAGGATATACACATACCTTGGAAGGATAAACCTCTGAATGCCTAAAAGCAGAGGTTGCATTGGAATCATCCACAGCAAATCTTTTCTAAGTTATGGAAGATAATGACACTCCCAATTTATATATATATATGTATATCTCTATTAAAACTGGACTAAAATCTGCCTATTTATTTCAATTCAACTAATTCCCTGTTGATAAGAATAATTTTMGTTTTTGCAGACCTTGGGTAAAATGCCAGTGAAGATAAATTAACTCTTGCTCCTCAGAGTGCAAGACATGAGATATCCCTCTGGACAAGATTTGGGACAATTAAAAATAATGATCACTGATATTAAAGATACATAATCCTAAAAATAAATTCATCCTTAAAAATTCCTTTAATATTTCATGACCTACCACTATTACAAATAATGTGACAGACATCTGGATTTTAAATAATTATTCAGACTTTCCTAAAATTCATCGTCTTTAGACCTCTGAGGCTTATTCCAGCTACCATTAAGAAGATTCAGATTCCCAATTCAGATTTTAAACTGGAAATATTTCTGAATTTTTCCATTGTTTGGGTGCAAGGCTTTACTCTGCATTTAGCCCAGCCTAAAATCCCCAAACTGATCTCTACAGAAGACATCGTTTTCCTCCTTTTTGGGCATGGATCCAGCACTGTTACATTTAGATCTAAATCCTAGATACAAGTTAARTGATTCTATGATTCTAAGTGCTGGGAAGATGCCCAATAAATTTATCTGATAATTTTAAGAACAGATGAAAATGCCATTAAATTTACACATAATTACAAGTTATTCCTCATTTTCCCTAGGCTGAACTCACAATTTTTTGTCTGCACTCACTCAAGATGGAACAATTGCCATCTGACACKCCACAAACCAGAGCTTGCTTTCTCCTACACCAACTCCTTGACATCTTAAGGTTGCTGGAAATTAAATCTTACAATCCTTAATTTGTACCATTTCCAAGCTCTCCCTCACATTAGAGCTACTAAGTATTCTCTTTCTCACTTAGCCACCTTTACATTTTCTATAATGATCCAAGAATTTATTTCAATGTGTAAAAGATTAGTCTTTTAAATTTGTTTCTCCTTTAAAATTAAGCACTMTTTGAAATAAGTTCCTCCAAAAATTCATTTGGATTTGCCTTTTCTTTTTCAGTAGTAATTACCTGTTGTTCAGTCTCTCCTGTCTGATATTCTGTTCTAAACAAGCAAAATTCTTATGACTCCTTACATCAGACAATTTAAACTCAGTTCTGTAAAGTAAATTACATACCCTGACCTTCTGAAACCATTTATGGCACCTCTGCTTTTTTGCTATAATTTTGGGGCCTGAATAAAGAAAAAACAGACTTCTCCACTCCTGTGTTTGATTGGTACTTTGTATTTGATTGGAGTGACAAATGAAATGGCTCATTTGTACTAAAAGAGTTTAAACCCTGTTTTTTGAAATCTCTGAACACTGAAAAAAAGCAAAACAAAWGGTTTTACCTACCACAATTCCATAAAGAGTGCAGAGCATTACTATGGAGCCATTTCCACATCTCAGGACACGTTTTCTGTATTACCATGCATTAAATRACAACAACAAGAAGTTACTTTGCACTTCTGAACCTGCTCCCAATGTGAATTTCTGAAGAAAAGTTTCATCTCTTCATAACTGTCTCAACAACACCATGGCCAAAACGGGAAGGTATTTCAAAGCAAAAGCCACAAGTTGGAATAAATGGAAGGGACATGAAATGTTTAATTCAATCTCCAAAATGTTCTAAGATTTCAATATGGCTAAAAAGACTAAAATCAGGTTAAACACAGTTCATATGCAATTAATGGCTTTAGGCCCTATGATCCTTCCAACCTAGGGACTCACACTGGATTTGGAAGAGGAGTTCAGATGTATGGTACTTCGTTTTAGAAAATCTGTTCCTCATTGGGTACCTGTACTTTGGGTGACTTYGATTTTGGACAACTGCAGATTTCACTGTTAGCAAATTCATAACACTTCATAAACTCCTGGAACAACTCTAGGACTGAGAGCACTTCAATGCTAGAGGGAGGCAAATTTAACCATAAGTAATGAAAGGAGAAAACCTTGCCACCTCCCCCCTGCCACCCCCAGCATTACAGAATGCACAACTGGAGCATCTTGCCACATCAAAAAGGGTAAAATACTTGAGGTTACATCAAAAAGGGTAAAATACAGAATTTGCCCCCTTGGCAAATTCTGCTTGGGGATTTCAGGATGAATGACTTGTGTCTATGTTTACAGCCTTTCAGCAGAGTGCTCACTGTTTACTCTGGAATTAATCCAGGTCCATAAAACTAGTGATACATCAATGTAACAGATGTGCTTAAGTGGCTCTGCATTATAAGGAGATCTGCTTTAGTTACAAAAACTCAATAACCAGTTTAGGATGATTTTGACAACCCAAATCTGTAACTTATCAGCCCCTACTGTACTAATTCCTGTYAGTGGACTGGCAGTCTCTAGTTCTRATGACTTCATCAYTTCATTATTTGTCTTTTAAAAGTATTTAAACTAATAAAGGCAACAGTGTTGGAGAACAAGGTCCTAGCCCTTGACATAAATCTAAATTACTCCTATAATATGTTGAAAAGAGTTTAATTTGTGTTCATCTCRTATTTACAAATTGCTGGAATGTAAACAAAGTTCCTTGATCTTCAGGACACAGGATAGAGCCCAAAGCAATGCTAATGCTGCTCTCTAAAGGACCAACACAGCAAATAAAATGCAGGTGTTGTTTAACAACTACTAATGCATTTGGCTGTAGAGGCTTTGTTAAGAGGTCACTGTCATTATCCACTTTTCCAATCAATTTATAAATTGCTTGCAACATACCTAGAAATAWTGTGTTGAAAGTTTCTGAAACATGTCAGAGCTATTTCAGAAAAGGTGCTGTGAACAGCCACATGCTAAATTCAAAAACCCATCTATTTTAGAATGCTTTTTCTTCTTTGTCTATAATGTTGTGAAACCTCTATAATGTTGATCATAGAGAACTTTCCTCAAAGCTAATAAAATCATTGAACTGATAGCAGGAGGTAGAACTCTGGTGTCCTAAAGAGGGCAATGACAGTTTTTGCTCTCCAGTTTGGAAGGTCTCTGTGTGTGAACTTCTGTCCCAGCCAGAACAGGCCCTGAGTGCATTTTCCATCCCATGTAAGTTTAGGGGCTTGGCATGTAGACATCTCTCCACATACAGCTCATTGTCTTAATCTCATTCATTTTTAAAAGGTAGAACCACTGCAGGTTTCATTATGTGAAGTAGCAAGGTGTCAGATGGAAGCAAATCTCCCATAAAACAGCATGGTTTGGGGTTTCCCAAACTCTTAGGCTGTTTTTTGACCAAAATCTAAATTTTAAGCATGATAAAACCCGAGGACACCTGAGCCCTTAATGTAAATATATGCATTTTGAAATGATACATGTTTGTAGTGAGTGGCCATGCTGTGCTGTTACTCTAACTRTAATATTCCTGAAATGCCTTTACAAAGCCAGCTGGAAACCTTGACATTTCATCCATATTGTTATTTATATACATATTTACTGCTGCCACCTGCTTGCAACTTGGCTCACACCACAAAGCAGTACGTTTCCCTTGTTTCATTATACTTTGACATTTCACTAGAACTACAGAGCTGCCCATTTCTCAGTTTCCAATTGCTCTGCAGCCACTCTTGAATTGYACTGGCTTAGTAATAGAATAAAGATCTTTCTCCGTGGTAGCACTAACCTCTCCTTTCCGTACCCAGATGGCACAAATTGCTGCTGGCACGTACAACAATGCCAGCACAGCTTCTGCTGCCTAAATGAACCCCCATAAACCCCACAGAGCTAGATTAGATTAGGGAATTGGGAGGTGAGCAGGAGGGCTGGCCAGTGGGCTCAGTTGAACGAGATCAGGATTTGGTGCAGGCTGTGTGTGGCTGTGATGGAGCACTCGCACTGCAATGCTCAGTCAGCCTCTTCCTAGGGAAGAAAGCAAAATTAGCTAACAGAGTTAATAAACCTAATTTCATCAKCAGCACCACAACATGCACTTTTACTATTATGCAAATAGCTGAGTTGTTTGATAGCCCTGGTGCCTCCCAAAAAGGCCACTTTCCAAGGAATCATGCTGGAAGGAGCAGACACCAGGGACACCCAGACTGCTCGAGTTCACCGCATTGCTCTGCCCTGCTCAGACCGCTCTGACACTTCTGAAGAAGGCAGATCCCCCCTATCCATACCCTCAGACATCTAAAAACACATCTGAATTTGCAGTTCCTCTGTGCCTATCCCAGGAGGAGTGCTGGCAGCCGCGTGTGCTGTGATGGGATGGAGGGAAGAGGCCCTGGGAGAGCWCTGAGCCAGGCTGCTCTGCAGAACAGCTCACTTGACAGACAAAAAATATTTCTGTTTTGTCAGTCCAAGAGTTTGTCAGGAGCCATTTGAAACCTACAAATGGAAATCTACAGCCTGAAAATCTTTACATGTGACACCAATCTTCCATGACTTCACCAAAGTTATAGTGCTTTACATTTAACACAGTCTAGCATACACGTGTATATTTAAGGAAAATCCTCTAGCTGTTCAGTATTTAAAAGACACTAAAGTTGAGGGGAAATAYATATGAGAGAAAGATAACCAATATAGTAAAAATTATTGTAAAACTATGGGCATTTGGCATTTGCATAAGCAACAGAAAAACTATTTCACATGTTTCTAAGATAAAACATCTGCTCTATTTGTAAACCCTGTCCCTATGAGGAGAACAGAGGAAGGCTTCTTGTGTAGTTAAAAGGCCAAAATTACAAAATTACTGTAGTAAGGGACAAAAAGAAGGAATGTACTGTAATTTTTCCAGCCCCTAAACTGACATGGCAATGGTAAGTTTTTCCTGCTGATTGAAAAGAAACTTAATGAAAACAATCCAAACCTAAGTTCACTTGTGTTAGAGAGCAAAATGATACCTCAGGCTGCACCTCTAAAGGAAACATAATGCAGTAACTAAGTAAAATACTTTTTTTAATTGTTAAAATTAATTTAGGACTATGCTAAAATGATACATGGGGAGCACTAATTTTTGCTGCTGTCCTGATAATAACCATATCTCAGAACAGAACAGGAAAAGGCAAAGATTGGACATTTCKCACAAGGCACAGGCAGGAAAAAACTCAAAAACCCCACATGACTGAAGAAAACAATCTTCAGTTTGTAAACCTCATTTGTGTCTTAGCTGGGAATGAGCAAATTCACATTTATTCATTCATCCTCAAAATAAAGGCCAAATTTYAAAACACAGCTTAGTTTCTTGCTTCTGTTGAGGCCCTGCAAAAAGTAAAYGTCTTTTTAAAAGCCAATCATCATCTCTTCTGAGAATTTGGCTTTAKAAAAACTGCCAGGTGAGACAAGAGGACTTGGTTGGAAWAGTCTCRAGAGGGAAGTAATTTAGGGGGGAACCATCAAGTAGGAGAGGTCAAACACACTTTTTCCCTTTTTTTTTTTTGCCTGTTACGTCTTTGGAAGACACAGAGTGTGGTACTGAGTGACCCCCATAGACTGTTTAAACTGAGATCCTCTCTAATATTTTTATTCTTTTTCACTTTGGCTTGATGTTTGCCATGTTTAGGTTGTGCTTTTATTTTTTCTCCATTACAACTTCTGGCAATATTCTGCTCATTTGACAAAATGAAAAAGAGTTCAGGGTTGTGTACCAGGGTTTAGTTCACGTTTCACATCAGACACTGTAATGGAAAAGAATAACCCTGAACTTAGAAACTGTCACAAATGTAAATGTATTTAGAAGGATCCAGTTTGCACAATCACCTGTTTGTGTATTATTAATTAATAYAGTATTGATATTAATATCTCAACCTGAACTGCTGAGAGCAGTCAACAGCCTGAGCTGCTGAGGATGATCAGGTACACCCCAGGTCACCAGGGACAAAACCTTCACCCACATCCTTCCTGGTGAAACCCCAGATCCTGGGAGGAGAAGCAGCACAGATCTGCCCCAAAATGAACCTGAAAGGAGAAGCCAGCACAGATCTGCCCCAAAGTGATCCTGGGAGGAGAAGCCAGCACAGATCTGACCCAAAGTGATCCTGAAAGGAGAAGCCAGCATAGATCTGCCCCAAAGTGATCCTGAAAGGAGAAGCCAGCACAGATCTGCCCCAAAGTGATCCTGAAAGGAGAAGCCAGCACAGATCTGACCCAAAGTGATCCTGAAAGGAGAAGCCAGCACAGAACTGACCCAAAGTGATCCCCATGGATCTCCCAGGAAATGCACAAACCCTCAGGAGCTCCAGCCCCAGCCAGGGGATGGAACCTGCCTGCCAAGCACTCCAAGGCACTGCTGGGGCAGGGGGAACCTCTCAGTTCTGGGTAGGAACCTCTCAGTTCTGGGTAGGAACCCAAGAACATGAAATTGAGCAACAACGCAACTGAACGCACAGTTTCAAAGCTGCTTCTCCTCTTTAATCAGCCCCTCCAAAAGCAGGTCCAATGGGAATGAAGGRTTATTTCCCCTTGAAGTGTGCCTCCAGTCCCTGTCCTTCAGAGCAGCTGACACTGTGCTCCCCAGAGAATGGAGGAATGCTTCCCTGTGCTTGTGATCCTGCTCTTGGGGCTGGCTGAGAGCAGCGCTTGAAACCACCAAGAAAAATCACATTAATCAAAATTAGCAACAGAAGCTGATTATTTTGCTCTTCTTCAGAAATGACCTGACCAGCAGAAAACCTGACTTCATGTTTTGCTTTTATCTAGAAAAATTTTCTTGTGTCTTTGAAGAGTGTTAAATGCTTCTGTGGTGACACCTCTCTCTCCCTGCTGTTTTGCTTTTGAGCCAGAGAAATTTAAGAGAACTTTRTTCCCATGAAGCTTTTCAAACATTGATTTGGAGACAGAGCTGAAATTCTAAATTTTAAAATGAAGGGCAGACTTTCTYTTCAGTCAAAGTAGTTATATTATCCATCTGAATCAATAAGAGAGCATTTTTTGCACATCCCCTAAATTCTGTTCCTGTTTATAGAACCGCATATCTGTGGCAAATTCAGCAGAAATTGCTTGGTTTAATTTCTAGCTGTAAGAAAAACAAATGCAGACACAGCAGGAGGCAAAGAGGGAAGAGCTGTGATAAAATAGGTTGAAGACTTGCAAAGTACTCAGGATATCTGAGGAAGAACAGTTAAGCAGTATGATGTGACCTATTATAAAAGTGGAAAACATAGGTTTGGAAGTCTGCTATGACTTAGCTCCAAAATGCAGAGGTGAAAGCAGAAGTTATACACCATTTACTAAAACCCTAGAGTGAAATTTTGCTACTCTTTATACATAGTTCATGAAACAAAGTTCACTAGACACTTGATGGGAAAAATTCTGGAGCGCTCTGGATATTACACAAAGAAAATGCAAAACATTGCTAAAACTGGAATGAAATAATTTGAAATTTTGATTCAGACTCTTTTGATTCACAGATCTATCATTTTTGGCTGATGCCACAGCAGATGTATTGTAAGGAGGTCACTTTACCTGCATTGACACAGTATCTACACACTATCTACATCTATCAAAGCTGGTTTTAGTTAAGAACAGCCTTTACAAGCATATTGACTCATTCTCTCTTCTGTAATACCACACACACTTGTGTTATCATGTTCTGAGATCCTCCCCACTACTTTGACAAGCCATTTTAGTAATTCTCTGCAGTTTTTGCTCATGTGAACATACWATTTCCTCATCCTATTTACCTTTTAAAGACCAAGTATTAGAAAAAGAAATAAGTGAGAATTAGATTAGGGAAAAAAAAAACCAAAAACCAATGTATGCATGGGAGAAATAAGAAGCAGCAGCAGGCAAAAGAGAGGATGAAATTAGAATACAGGAAAAGAAAATGTTGTACATGACATAGTAAGTCTTGGCTTCATTTACCATAACTTTGCATTTCAATTAAATACCATGGAGACATGAATATATATTAAAGAGGATAATCTTTGAATTACCTGATGAATGCATTTCTGCTATTTATWCTTATAAAAAATGAGAAAATGGTAATGCAATTGTTAATCAGTTGCTCAACTYTAAGGAGCAACATAATTTTAGAAGAATTATATCTTAGTAAATTCTTAATAAATTCTTTTAATTTTTATTCCCACTAAACTAAAGCACTCTTTAGTTTAACTTTGCAAACCCCCACCAATATGTATTTATCTTCCTTCCACCATATAATTTAAAAGAAAATTATATAAAAGACAAGGAGTTAAATTGCACTTGAGGAACAATGTAAGATGTTAATTTACCTCAGAAACATCACTTTTCAAAGWAGTTATGTTTTTCCTACACTTGCCAGATAATATTTATACAAATAAATGGAAACAAAACTTTGAAGCAGTTAAACTTTCACACTCTAGCCTGAATGTCAAAAGCCGATGTGAAATTCAGTAAAGGAGGTTAAACCACATTTTTGTAACCACCTAAGCTTGTTGGATAAGTCAATCCTAAGAAATACTTTTTTATGTAGTTCTTAATAGTAATAATAGACATAATGGAAAGATCAAAAAGAAGATCTTGAATTTGATAGATTGTCAAAAAAAGTTMTATTATCCAGAGCCAACAAGCTGCTAAGAGAACACAATGAGAAATCCATGGTTAGACTACCAGGACAAGCCTTAGAACRCAGAAACATCAAATGCTGAATGAGTTTTTTAGTCCATCTGTGCATCAGAACAAACACAAGGTGGTCCCTGCAGGCCTGACTGGAAGTGACCACGCCTGGCTGCAGCACCACATGCACTGGTCAGTAACATCAGCCAGAGGAGCCTGGAGAAGGCATCACCTCCTGGCCATCAGGGCCTGCTCCTGACAAACCAGCCCTTCCCTGGCCATGCTCACTCCCCATTTCTGCAGTCTGTCAGCACAGGCAGCATGTGGCATGTCTTCTATTAGCAATCAAGCCCTACAATCCCTATTGACAAGACGGACAACAATCCACTCTCGTAAAAGATTCATGACACAACTTTGCACTCTCTACTGCTTGCTTTCTCATAAAACCAGTGCAAATCCCATCAAAAATTTAGCAGAACCCCTGCCTCATCTGTTTAGGCCTGAAGCTAGTTGCAGGGACAACTCATTAGGGACAAGCTCATTAAAACCAGCCCTGGAGCAAAAGCAGTTTGCAAGTCTCCTCATTTTTATTCACTTTCACCTAGCCATTGCAGCTCCTTGTGCTTCCCAGATACAGAGCTTCTCATGATAAGCAAGGCTGTTTCCAAACTCATGCTACACCAAATGCAGCTCCTTCTGTACTCCAGAGCTAAGAGAGCTCTGTTCATTTGTAGGGCTTAGATGGTTCTGTATGGAAAGGCAGCGTCAGGAAACCCAGAGGACTCTCTTCTGAGTACATTAGCAAAAGGAACTGTGAGTAACTATCAAACACACACTAAAATCCAAAGAGAAATCAAGATGTGCAGAGCTAACAGGAGCAGATACACACACCCTAGCATTCAGTCACATGAGAGTGCATTTGGTATTTCATTTGATGGTTTTAGCACCTTTTAGTAGCTAAAATAGGCATGAATAAAAATAGCATTATCTTTTAAAATAGAAAAAAAAATAAGGATAGGGAGAAAAAAACCTCAGAAAATATTTTATTTCTCCTTAATAATAAAAATTGTTTAGATAAAGTCAGGGGGTTGGAGGTTGTTTACCTCTTTTGCCATTTGCAAAAGTTACTTTTGCCATGAGCACCAGCTGGGGGACCTCGCTAATATCTTGTGAATTAGATGTCTAAATTTAGGTATGGTAATAAGTAGCCCAGTTTCAAACACAACAGAAATTGCAAATCATAGTTATCCCACAGTTCTGAAGACTGGTGATCCTGGGGTGATTGCAGAGCTTCCTTACCTCTGCCACATACAAAGAGAACTGCCAATGTCTGCCAGGATGGATTTCCACTCCTCGAGACCTGTGATAACAAAAGCTGTGAGTCCTGCACAGGCCAATTTGTGAACTAGGAGAAGGAAAAAAACTCATGGAGAATCAGCCTCAAATGTCATTTGCTAAAAATKATCTTAGAAGAGCTTAATTCTAGGAAAAGTTGCTGCCATGTGCATGGTACAGCTGTTCAGACACAGATCCATGCCCAGATATGCATCAGAGGAGTGTCTGACTGAATTTGGGGGAGCAAAGATCTGCCAGCATGGCAAGTGTGTTCCAACAATTCCACAGATCAGCTTTGAAAACCAACCAAATTCTACTTGCCCAGTTGTACAGAAAAAACAAGGATGTAACCAACAGTCYGAGAGAAGCAGCCCCTCATTCCACTGCAATCCCACATGAATGGCTTTCATTTACATTTTTGCAAGCGTGCTAATATTCTATAATGTATTTTCACCATGCCTGCACTTTATACTCAGCACTACAAACAGGATAATTTCTTATTCTTGCCAAGTTCATTCTGTGCTCAGCTTATGATGGTGTGTAACAATCTCATTGACAGTCTTCAGTCCATCACCCAAGGCAGCACATCATCAAGGCTGYAGCATTTTTCAAAGTCAAAATAAATTTAAAAAAATATTATTTTGCTTTCCTTATTTCTGTCCAACTATGCAGCCAGAGTCAAAAGTATTTATTTAACGTGGAAGAATTAATTATTTRGAAGATCACAGGCCAAAACTGTCAAAGACTATAAAATCTGACACGCACAACCTTTCCTAACAAAAAAAAAATTATTGCCATGAAAACTGTTGCACTGATATAATTACTCTGCACTCTGTCAAGTGCCATGAGCACACAGCACCTCAAGACACTCAGGTAAACTGATGGGGTGTGAAGTTTGWTTCATGCAAAGGCCTTTCCTGGCTGCTCAAGACACAGCATCACTTACCCAGCATCAACACAAGCCCTGGCACAGACCAACAGCCCTGCACACAATGCTGAGTTCTGAGTTAAACAAATCAGCCTCACTTTGCACCAAAAGGGAGTAGGACCATTTACTGGGTAGTTCAGGGAGCAGCTAAGAAAACAGGAAAGCACAATTCCCCTTTTTGATTGCTTTTTTAGAGAAAAAGTGTCTGTCTCTCCATTCAATCTGCAGTGGGGGCTTCAATTCATTTACATGCTTGAGTAAGAGGCACCCACACATTAAAAGAAAGTGTTAGTCAGAAACATTATTAACCATATTTTGTACAGTTTCCTCTGCTTCACTGTGCACAGGATGAAAGCTGCAACACCATTAATGCAACCCAAGTAATGAAATCAACTTTTCTGGAAAATCAGAACTTACAGAGGAAGCTACTTAAATTTAAAATTAAACAAGCTTTACCAAAAAAAAACCCAGCCCACTTTATCTAATCCACTGTGCAAGTTYCCAGCATTTTGAAAACATTAAAAGGGCCATGCTTATTTTTCTATTATTCTCTAGTGTCTCCATTAAAAACGTACCTGAAGGCTGCAATCCTACATGTCTCATAAAACCTACTGCAGATATRGAAACTTCATAAGACAGGAATTTGTAAAGAAGACAATGGCAATACAAATGCATTTAGAGCGAGAATAACAATGTTACTTTTGTCCTTTAAAAACCAATAAAATTTATCAAAAAAAGCAGCTTAGCAACACAACTGAAATTCAAAAGCTTTGAAATATAAATAAATGTATATTTAATAACACTAGCTTTTTGATTCTCAGACAAATATTGTAAAACTTTATGTAATCTTTCTAGAAGCTTTTCAAAGCCACCTTAGATATAATTCTGCTTTTAAATTAAACTRTAAAGTGTGAGAGGAGTGGAATACGACTCCTTGCCACATTAGCTCTATTTTTTTTCTCAACTATTTTCTTAGAAAAACAAGTGATTTCTCAGCTTCCATGTAAACCATAAAATATGAGCAACTTCAGTGCAGAGCACTTAGAAAGGATGTGAATGCATCATATATGTCACTTACTGTGTGGGGGAAAATCCGAAAACAAATAGCTCTGATAAGGTTTCATTACTGCAATACTGAGTGTTAACAGCATAATATCAATAAAACTGAAAGATGCAAATAGGTAATTTGGATTAAGCATTTGGATTACTTGTCATTAGTTATTAACTCTTGCTCCAAATGAGCTTGCTCTAAGGCACTAACATATTTGCAAATACCGTGACTCCTTTTCCTGACAGAAGTGAAAACACACCAATGCCATTAGAGATGAATTTAGTGTGGGTCCTCCAAGCAAAAATGCAATGACTTCATCGAGCTTCATTACTAACACAACTTTCCCTCGTTAAACATTCCAAAYAAACAGGTGTTTCACACTAGGTCTACTTCTAAAATTGCTTTCTTTTTATTCCCAGGGATACATCAAGAGCTGGGGGAGAATTCATGCAGTATAGATCAGTCAGGCATTGACAGCACATCACACTTTGACAAGCT
This sequence comes from Sporophila hypoxantha, assembly GCA_002167245.1. Taxonomy (NCBI): domain Eukaryota; kingdom Metazoa; phylum Chordata; class Aves; order Passeriformes; family Thraupidae; genus Sporophila; species Sporophila hypoxantha. The sequence goes on along the minus strand of NDFG01000257.1, from coordinate 1,895,173 downwards.
GCTTGGCTCTGTTTAAAGTCTAAGTTAGGCCTTGGCCCATCAAGGCCATGGCTATTGAATTATTGACAGCCTCTCACTGTGGTGCAAAGGGAAAGAGTGCTGCAGCCTCAGCTCAGCAAAGATGAAATGGAAACCCTCTCTGAAGCTTACTTTAGCACGTTAAAGGAGTTTTAATGGTCTTGTTTAAAATTCAGTAAGAGAATACATTACGCTGATTATATTTTCAGYGGCTAAACAAAAAGTTTGGGATGCTGTGGAGATTATAAATGAAAACTACACCAAGTATAAACTTGATCTATGCCAAGAAGCTGACTTCTGCTGAATCCCAAACTCACGCCAAATCCTTCAGCTTTACATGCCTGACAATTTTCACCATTCTGTGCTGTTATACCTGGTGCAATCAAGGGTTAACAGTAATATGGAAGTTCTTCATCATCATCCCAAATACAGGCTGGCTTTTATAATAATTMATTTCTGCTCATGCCATTAAATCTGCAAGGCAGTGCAATGGCCAGTCCATGTTTCCAGTTTGCCAACCCCAACAGTTCTCTCTCTCTTTTCCTTTCTGGTTCCCAGAAGTGCACCAAGGGGTGTCAGTAAGGAAGTGATCACCCCAAGCCTGGTTTGTTTGTTTGTTTTTCCAGCAGAACTCTTCTGCAGGGTAAACCACCATTCCTCCACAACTAGCTGATTAATATTAACAATCCTCATATTCTTACATAATTTCTTTTCTTCTTCAAATTTATACCTGCCAAGCTTTGCTTGCATTTTAATAGCTGATGTCAGACAAGCAACAAGCAGAAAGTTCCATCTCAGGACTATAATTTTAAATACAATGAGACTCACATCAACTGTCTCACAGACACACGGAAAATTATTCCACGTGGACTTCTAAAGTGCATCCTAAAAGCTTCAAAGAATGARGAGGTTTTTTTAAAGAATTTAAAATGATGCTCAGGGAGGGGGGAGGTGGGAGGGTGTTAAGCAATTTKTCTAATGTGACCCTATACTCATTTCTCCAACATCACTTCCAATATGCTGCCTCCTGTCAAATCAACAAAGAGAGCCAAACAGCACATCTAAATTTGTGTTCATTTGCCTTCTGCAGGATTATCTTTGCCACGTCAAGCATTATAAGTAAATCAAAGATGCTTCTCAGGGGCTGTAAGAGTGGGGCTAATCTCCAGACAAATATTTAGAAGGCAGCTTAGCCTGTTCTGGCTTTAATCGTTTCCAACTGATTTGACTTTTTCTAATTACAGCCTTTATGTTATAAAAGCCATTTTTATGTTGCTGAAGAGCAGTTTCACTGCAAATACATGAAATTTTGCTGAGTTTCTGTTCCCATGTTGATTATGGAAATGGTACTCTACAGCTTTCCTCTAATTAGAAAAAACACACTTCACACAGCATCAACAATTTTTAACATTAATAACAGAGTGACAGTGTCCTTTTGTGTGTCTTTAAGTAACATCTCAAAATATGACACCACAAAGCCACCACATCCCACTTGGGTATCATACCAGCAGCAATTTTCACATTTTTGCATATTATATTTATACAAACACAGAACAGCATCTTTGAAGAAGCTGTTTAGTAATTTAACCTAACAGAATAAGATAATTAAACTTCTGGATAGTCTGTGTTGAGGTGCTTTCCAAACCCATGAACTTGAAAAATTCAAACACTCCCACACAAAGCAAATTATACATCACCTTTGACAAATCAGCCACCATGGCTGCCTATTRCTTTTAGTATTTCCTTGCCTTCCTATCATTCCCCATAATGAACAGCTGAAATAACACAGTTCTGCTTTTTTTTTTGCCTTTTTTGCATCAATTCACAGCCACTTCTGGCTGTTTAATGGAAATTAACTTCAACCCAAATGCTGGGAACAACAGAAATCGAGGCAGAGGAGCCACAGAACACAYAGCACAAGTCCATTCCAAATTCTATACATTCCTAAGGAATGTTTTCCTAGAGCAGGARAAACCTTTTCATTTACAGTCAAAGCTGAGCCCAGAAAAAGCAGTTTTGATGAAATATAAATAAGGCATGTGATAATGCAGATTATTTCTGCCATGACTTTATGCAACAGACAACTCTGAACACTGCAAACTTCCTATCTCTGTGCAGAAAGAATCAACAATAATATTGTGATACAATGAGAAAAACAAAAAGAGGATTAAAGGACTAAAGGTTGATATGATTTTATTAGGTACAGAAGAGATGCTATAGGAGTAAAATCTGAAGGAAAAGGCAGCTCTGAAGTTTCCACATTGGAGACATATGCTTAAAAATATKCACACATCACTTTCAATACTGAGAGTGGTCACATTAAACTGCTGCAGGATAAAAGAGAGCACCAGGCAGAACTGAGTTCCAGAAGGCATTTACAGCCTGACCTCTCTATGAAATAAGAGGTAGCACTACCACAAAATCTTGCATAGTGCTGTGACAACAATGTCTCCAAGTTCCTTTCATTTCTCTGAAAAATTTAGACTTGCTGACACAATCCTGTGAGGTGTCAACAAAAAGCATTTATATGTCCCCATTTGCTAGAATGGAGGGCATCAATTACTCAGGCATCAATTYTGACTGCTTTATTATTCTGGAGACTTGTTCCATAATAGCTTGTTATCCTTTTTGTAAAAATTAAAACCGTACTATTAATAACTCTTTGACAAGGCTTCAGATCTCAATTACATTAATAATAAATTCTTGGCTTTATGTGTGAGTTCCTCATCTTTTTCATCCATAACGAGACTTTGTAAAATTGGCAGAGAAACTAGAAAGAAAGCTAAACTACATGATATTCCTCAAAAAGAACTTTCTAGCCTCCTACTCTGTTCAGTTTGCAGATGTCCCAAGATGAGCAAGTACTCTGTACAACAAGTAACCCTTCTTGGTTTTATCTGAAGTTTTGGAGAGCTGGAAGAACCTGAAGAAAAGCACCCAGAGAAGCAGCTGGGAGCAGAGGGCTCTGCTGTGGTGTCTCTGCAGTGGATCCTGGGTTTGTGATTTAAACAAGCAGGCAGTGGTGGTTCCWGCACAGGAATGGAATGAGCTATTTGTGTTCCAGGTGCACTCACTCCTGAGCCACACAGCCTCCTGTGGGTGCTCCCCAGAGCCCCCTGAGAGCCTCTGTGTTCCAGACTGAGTGTCAGCCAGGTATCGGAGCAGTGGGGATGGCAGACAGCCAGGAGCCTCTGCCTAACACTGCACAGATCCCAGAAAAGGGCTGGGTTTGTTGGTTTTTCTTTGGTTGTTTGTTTTTGGTTTTTGGTTTCTTTCTTCCTGAACTACACATCTTCATTGCCCATTTTAACACTTATACAATATATTACATTGATAGTCCTGTAGGTCTAGGGTGGAAACATAGAGGAACAGAAAATTGTAAACATGACTACTCCTTTCCTTGAAATATCCTCCACTGGGCACGTTTTACAGCAGTTCTGCAAAGAATGAACAGGGTCTGTTTGCAAAACAAATTAATTTTGGTTCAGACTAACACATTTCTCATGGGGCTGACTATTCAAGGCACTGCTATCAAACCCATCAAAGAAGCAAAAACTTTATCAGTCTTACAGTTGTCCAAATTACAGCCCCAAAGTCCTGCCATCTTCAGTTAACCCTCACAAGATGAGGCAGAATAATCTTTGCCTGTAGCTTTCACACTTGAATCTCTAAAAGTTACCACAATCTAAACAATGACCATAAAAAATCTCAGAAAAGGACCAAAACTGATGCAAATGGGAGCAAACCAAAACATTTTGCTGCTCTACAGAAAGAAGCATATATAATACTAGAATCAGTGAAACCAAGTCACTTTTCCAAGGCATTAAAGACAAGACAAGCATTTTCAGAGGTGATTATCTTCCACTTGGATATCCCAGTACAATCTGGTGTTTTCTATTGCTGTGAGGAAATAGACTCACTGCTGTGAGGAAATTGAGGTCTTGATGTGTCTGGGAACAGAACTATTAGCAGAGCCATGCTGACTGTACAAACTTTTTGGGTTTTTAAACCAGTTCTTCCTAAGGTAATCCTTCCTTAACAATAGGGGTTTTTTGGACTTTTTATTTTAGTTTATGTTTTCCCCCTCTCTCTAAAACATTAAAGAGCCAACATGTCATGTGTCTGCCTGTCAGGGAAAAGGTAAAATTGGATTGTCAGGCAGGACAAGTTTGTTATTAGTGAACTCTGCATCTTACATGTATGGAAAAAGTCATAAAAACATTCAGATGGTTTTACAGAAATAACTTTACAAGGAGCAGAGGGGCTGAAKTTGATAAACAGTTACACATTTTAAAAGAAAAAAAAACCTCCAGATGTAGTGCAGGTATTCCATCTTAGAGTTTACATCAATATCTCTCTGCAGAGGATTGAGACAAAATCTTAGCAAAAGCCACATTATCTCTCATCTACGTATTACTTGGCCTATTCTCCTGAAGAGGAATCATTAACCCAAAAACAAAATAAATTCTCTCAAATATTGGCAATGGGGTTGCTAGAATTTTACACCAAAGAACTATTCCCCACCAAAAAAACCCAAAACACAAATTCTATGTAGTGTTCAAGCTATACCATAAATTTCAAATATGAAAAATATCCTTGACACTCTGTATAAGTTTTTCATGAGGCTGAATAATGTTTTCGAGTCAGTCATCAGAAAAACTTCTGCCTTAGACTGTCAATATTGATTGTTTATATAGGATTTTGTGTTGTTTTTGTATATACCAACTTCTGTAAGCTGACCATAGATAATTTCAAGAACAAAAAGAAAGAATTAAATAATGTACCAAATTCTGCATCCTGACATGTTCAAATGAAAAAAAAAAAAAAGGAAAAAAAGGTAAACTTTAATGTTATCAAGGAAAAAGAAAACACAACAAAGAAACACAACTCGAGACATTTAAAAAGAAAGCTGCAATGCATTCTATTATAAACAATTCTTATGCTAATAGCTGGATAAGAAATCTTCAAGGTTGAGGCTCCATTTCCATAGCATCAGCCACAGTCCAAACACATATTTGCTGTTTAATTAAGAAAGGACTCACAATGTCCTATACAGGACATRCAAAGTTCCAAATGCAGCTCTGAGCTGTCCTGATTTGAATACAAATAAATGAGCATTTTTAAATATTCTGTATGGTCAGAGGGAACATAAAAACATTCTTGAGTATAGCCAGTTACTTTTTTTTGTTTGCTTCTTTTCCCTCTTTCCTTTCTCTAATACTGCTGTGACTCAGTGATGAGCTTGCAGGAGGGGCTGTTCCCAAAAGTGCTGCCAGTCCTGCAGCTGCTCCTGGCCTCTCTCACAGGTACCCCCAAACCTGCACAGGRACAGGGGTGAGCACGCCTGGGGGTTGGACTCTGGCTAATTACCCTGCAATAAATTGGCCATCYGCACCCAGATGAGTTTCCTGACTGGTTCAGTGAGCAGCGGCACAAACACTCACACAGGCACAAGGAAGGGCAGGGTTCCCCATTCCTTGCAGAGTTCCCYTATTTCCCCTGGGATGCTGGTGAGGATGCAGCCACATTTTTCCACTCTCCAGCAGAAGCAGCCAAGAGACTAATGGGAAGTACAAAAGAAGAAGATTCTATCAGCCTTTTACTGATTGTCCTCTGGAGAGTGCAGACAGCAAAAGTGCTAGAAATGCTYTGGGCTTTTAATTTTTAATACATGTTTAAGAAAAGTGGAAGTTCTCCAGGAGTTTATTGTAAAAGTACCACAAGAGCAGTCAAAACACCAGCCTTGGTTGCTCAGTCACATCACCTGTGGAAGCACTGGAGCCTGCCCTGCCTCCCCAGCCCTAAAACTGTGGCAGCATGAACATGACAGGCCTGACTTCACTGGAGGACAGCCTGGGCCCCAATAACAGCACTGCTCAYTGCACTGCAATTTTTAAAAGCCTTTTCTCAGAAATGAAACTCTAAAACTACCTGCCAACCAGGTCTCCTTAGGTACACTAAAGCCTGGCCTCCAAAGGAGAAAGGAACACAACACCAAAGGTCACTGTTTGATGCTCCATGTCTGTATTACACACCATACTTCACTACAACACAATTCAATTTTACTCTTAGAGACCAAACCACATTTATTGCTGTGGAAATTGCCAAAGCAGACCTCTCCCAACCCCCTCTTATTTCCTAGTTTTCTCTTTTTTTTTTTATTTTTCTAAAACCACAGGCTGTGAAAGCAGGACATCCCCATGGTATTTCACCATTTAACCATTTATATTGCCCATTGTGAGGCAGGGAATGCACTTTGAAGGCAGCAGAACATCAGTGTGCTAACAGGATTCCATCAAAGAGAAGGAAAAGTTCCTGCACRCCAATGTCACAGCTCAGGGGGCTGGAAACAGAGCTGGGCTTGGCTCTGGGCACAGGGCAGATACACCTGAGATYCCTGCACACACCTGGGATTTCCTTCCAGAGCCAAGTTTTCATCCTGGCAGCCTCACAACGAGTCCTGAGCATTCCCCTGGAAGTAAAATCCACTTCCAGCCCCAGCCAGAATGTGGGATATCCTCAGCATTCCCCCAGGAGGAAACCTGGGCTGCTTTAGAGGGAGCAGGGCATTTGATGGACTCAAGGCAGGACTTTGAGGATGAAAGAACAAAATCCTGCAACGGCCAATTTTATAATTAATCTGTGGGAAAACTGGAACCTGTTAACATAATGAAATCTGAATCCATTCGGATTTCATCCATCTCATACTATTTTTTTTTTCACCTTTACCCATCATTAACAGTCTGGCTCCTTCAGGGCAGCAATTTTGTACCCTTCCATATCTATGCAGACTTTGCAAATTTCTAGCCTGCAATCACCAATTAAACACTGTTCYACTTCTCTGCCACAACTGCCCATTACCTCAAGCCTTCTAAAAAAAGAAAGGATGGAAAGAAAAAAAGTTGAACAAAGTTACAAAGTTTGTTGATATGACACAGAAATGTACTTTTTAGATAAATCTTTAAGTTTTAAAAATACAAAAATAATGTTTTCCCCTATCACAGTTAGTAGCTAATGACCTACAATAGTTTTTGCCTGCATAACTGTGCAAATCTAAAATTCCAGCCACTTCCACAGCACTTCAGAAAAATCAGAGAGGCTCCATTTTCTACAAAAATGGCACAAAACAACAGGAAACAAAGGTTATTTTTCAGTGTCCCTAAAAATAATGAATTGGCTGCATTTCACCCTAAAACTAAAGCACACTAACTACTTAAAAAAACCAAAATTGACTTTAAAGACTTGGACATTCAGCAGTCCTACAGACAGATGCCCTGCCAGTTCTACATCTATTTTCTATGTTCTACATCCAGTACCTTCARAAAGCATGAAWCCCAATGCAGAAATAGTTCTGAGAGGCCTTTATTATTATTAYCAYTATTATTATTGTTTTGCTTATGGTTTTATAATATCAAAAAGCTTCTCTATAATATATGGGCTTCTATATAATAGAATTTGTGATATTTTTAATGTGTAGTATTTGCCACATAAAGAAAAATCCCAAATGGGTGTACAAGAGAAAACAGTCTATCAATGTCTTCCATTTCCAAGAAAAGAYGAATGATAGGTGTATTTGGTTCCCTTATAAAAATTTATGGGATACATTTTTGCAGCCATATTAAAAATGAGAAACCCAATATACAGCTGAAGACAAAATGTAACAACCAAACAATAACAGGGCGCCTCAACAAAATGTTTCCTGCAAAATGGGTTCTGTAACAGAATTCAGTTACGTGTAGGATTCCCTCATGGATCCAAGCCCATTCCAAAGGATTTTACACAAGGTGGGAATTTTTGGACTAGCACACCTCATAATGGGAAAGTTTTTCTATGTAGCTGACAGCTCCAGCAGGACAACAGTAATATGTGATAGGAAAAATAAGGAGCAGGAATTCTGGAGTGACCTGGTYCAGGCTTTGTTCCTGCCCTGTCTGCTTTGGCCAGCCAAATGAAAATAGGCACATAACACTGGCACCAGGATTTTCCAGAATTTGTATTTCTCTCAAAAAACCCCAAAACCTAAGCAAACAAACAACACCAAATAAAAAACAAACCCACACAGCAAAGCAATGTTGATTGTTTTGGCAGAAAATGTGTCTCAAGACATACCAACATTMATGACAGACCTGTGGCATCTTCAGAAATGGACACATTTTACAGTTCCAGAATTTATTCCATTTATTTATCTATATGTGTGCACTGCATGGGAAATTATCTCTCAACAGCCTGAAAGCAGAAAACTTTGTCCAGCTTTGTTGGTTCTTGTCCTGCAGGTTCAAATTAGATCATTAATTGTCATTACAGGGGACATTTCTGAGGTGCCTGTGGCTCTCAGTGGGATGAGCTGGCTGAGCCTGAGCCCACACACAATCAGTGTGTGTTTTCCTATATTTTAGCAGTCCACTTCAAATTGTTAATACATACTAAAATAACGTGTTCATATTACATGCTCTAAAGCTTGTAAATAAAATATATTCACTAAGGTACTCATGGAACACACCTTTATCATCAGCAAAGTAAACCTCAAACATAGAAAGGAGATAAGGAACTTTAAATTAGAGCAGTTGGACATTTTTCATATTGTATGCCATTGCAGAATTCTTTTAAAATCCATTCCTATAGTGTCTTTAGAATAATATAAAATAATGAGCACCTCCTTCAATAGAGTAGCAAAGTATAAAACAGTGCATCTTTTAAAACAAAACTTATAAAAGCAGAGAATGTAGGCTTCAGGGTGAAGATTTTGTATCATACCAAAAAAATAATTAAGCCGAATCTAACTCTTGATATGTTTTAGAAAGGGGTCAAAATAATAAGTAGTAAAGATTTAGAAACTTTCACTGAGGCCTTTCATATTCTCCTTCTTTTAAATACTACTTAGAAAAGTTAACTCTCCATTTCACTGGTGCTGTTCTCACTTGTAAATGCATCCATTATCACTTCAAAAGTATGACATCAGTTACCTGTCAGCAGGCTGCAATTAATGTTTAGAGAAAGTGGAGTCTGCTTGTCTATTGATGCAGGGCGACAATTGTCTGTAATTTTAATCGGGGTTACATGCATGTGCCGATAAAAGATGAGACCTGTTAGTGTCATTATTTTGCTTTTATCTTTAGGTATTCTGCTTTTTGTTTTTTTTGTTTTGTTTTGTTTTTTGTTCTCTACTGTTAAAAATGCTCGTTGCGATGTTTTAAAAGGAATCCCAAGTCGCATTAAAATAGCGCTGGAAGCTGCACACTGCGATTAGATAAAAGGGGCTCTAATGCGTTAGGAGGTGTTGAGTTAATAGGAAAACAGCTTTGATTCAGTAGCCTSTGTCTGACGTGCCACTACAACAGAAGTAAAAAGGCAGTGGGCAACTCCCCTCTAATCACCTCCTGTTAGCTGCAACYATAGGCAAATTGCTGCTGAGGATTAAGTGGGGAGACTATCACAGGATCAGTGTCAAGCAGAAAAAAGACTCAATTTGTGAGCAATCATGACTCCCTAATCACTTCTCTAAGAGCTTTAGGAATTACTAACAGTAGTCTTTAGAAGCCTGGACACTTTATAAGCACCGACCKACAGAGATAAGGAATCGCTTTTGACCACAAAAGGTATGATTACCACAGATGGAACAGTTAAGGATGGAGATAATAAAATAAATGATGGCTGCAAAATACCGAATTTGCCTTCACCTRCACTGTACATCTTCAGATGACTGAGATTATGATACATGTGTGTCAACGTTGTGACTGCAAGCTGAGATAAGCTGAGGCTTGTATGGTTTGGAGGCAGCATTAGAACAAATCTGTCAGCAACAATGAGAAGGAAATGCCGTACCATTGCAATACTGTTCCACCTATGAACAGTGGAGGAGATTCTACCCAGARCGTATTTTCCAGCAGTTCCTACGCAGTTATTCCCTGTCGATTTTTTTATTCCCAGCTATTTTTACTTGTAGTAAAAAATACAAATAAAATGAACAACGCAAACACCTGCTATTTAATTTGGAGACAATCTTATTGGTATTGACTTCCATTTTTTTATGTATCATAACCCTCCATTAGATTATAAAATTCAATAAAAACCACAAGCACTAGCTTTGTAACACCTGACAGATCTATAATTGTAGGGGTCTAAAAATCAACATGCCCAATAAATGCTACCATTTTAGAAATTACAAAGT
>NDFG01000257.1:1877487-1879987 GCA_002167245.1 Sporophila hypoxantha | reverse complement strand
TTCCTCTYCTACCTTCCTCTCTTTGAACTTGGATTCATTATGGCTTTATTCTCAGTCTAGCTATAAAACAGTAAGTAGAAATCCTGGTTTCATCTATTTGAAATCTAAGTTCAGTTCAAGATACAGTGGTGGAAAATATTTGCTTTGTGTACATGCAACTTCAATGCTTCCTTAAAATAGGTCAAGTGCTTCTTGAAGTTTCTAATTATAAGAACAGGCCTTCGACTTCAGGATTAAATACATGCAAGATGACAGCACTGTTTAGCTCCAATTTAACTTTGCTGAGTTCAAACCTTTACCAAACTTGCCAGTGTCTGCCCCTAAGCTGGTATGTGGACATAAACTATTTTTTGTACACGAACTGATGTTTTAGTTTGTTTTCTCCACCTGAATAGCACTGCACCACTGGAGCTGTTCTCAACAAAAAGCCAACCAAACAAGGAAAACCCRGCCCAAAATCCTGGTAGGTCAATGGAAATGAGGAAAATGAAGCTGTATAATTACTGGAAGAAAGAATTCCTCCATTAGGCATCTGCAAGCAGAACTATTTCTTCTCTGTTCGATGTGTTAATTACAACTGGATRGGATATGCCACAGAAAATTAACACTCTTGCAAAGACATCAGAGGTAAACACACAAACCAGGAGCTGCTTAAGGGTCAGGAGAGCAAGTCAATTTTGAAGAAAGATAAAAGAACTGTCATGTATMTGATTGCTTATGAAAGAGAAGAGGGCAATCCTGCCTTGTTATCATCAGTTAATTAGGCACTACAGTCAGGCGTGCAYACGCTGCAACATTTGCCATGGTAATCAAATGTATTATTCAAATGTGAAACAAAACAAAAGCAAGGCAACTCTGACAGGGGAGAATGCAATCTGCCCACACAAAGGTGCTGAATTAACTTTATCTGTTAAAAGGAAGCTCGGGAAGATGTTACATCAACTTTCTCAAACAGCACTGCCTTGAAATTCAGACTGCAGTTCTGCTTCTAAAGAAAATACTCTTTTCCAAATTTGATTCACATGTGAGGTGATGACCTTTGCAAGCAAAGACAAGGGTAATGAAAAGCAATTGATAGTGCAGTAGGATTCTGTTATGTCTTTAATAYAAATATGACACTGAGACTAACAAATGCACTCTTGACAAAGCATGCAATCTCCTGAGTAAAAAAAGAAAAAAGAAAGCAATATACCACATTTTCCCTGTCCTGAGCCATAACTGCAAGGAAAATAAAACTAATAACTGCCCTGCAAATGATGTGATGACACCATGTGATAACTACCCTGTCTCACTGAGGCTTCTACCATGGTACTGTACAGCCAGTCTTTTTTCAGTTTTGACAAAATGGATGCTTTTTGTGCTATTTTTATTTGACTGGACAGAAGACATCCAGTACTAAGTTTGGTACCAAAATTAGGATCTTTGCCAGGGAATGACAACAAGCTAATGGCTTCTCATGTCTTAATATTAAACTTTTAGACAACATAATTTTCAGATCAAGGGCGGTGAATAAAGCACCTGTTGAGATTATCACCATTCAGAAGGGGGTTCCTCCTGACAATCGTCCCCAGGAACTGGGAGCCTTAGAGAGCCAGCATGGGATTGGTGTGGCATTCTCTGAACAGACAGAGACACAATTCTCTCTGCGCAGGATTTTTCCTGGGGAAGGCAGTGAGACTTCAGAGAAGAAGAGAAAACATTTCTTATTCTCATATATCACTGCCCCTATTGTTTTGCCACATGTGGATGTGGTTATGGAATTGTTTACCTGGAGTGATTGTGATTGACACTGGGAAGTTGTTTTGAGGTGATTACTGGTCACTCAAGCTTGTGTCCTGGCTGTCTTCAGGCGCTTCCCCTCTTAGTATTCTTTAGCTATAACCTATACTTTTTGGTATATATATATTTTTAGTATGTAATTTAGCATAGTATTTAGTGTAATATAGTATAGCTTAATAAAGCATTTGTTCAGCCTTTCTGAATCATGGGGTCAGACCCCATTATTCCCTTATGGAGGGGCTTCCTGGCATTACAGGATTGTGGCTCAGCAGGCTCCTGCTCAGGGAGCAGGCCGTGGCAGGTGCTTCTGACTGATCTGCTCTTCTCCAGGTCCTTCAGCCCCTCCCTGCATGACACGAATCCACATCAAGCCCTTTTGGATATCCCTCTCGCAGGTCCCCCAGATTTTCTGCAGGAGCTGTGCCTGCTCCTGCCCCTCACCACTGCCTAGCAGGAGCGCTTACCATTTTACTCCAGAGTCACCCCTTTAGGGATCTGAAGCTTGCTGAAGGTGAAAGAAGTCTGTCAAAGCATTTCTTTATGAAAAAATCCTGTTTTAGGATATTTTTCCTGCTGGCTGAGAAGTTCAAGCAACAAGATGTAAACATTATATGTTATCTGGCTTCTGTGGAATGCAGCAGGTCAGTTCTGGATTGGCCGCAGATTGGAGTGTTTGGGAGGAGATGGCCAATCCAGGGCTGAGAACGCTTCCGACAGAGCC
>NDFG01000257.1:1866318-1876606 GCA_002167245.1 Sporophila hypoxantha | reverse complement strand
GTCGCGATTTTACTTGCAATCCGCTGTAAAGGAAACACGGCCTCCATCCTTTGCTGAAGGAAACAAACCCTCAGGGCAGGGGCTCCTCRAACCAGCACCAGCACTCTGATGTGGCAGAGCAGACACAGCTCTGGAGCACTCCCTGCACTCCAGACCTACTTCTGCAAGACTAGRAAATAACTGATACTTCTTCACCCTCATTTTGTAGTTCTTCAAACATTTTCCAATTTCATATTCTTGCATAACAACTATGGCTTCCTTCTATTCTGCCAAAATAAACCACTGACAATACAATAAAGAAAAATATCTTTGCTGAGYGGGCAGGTACTGACCAACTTTGGTGATTAAATTGTTCTACAAATACCAGTGAAAAGAAGTAATAAAAATACAAAATTTTGTAGCAGAGTATTATCTATTATGCTATTATTTTGAAGACAGCTGCCATCAAAAGATATATATCCCCAGTGAAAATCAATGCAAATGGAATTTATCTAACAAATCTGTATTATTTTTTTTTTAATGTCTCTCCTTTCCAATCCCTCCTTTTCCTGCACAATATTCTCAGTGTTTGACCATCTCAATCAAATACTAGAGAAGAAAATWACACGATACAGAAGTCACTCTTCTGATCAAATTAGGCTAACATGGATCAATATCAAACCTTAGTGCATCTGCAATCTCAGAGTCTTCAGTGTCCAGGCTTTCAGTAATCTCTGAGAAAGAAGTAATATCTGTTTCCTTGACACGGACGTTTTCTTTTAGTCAGTCTGTCACTTCCCATTTCAGTTAACAAAATGTTGGATGCAGCTCATCATTGGACAAATATTACAGTCCTATAGAGTACCAAATGGGAGGAATTGTTTCAGACTGAAAATTCAATACAAAAACAGTTCTGCAAGGAATTCCACAAACTTTASAAGACAGAGATACATAAATGTGAAAACATAACACTACATATACACCTTATTTTTCCASCAAGCATTCAGAAATGTTTTAAATTTATTTTGGAAGACAAGAAAGGATAATAATAAAACCCATGTAAAACAGGGAARGAAAAAAAGCAGCACCTTGAGAAAAGAAAAGCAGCACCAATACAACTCCCTGGCCTCACAAATAGGCCTTGTTTTGCCTTCTAATCAATGGCAATATTTACTGTGACCAGAGAGAGACGACCTGGCTACTAAATCAGTTCAGCATTCATCTTGCTAATACAAACAGSTATGTTTTCATAACCTAGAGATGCAAATGTCTCGTGGTCAATGGACAAAACATCTGGATTGATGAGAGGTGCGGGGACATAGAAAGAAAATAGCAATCTGCAAAAATAACTATTTATTCCTCTTTACATTTTACTGCATTTCCAACTGTCAGATTTACRTAAGGAATCTGAAGTGAGAATGAAACAAATAATGCCCATCCAAGATTCACAGTTTTAAGTGTTACCCCCTTTAAAACTGCACTGCCAACTGTTCCAAGACTCCCTGAAACCCCCAAGCCCTTTACCAAGGATGAACAGCACCACTCATCTCATGAAAGATCATACAAATATTTGCTATGTAAAGAGAAAACCAGATATATATGGAAAATCAGGAGCATTCCTGCCACTCAAAAATTGTTGAAACATGTGAAATTAAGACAAGGAAAATGTCCTTTCTTGCTATGCTACTTAGAAGGGAAAATTAAAAAAAAAGAAAAACAAAACAGGCTTTCATTTTTCACCTGATAAGGCACCCACACCTGTTACATCACATAATAAAATTTGTCAGACTYTGCTTTGTATCCACCCAAACCTATTCTGATTTCTGCCTCAGTGTGAGACTCCTTACACTACAGTTAAAGGAGCAGTGAAATTTTAAGAGCAATGCACAAAAATATTTCTATCTTAAATAACTCTCATCTGAGAGTGTTTTCCATTTAAAAAACTCTTTAGTTGTAATGGAACTCACTTTGTAAGTGTTCCACGCAGCAGAAGATGTGTCTTAAGGAGCAGAAAATCATTGATAGCATATACAAACATCTACCAATAGAGCTGGGCTTCCATATCTGCATAATTCACAAATGTTAATTAAAACTCTGCAGARGATCTTCAAGTATAATGCCTGAATTATGAGATTACATGACACTTGAAAAGTTCAAATAGCTCACATCTTACTGATGCACAACATAAAAACTGATTTTCAAGAATAAGGGTCAACATGGCACCGCAGCATTATTACAAGGAACTCAATTTACTGTTTCAGCCTCTTCATTTTAAGATATTGCAGTTTTATCAATTTTTTCCACACTTTAATTTGTTTGATTATTAGGCAAATACCATATCAAAGCAGTGAGACTAAAGAGAAATTTCACGCTCTTGAACTTCAGTAAGAAATGCCCACCAGCAAGAAAGTGAATACAATGCAATCTTGAATTGCCAAGGCTCATCTCAGCCCCARAGAGAGCAGGTAGGTGGTGCTTAGAAAAATACAGTTGTCTGGAAAAACTAAGTGCATTATGAGAAGCTTTTCTTTCACAGGACTATTATTTCCTGATTATAATAGTGTCACCTGATATTTTTTCTACATCAGCAGGAAATAACAACACTTTGGGATTTTAAAAATCTCTTTGAATGTGTAAAATAATTTAAACATTAAATGTTCTGCATTATCTTTCAATGGGATTGTGCTCTGAGTGGGTATGGATATGATTATAGCATTAGCTTTTCCTCTTTTGCATTTAGAACATTTCTCCTCTGCTCATGTTGATAGGAGAAAAAAAAAGTCTCCTCAATCCACTAAAATAAATACTTCTGTTATATTCTATTGCTCCAACAATGAATAAAGCAACCATGCAGGTTTATAATATCAATTCACAGGGTTCTTTCTGCTTCAGTGAACTGTTTCTGAAAGGTTCAGAACAAAGCTACAGGCAGATCGGACAAAGCTGCTGTAACAGGATTTACATTATACTCAAACTGATAAGACCACATCAGAGAAGTGCTCAGTCTCCAGCACCTTTGCTCAGAGTGGCACGAGGGCTGGAAGGATTTTGGCTCTCAGCACCTGATCACAGCATCTGTATTACTCCTACCAGCTTAAACACTGATCCAATCTCACCTCCGTAGGATAATTTAAATTTCCTCTTGTTCCTTTGCACCCTCTTTGYCAAGTGCATTGGGATGGGGATAAAATGGGATCCCAGGAAAGCTACAGCAATACTGAGTTATCTACTGTACTCACATGGTTATGAAAGGGAGCAAATTACCTACATACTAACATCTACTGAGATCTAAAGTAATTAAAATATTCTATATTCAAATCATCAGTTGACACTTCTGGGTGGAAGGAGGGAGAGCGCATCCCAAGGGAAAGCAAACGTAATKCTCAATAAATAATGAATTAAATACCACCAGGTGAAGTCACTGCCCTGGATTTCTTGCAAGCAACGAGTTTCTTTGTGCAGTCTTAGCTACAGTCACATTTCTGAACATGYTTCTGCTTCAAGTAACTGCAATATTTCAGGTTTTTCTTTCCTTCTCCCTTTAACCACCTTATCTTTGCAGCCCACACTGATTATGCCAAACTACCCCAAAGAATTCTGGTTTCCTCCTTGCTACTGAACATTCAATAAACGTTCAAACAGAACACATTTGTGCACAACAATAAAGCGAAAGCTTTAATTAAACACAAAAGAAAACATCACAGCATTTCTGGAATGTRAAGCTGCCATTCTAGAGATTCCCAATTACCTGCCTGAGGTGATTCCCTCAAAGTTCCTGCCTCAGTGCAGSACCTAACACAGATTTTTTGCATCCCCATCACAAGCTGGTTACACCTTTTCTGGCAACCAGYACTGTCCACAATCCAGCTTTTTTCACTGAAACCATAGCAGTAGTCAAGCAAGAGTTCAAAAACAAGAGCAGCARTTAAAATGCACGTTGCTTTTCATGCTGTGAGCACCACGGCTGGACTCACCAGGGAGGCAGGATGGACAGTGCTCTGTGCCAAGGCTGGGGACCGGCTCCCGCTGCCGCCGAGCGCCGCTCGCCCGAGCATTCTGCACTGCTCTGCTCTCAGCAGCCACAAGTGTGGGGCTCTTATTACCTCCAGCAAACCTTGGCTTTTGGGAGCACATTTCCTTCCCAGAATGAGACAAACCCTGAAACAGAACTGATTTGTGACCTGCAAAACTCCTGACTCAGCRAGACACAAAGCAAACAAAGGAAAGAAATATCTTTACCGAAGGTGGTAGGAATAGAGTGTCTGTAGGAGCTTTGCTTATTGGAATGAAAAAAATCCCAAACCCACCAAATACACAAAATTTAGTAATTTGAACATCTCACTAAAAGCACACCCCATCACCCAAAATTTAGACAGCAACATAGTGGAATATTTACAGTAGTCTGTATTGAATGCTTAAACCAGCCTAATATYCACCTATACCCTGTGAGAGAATATCTTCTTTTCATAAGAAAAAACAGATTTTAAGAATGCAATACCCACATAAACGATGCAACCTGTACCAAATTGTTTGATTCCTGATGTTTAGTTCCAAAAAAAAAGAGGAATGCTCTCAAATCTGTAGGGAAGGTGTTCCTGCTTCAGAAATAGCTTTTAATGCCTCTGTTCATGAAAAGGTACACACTTGTTCTGAGCAACTTCCACTTCAGCTGTAAACTTTGCCTTGGCTGTATGTTCTTTGGCAACACCTGGTGGAGTTTGGATAAAACTACAATAATATTGTAAAAGAAAAGTTACGGCAACTTTTGGATTTTTTTTGTCTAAATGCTTCTGAAGAAGTTRCTTAAACTGTTCAGAAAATGCAAACTTCAAGTTAAGAGGAAACAGTTTCTTGGGTTTCACAAAACATCAGTGGGTATTTTTATAATATCAAATTCCATATTACAATGATTACAATATGTAGCTTTGATCTTGAGATTAGTAGCCAGCTTGTTTTGAACTACTATAAGGAAAAAAGAACAACAAAACAAAATTAAAAATGCCTTCTACATAATGCAACCCAGAGAAAAGAAAAGCTTTCATGTTTACAACAAGTTAACTGTCACTCATAGTAGCAAACAGAGGAAACTGTCATCTCTACACAAAAAAATACAATGAAATAAGGCACATTTTAAGAGAAAGTGTCTGACCTCATTTTATAATTTCTCTGTCAATGCCTTGGAAAAGTTTGTCCATTTAGTCAGTAACAGACAGAAGTCATTCCAACTGAGCAGAACAAATATCTGCTTGTGGCGCAGACCTTCTGAAATTATAATCCATCAAAAACTACTCACATGGTGGGGAGGAGGCTTCTCCTCCACGTGATGGTGCAGGGAGCATTCAGCATAATATGACACAGGGGCTGTCAAATTAGTCTCGTTAGAACCACTGYAATTAACAGAAGGGAGCCCAATGTACTTATCACAGGCAGCCACTTGTAYTCAAATCATGCTGAAGAGTTCTGAGGCCCAGAAGCATATTTCTTGTTTTTCTTTATCTTTATTCCCCTATCAAAGCACTAAAACCCAGCAGCATTGTACCCCAAGAACAACATTTAAAGAGAATTTGTGATTTATTTTCTCCTTACRCAGCCTAGTAATAAATTAATGAAGAAATCTACTGACACAGGTGAAATTATCTTGTATGGAAGGCTTTCAGSTTATTAAAACCTAGGTTAAAATTAAACATGATGCTTACAAAGAATTGTGCTGATGGCCAACTCTTTTCTGGTAGCAATCTCTTCWATTGCAAACAATTTTAGATTCTCATGTTTGGAAATGCACTATCTCCTTTGCAAATTGGCTGTGAGATGTCAAACATTTTTGTCAAGCAATGTTCAGAAACAGAGCGTGGGATTACTCCACAGATGTGAAACACCTCACAGATCACTGCCCATCCTTCCAGCCTGTCTCAGATGCATTCATTTTACAAACAGATAGAATGCTGCAGGTTGAAAGCTAAGCCRAGGTGAGGTGCTTGTCAATATGTCACTAAAATATCACCATGACAAAGGGTTTASATGTAAAGCATTTAAGCATAGAAGTAACACTATCCATTTAAAAATTAGGATCTAAACCTCAAATTAGGACCTATACTTTAAAGAAAAAGCCTGCTTTCATTTTCTCCAAGCCTTTCACTTGAGCATTATAAAGCACTTGGAAGTAATCAAGGAATTAAATTTCCAAGAGGTCTGGAGAAGAGTGTAGGGATCACTTAACAGCCACCTTTTAGGTGAAGCAGAGATGCACCAGGACACYCTACAAATGCTTTTGAAAGAAAAGGAAGGGAAAAGCCTGTATCAAGTTAAAAAAAAAAAAAAAAACAAACAACAAAATCTAAATTACACCTTTAGTGCCAAGCTGTGRTGCTTCATAACCAAGAGCAGCAGCATCCTGGGGTTGCTAAGAACCTGAAGTAAAACTTCCTGCATGTTTTCTATTCTGCTGGAAAATTTGCAAGGCTGTCTTTAGCAATAGATGCTTTAATGACTCAAGACAAAAGCAGAGTGATTTCAGCTTTGTGTCTCATAGTGCAGACTCAGTGTGTGCTCAAGGTAGAGCCCAATCTTCATAACTGCACATTTCCACATTTCTGATTGTAGAGAGATACCTCTAAATTCTGCAGCTCAGAATTGTGCACATCTGAGAGAAGTGCATTTTTCAATTAACAGGTTTGGGCCTTTTTTGTTTTTTTTTTTTTTGTTATAACTTCAACTAATTTAAGGGGTATTAAAAAAAATAAATAAACAAGATTGTTGCAATTTAGATCATGCATATCTTTCATTTACTTTAGAGCTGCTGCCASAAAAAGGGAGCAAGGTAGTAGACAAAAGGTCCAGCAACTGAAGTACAAGATTCAATTCCTTTAAATGCATTTAAAGGCTCTAAAAGCCATGTTATAGTATCTTCCCCAAACCATTCAGTTTCTGCTAGATTTAGCACTTTTGTCCCTTTGTATTCGCAGACTTCACATAGCTTCTCCCAGGCTGGCAGGCCAACATATTAGAAATAAAATGCAATTCTGGTATCTGACACTTCAATTTAGCTTCTTCAGTAGCAAAGATCATCAACTGCACTGCTTTCTCCCATGACAGAAGATCACCTAAATATCACTTAACTGATGTGAGCTCTGTTGGTAATGCATACACTGTCTCCCCACTACATTACCACCATGCTGCCTAGAACAAAAATCAATTTTTAATTGACTGGATTATTTGAGGAATGTGGCCCATCCACTGTGCACTGCTGATAGATTCTCCTGGTTTTCCTGTCAGCAAAGACTGTAAAATCTGAAGCAACTTCAATACAGTAATTCAGGGATTTATCCAGAAGCCATATGAACAGAACAACATCGCAGTGTTTTTCAGTACTACCTCTCCATTATTCTCTCTCCTGGCTAGCCAAGTGAGGACTCTAAACCACAGTACACATGAAAAAATAAACCACTGACACAGGAAAAATGATGAGTTTTTCACTGCAATGAAAATCATGCAAAGAATCCAAATGAATAAAGAACACAGAGGACTGGAGAGGACTTGAAAAAATCCTGTCAAGGCATGGAAAGTTACACTCCAGAGTATCAAACCTGCAGGATCCAGGAACAATCTGCAATTCCTGGGCCCAGCAGCAGCCAGAGTGGGATTTCTCAGCTAAGAACCACTCCTGCTTCCTTCAGTAACCACTGCTGCCGTGAGATCCACACCCAGGCACTTAAGGCAAACGGTTGACACGAAAAAATAACAGAAAAAATAACATTACACAGATGAAAACATGGGGGTCAGGGAGTATAAAACACTCAACACTTCACCAGGAAATATTGCAGTAAGCAGTTTCACAAAGCACAGCATAAACTTTCACTGACTGGTGTAGGGACCGTGAAAGTCTCTGCCACTTCCACAAGTTTTCTGACAAATATATAATTTTCCCAACTTTTATCTTTCCTTTTCTTGCTGCTGAAACAAAAGACAACTGCACTGATGTCCTAAACAGAAAATTCTAGTCTTGTRCCACAACCCTTTCCAGCAGAGTCAAGTGTCAAAACTCTGCACTGACTCACTCTGGTTTTAATTGATTCTGAGCAATGTCAAAAACCAGCACAGCAGCAGAAATTGTAAATTAAAGGTACTGCTATGTGGCCAGGATAGATCTATATATGAGATATGTTTGGCTTCTTATGTTTCTGATTCTCATTTCACAAACATCCAAAATACACATATTTTTTTTCTTTAATCACGGGCATTAGAGCTGGACTAAGTGGTTGGGTTACCTGCAGYACAAATTAGCCCCAGTCAGTGTTCCAGCCAATAAACACACAGATCAGAATCAGAGGGGTCGGTGCTGGCTGTAACAAAGCTGAGAGAAGACAGAAATCCCTGATCTTGCATCAAGTCAGAGTGGCACAGGAAGGGAAGGCTGGATTTGGGTTAGGCCTGTCAGTACAAAGKGAGCCTGGTGAGGTTTCTCTCAGATCACACCTTGTACCCTGTTAGCTGACAGTTCTGATGCACTGCAGAAAACTTTTCTCCTCCACTTTTACAACAACAACCAACTTTGGTATTTTTTCAGAGCTCCATCCACTTTCAAGTCTCTCCATGAGCTCCTAAAGTAGACAAAGAAYAAAGAAATATTTCAACTTTTTGTTCTGGTTTGGTGGGGTTTTTGTTTGTTTGTTTTCCCCCTGTTGTTAGGGTTATTATTTTTTTTCTTCTTCTGGTGCTTCATGGCAGTAACATCCCCAAAGCTTAACTAGATGTTAGATAAAAACAAGCCACTTGTAAATACACAAATTATTCCAGGTCTCTGAATATTTCACTAATTGTCCCATCATACTGAAAATAAGTGTGTATTTAAAACTAAATTTATGCTTTGAAACAAGATGAAAGCATGAYTAAAATTACTTTAGAATACCAATTAAAAATTAGAGTAGACCTTTCTGCCTTATCTTTTGGAATCAGGACTATGGTTTTTGTCTAGGTTGATCTTTTTTGCTAATATAAAATGACAAAATGCAACCATAGCTGATATCCACCATGCCCAAATTACTTAAAGTACTTCAAGTAATCAGCTCATGAYTGGCCTCTGCACAAGAGCTCTATGAACTCATCTTCCCAACAGCCCTTTTCCATTTTGGTACAGAACTCTGAAAAGCAGCTGCCTAGGAAATATGGGTTATAAAATACAAAATTTCACCCTGTTCAACTAATGCACATGACTGGGTCTGTTCCCTATGGATTCTTCAMGGTGCTCTCCCATTAACACTTGGGATGTTTAGCCCAGCTCAGCTGGGATGAATTCACAGAGGGGTGTTATGATCTCTAGCACCCCAAAACCAATTGGATTTTAGAAGATCAAAGTCCAGTTCTCATTCATTTGCTGATCATGGTAGTTGAAAACCTGGGGGTTTTAAGCTTATCTRTAAGTATAAAACAGTATCCTGAGGATCAGTTCATAATGCAAAATATTCCAGTCTTATTTTAATAAAGCCAGCAATAGCCTACTACACTTACACAGTATCTTCTCTCTATTAATCCTATTTTTACAAGTAAAGGAAAAAAGTATGGGGTGAACTCAACATTTGCAAAGATTACTTAAATGGCTGCAGACTGATTGGTTGTGCTGGAGGATGCATCATCCAAAATRAAGCCCTTGTGTGTAAAACCTGGCACTCATCTCCTGAGACATGTAAGAAAACAGATYTCCCCAAAGAGAAAGAAAGTAAAGATTTTACTAGAAGCAAGAAGCCCTGATATTTTGGTCTTCTGATTTTACCTTTGGAACTTTTAGATTCTGATGTTTGGAAATGCACTATGTCCTTTGCAAAATGGCTGTGAGATGTCAAACATTTTTGTCAAGCAATGTTCAGAAACAGATTCAACCTCAAAAAAATTCAACTTCAGCAAGTGTAAAAGAGTTCTGCCTGTGCAGCATTTCCAGATTAGAAATCTTCAGTAAGGGCTGCAATCCAGGCAGGCTGGGCTGGATTTGAGGCAGTACTTGCAGTAAAACAGGATGAATGTTCTTTATAACAATATAAGTAAATTAAAGCATCACTGAATCCTCCCTCATCAAACCTTAACACTTTGTCAGATGAGCCCAATTACCCCAAATGAGGAAACAAAAACTTCATTAATTCCAGTTTTAGCCAATAAAAAGCTGACCATTATTGTACTTATCCCCTCAAAATCAAGGAGATTATTCTGGTGGGCTGACATATCTGTGTCACAGAGAAGGAAAACTGGTTCTGAAGATTGTCCATCACTGGACAATGACCCAGTGACAGGCATGTTGAAACAACACTGTGTCTGTATACAA
>NDFG01000257.1:1618516-1866295 GCA_002167245.1 Sporophila hypoxantha | reverse complement strand
ATATATATCTAACTAGAATATCTATTTCTATAATACATAAAACCAACTAGCAGAATTCAGAATTTTGGTTTTTATCTGTGTAGGATTTCTGTCTCTACAGAAAGCCATTAATAAATAACCCATGCTTTGGTCAGCTGTCTTCTAATTTTTGCTCAGTTCTTCCTAAAGCATCTTTTCTTGACTCCTTTGTAGGTAACAGGATGGACTGCAAAGCTCTCCTCAGTGTTTCCAAATCCTCCATGTTGCACAGAGAAAATTCTGAAGACATTTATGTCAGCTATTAACAGAATCTTCTATGTCATTTTGCAGCTACACGTCTTTGTTCTTTGTGTTATGTATGAAACTTCTATTTCACAGTTTTTTAAAATGCTGCTTCAAACAAGTGATGATGGAAAACAGTATCTGCCTCTGGCTACTTGCAGGCTTTTTAGCTCATGAACAGAGATTCCTTCGACCTATTTTACTTCTATCCTATTTAACTGTTTCTGATAGCAAGTTTATGTCCACCCTTGGTTTACAAAGCTCTAATTCCTTCCTAACATTCCAAATATTTTCCTTGAGCTGCAGTCAAGAAATCCTAATGCTTCATGACATAAACCATATGAATTTAATTTAGGTACATATACTGGTAAAAATATTTTGTATAACTCCAACATTTCTGCTTCTCCATTTCAAACATTCATTTAATAATGCAAGTCTATTAATCTGATGAATGCTAAGTACAGGACAATGTGCAGATACCTAATTTTACCCAGAGGGAAACAAAACAATTTCCAAAAAGCCATCACTTACTACAGCTCTCTGTTGATATTTCAGGAATCTATTTGTCCCTTGGATATATTCAGAAAGCATTCTACAAGCCTACAAATGCATCTTTTTAATAACAGTACCACATAATTCTTCACTGCTACACAGAGATGAAAAAGTGCAAATGTTTTATCTATCCCCAAAACAAAGGYAATAAGCCTTTGTCTTTGCTTTTTTGCAGTGCTTTAAGCATTTACCTTAATGAGCTTTGTTTCTCTGTACCTCTGGAGAATAGTATTCTGCCCAACAAAACAATTTATTGCCCAGAATGTTACTACTGCTGATAAAATCTTAGCTCCTCCAATACTTCTGCCTTGACAGCTAATACCCTAATGTTTCATTTACAGCTGAACAAAGCAGCTTATCTCTGCTAAAAGGGGAATTAGTTAGTAGTAAGAAATAATTTCAATCATCTSTTCTGCTTCCCAAGTAAAGTGATGACTTGGGCATTCTTGCTTCTATCTGATGACAGGTGTGTTGCAGTTCTTGGAATACAGAACAGGTCTGTCACAGAAGCTTTGTGATTCCTACAATGCAGCTACAGGGATTAGGGAAGAGTCAGGTCTTGGCTGTCAAAAAAAAATCTGCAATCAGCAGAGTGTGGCAGTCAGCASTTGTGCTTTACAGGTAGGGCACGGACTGCAGGGACAAAATCAGCTCTGATCAATAAACAGCTTCAATTTCTAKCTGCAGCTCTACTGATATAGGAATATTCCAACAAGTTGATGTATATGTGAAATTCCCTATTAATAAGCAAATAGGTTTTGTTGACAAATCAGGCTTTATGGCCTGTGCTTTGCAAAAATGGCTTTTATTGTCACCTTACTGTGTAACCACCTAATTATTTCAATCCCCAGGAATGAAAATCAACAAGGATTTTATCTACATATCACACACAGCAAATCAGTTGTGGGATTCCTCTCTAGAGCAGCTGATACATACTTGGGAGTCTCTGTGGCGAAGGACAAGGACTGATCTTTCCTTGATGTCTGAATGACCTTCCTTTGCCAACAGCAGTTTTTCATGTTGGTAGATAATAAGGTCACCTGAATACTTCAGGGAAAGCAGCACAACATTTGCCCACGCTGTATTTTCTCTGTACTAATATTTTCTGTGAGTAATCATTTAGTTTGCACTGAGTTTAAAAGCATTACAGAAGTGATTACAACTGTAGTGCCATTCTTGAGTTCCCCAATATTTGGTCCTTCAATTAGACAACACAATTAATGACAGCATGACAATTTATAGTTAATAGTTTTAAAATTCAGTATCAGTTTTATCAGAAAAAAAATTATGGATTGCAAGATGCACTGGTAAAAAAAAAAAGTTGTAGTTGGAGATGAAAGGGCATTAGATAAAAATATCAACACATTATTTTCTCATGCAATAATGCAAAATTAACTTGGTATAAGAAAGAGGCACTGCCATGCTGCAAGCTGCTGTGTGTTCCCACACAGAATGGTTGTCTTAGTGGAGTTCCAGTRGATTTTAAATTAATTGCACCTTCTTTTCTGAGATTCTCTGTAATCCTATCTCACATTCTTACTTCTGAATCACAACTACATGTTATAAATCCCTTTAAAAATTAATTTATAATACACATGGCAGTTCCACTAGCACTATAAAGGTGTSCAACATCTGTCATGTATGATATCCAACTCTTTCTGCACCAGGATTTCACTGACCACTTGGTGTGTTCTTAACCAGCYCTCCAGAGATACCAGACCAACCCAGCATTATTTCTATTCAAGTGGTAATCCAGGCACCTGATCAAACTTTATATGGCTAAAAGGYCATTCTGCTCCTCTGCTATGAGAGATTACTTCATTCTACTCTAATGTCTCATGTTATAAAAAACCTGAATGGCCTGAGCAGCCCTTTCTATTGAGGGATKCATTCCTCAGAAAAAGAAAAARAAGTGGTATCACAGAGGATAWCATGCTTATTTATTCAAAAAGCCATTTACTAAAATCTGAATTTGTACTTTAACTGAGCTTAACAATGAMAATCTTAAATTCTYGCTTGGCTGCTGCACAACATGGCARATTCTGCATGACTGCCCAAGGGAAAGTTGATTAATCAAAAGGTTGGGATCAGAAATGAACAATCATTTCACACATATTTATGCAGAAACCCAATATTACTCAATTAAATGCTGCTRAAATCCAGAAATTTGAATTACATATCACCAGACTATAACTGTCCTGAGCTGCAAAAAGAGCACCCAGGCAAAATGGTTCAAAGGGTGACACTGTAAGGACGTGGCTGGCAGAGCATTTCCTCCAGAAAGAACCAGCTGCAGGAAGGCAGTCAGTGAGCAAAACAGTCAAAACTATTTCTTGTCCACAGTGTTGTGTTCTATCAGCATGTAACATTCAGCTAGGATAACCACAGACCAAACTGCTTCCTACTAATTCTATTTTTTTGTTGTTTTTTAAATCTTCTCCTACTACTCATCCTTTCATCCTTTTTAAATTAAGTGATTAAAGTGGTTGAAATTATCACAGAATCATCCAAACACCAGCATGTTTTATTTTAAAAGGCCAGAAAGAGAGCAAAAATTAACCCTTGCATATTCTCCTACCTGTATTTCAACCGTTTGTTTGTATGCCTAAATAAATATTAATACAAACACACTGCAAATGGCTCCTCACCTCACTTCTAAAATAACCATAAATCCAGATATAATAATGAAAACATGGATAGAATTTTTATGCTCATATCAATCATCAAGGTGCACACTGGCACTGCACTAAGTCACTTGGGTGAAAGTTTAAAATGCTTATTTAGCTGATTGCTTAAATAARTGCTCAAAAAGGCAAGGCAGGAAAATACAATGATTATTTAAGAGTGTCAGGAAAGGTTTAAATCTGACAAAATAGGTGGAAGGAAAGTACCGCTACCTAACCTAGAAAGGACAATTTTCCTTTTGGTTTACTGACAACCTTCAATAAAAATATAAAGAGAATATGTGAGAAGGAACAAGTAAATGCAGCTGGAACAGCAACAATTATAGACAGCTATATGTAAAATGAAACTGGGAGAGGACCTGGCATGAAAKAGAAACTTCAGGCACTCTCAATATCAAACCCATACGTTTATAAATACATATTTACACAAGGAAAAGTCCCAGAGTTCTTACTCACTAGAAACATTCWAGTGAAGGAATATTAGCAGATGTGGTGCCACAGAGCCTTGAAGATGGAGCAGAATGAAGCTGGATCTTCTCCTAATTGATTTCCCATGGCAGTAATGACAATGCCTACATGCACAGAACCCTAAGAGATGCATTTTTCCTAAAGTTATTTCATATTTAGTGCAGGTTCTGTGCTACTGTTAATCTTTGCAAACTATTATTTTACTGATGCATGCATTAAAGGGTAAACACACAGCTGCACAAGATTTAACTCCACTAAAAAAGGAGCATTGAGGTTTCCCTTCACTGAGATTTTACCTCTGAAATTAAATTTTGCAAAAAATATCAGTTCTTGAAAAGTAAATTACAAATCAGACTTTATAAAAATGTAATTAAGGACTTGATTCTGCAAGCACCAGAATTGTCTTGAGCCACAGTGTAGTTACTAATTGTGACATTTAGTATCATTTCAAAACATAATTTTTTTCCTTCTCTGCACTTACTATCAATAATTTAAAAAATATACAAATTAGACAACATGCACAGAAAGATGTGGAAACTACCTATTTGCTGCACACGGTGTAAGTTTAATTGTCCATAAATGCTTAAGAAAATGGAAAAATGGCAAGCACATGGGCTGCATGCACTGAGGTCACTTCTGTTATTTTTTTCCACCTCATCATGCATTGTGTGAGCTGCATTTCCAATAAACCTTCCCCTGAAAATAAGGTAACTTCAAGCAGTATGCACTTTTTAAAAAAATACTATACAAACTGTAATTCCTTTCTCACATAAATTTAACAGAACCCCAGAAAACACAAGGTTTAGGAAAAGCAGCACCATCACCAAATATAGTAGYAGCATGTGAATTACTGAATGTTGCTGAAAAAACACAGATTTTTTATTTTCCATGGACAAATTTAGCTGGTTAATCCTATCAACCACAGGGATTTTGGCAGTTGAGAATGCCAGAGCATCTGTGACTTTGACTTTTCTTGGAAAGAAAGCAGAGCTGGAAGATAACTCCTGAGTCAGGGAGTTGAGTCACCTGCTAGGAAGCCACATGATGTAATTTTTCTTAAGGGTAGAAACTCCTTCTCAAAATTTGATAAGTGCTTGACCTCCTCTGGCCCAAGCTCAAACTGGAATCCTGTTTCAGGAACTCCCTGATGTGACTATTTAAAGGTTCTTTTACATGTCTTTGTAAATTATTATGGCCAGCACGTACCTCTTTAGCTAAAAAGRCCATCCACATCCTGTCCTCTACTCCCAAGCAGCCACAGATAAGAACAATACCCACTTCTCAGCATTTTCCTTGGCTTCACCAACCATGCTCAGCTCTTTTCCAACATGATCAGCTCTCTGTTTTTCCCCCTTCCAGCCTCTCCCTGCACCTATTCCATTTTGTGTCCATCTGTCATCACCCAGCTGCACCATCTGGTTCACAGGAGACACTACACAGACCTGGAATTCTTGGATATCCCTTTAGTTGTGTGCTTGAGTTTGGGATAGAGAACCCATAACATTGGCCTTGCTGCTTTGGAGCTATTACAGTATTTAATGACACCTTGGGCACAAAGGTATTRCAGTATTTAATTAATACCTTGGACACAAAGGGATGTGGGGTATCAAGCACAAAAACCCCCAGATTAATAACCTACATTTGAAATTAGGCTGTATGATCTGTTCACACAAAACTGGCAGCTCTCAAATGTCCAAATTTATTACAGAGGAAGCTTTTTAATATCAGTAATATTTGGTTTTGACATTTTAAGTACTGTAATTTAAGAATTACTCTAGTAACAAAAAACTAAATACAATAAATATCTGTCATTTTACTATCATACTATGCAAAGACTGCTTAAATAGTTGGAGAATATTCTTTTAAGCTTTTCTTCATACTCATATGTTATGTCTGGAGAGCTATTTGCTCACGTGGCCTAATTTTCTTTCTAAATACCTCTCTATTATCATGGCCAGCAGTAATTAAAAACAAATTATTTTTTTAATGAATACACAGGAGTTTCTTTAGGTTTTGTTTGTTTGTTTTTTTTTTTCCATTTTACAACAGACTGCAGTGCATATTAGAATCAAGGTGTCTTTGTTAGGCGGCCACTTTAGGATGAAACTGTCAGAACATGAGGGGACAGGAGAAGAACACAACAAAACAGAGAAAGCATTTTGTTGGATTAATCAATGAGGAAGATTTCCTAATATTGTACCCCCACCCCAACACCACCAGCCACTCATCCCAGCTCTAGAAAATAATGGAGAGAGAGCTTAATATATAATGTAGGACTCTTTACTCACTATGGACTATGTAATGCCTGGTCCACCTGGCTGAACACTACAGGATATGGAGATGTCTCTGAGTGTGAGCTCATCAAGTGTGTGAAACTGCTGCTGTGAGTGCATGGGCTTATACTGCCCTCATCTTCTTCTCCTAGCAAAAGACAGAATTGGTAGATTTAGCACTTGAGGTCAGGTCCTCAAGGGGAATAACTTCAAGTGAGCTGTAAGCACARAAGTGAAAGATCTGGTCTATGGACTGTGTAAAATGTTGTCCCTTGTCAAAATATTATGCTACTAGAACTGAAGACCRAGCTGACATGGAGTTTGTGGCCTAACAACTCTTTCAAAAAAATTCAGAGGGATTTTTATCACCTCMACAATTTTACGTTTTTGGCACCTCCATAAAATATTGACATTACCTGCAAGCCTTTTGACCAGTAATATATTTATTATAAATTTATAATTAAACATAGCTTATATATGAGCAACATGATCCACAAATACATCTCATTTACCAGTATGAAACCACGTAAATTTTCAAAACACATGCAATTTTCACTGCATTATTCAGGAAGGATGTGTATGAGTCTCTTTAACTGATGTTCCTTACATGCCAATTAATGTAAATACTGGGCACATGCAAGCTAATGCAAAACGAAAAGTAATTTTTAAATAATATGTGCCTGAAGAAACAAAAAAAAAAAGGTAAAAATCACCTTTTATTTCTAAATAACTTAGTTATAAGCATTATTTATAGGTTGACACAATAGTTAACACAAACAGAAATATTCTCACTGACCAAGCTTAGTGTATAGAAGTCTATAAAATACATGGATATTTTACATTATATATGGACATACACAGTTATTTTCAAATAACAGTGTGTATGTGTATATGTAATCTAAAATACACATGTATTTTATAGACTTCAAAAATTATACAGATAAGTTCTGTACAAATAGACATAAACATATATATGTATGTACAAGGTACTTCAAGAAATTTTAACACTGCAATTTRAAATTTAAAAGATTAGCAGATAAATTTGTCCTCTAAGTTTACTACATGATCTTGAAGATTACTTATGAAATACACAAAACTATGAAAAATATCAGTAATTACAGACATCTGTCAAGTGAAACACAACCCTGATGTCAAGCTAGGCAAGCTGCATACACAGCTCATATTTTACTCAGTCACAGCACACTTGAAAGAGTACAGCAAATTTTATTGGTTATTATCATATCTAGCAACTGAAATTTTATTTTACTGATACTGATAACTAAYGCTAAGCAATGTGGTTCCATAATGCAAGATGGACTGAGAAAAATMTAGATAAACAGTAAATAAAGATACCAGAAAGACAGATACCAAATATTCACAGTASAAAGTCCCTTTCTCTCTGCCTGCCTCTAGTGTTGATAAGGCAGATTGCCTTCCCCACCACCCCCTTTACTTGCCAGTCACTTCAGCTGAGCAAAGAACTCTCAGATGCACCCAAACAGAGACTCCTGGCCTTCAGGAAAACTTCATTTTTTACTCATCTTCTGAGCCCTTRCCAAGTCTACCTATGTATTTTTCCCCTCCAACTTTTTAGCCAGTTCTGTGTACCTTCCACTGTCCTGATTCCAGCAGAAGGAGCTTCCATTCTGCTCCTGGCAGCTTGGCTCAGCAGTTTGATGAGCAAGACAGAGCCACAGTAACACCCAGCACACCTGATAAACCCTGAAAGCCAGGGGACAATGGCACAGGCATTTTCTAAACATGTACAGCTTCAGAGAATCACCTGAGGTTGGTCTGGGGAGGAAGGGACCTTAAAGCTCATCCCATTCCAACCCCTGCCATGGCAGGGACACCTTCCAGTGTCCCAGGTTGTTCCAAGCCCTGTCCATCCTTGCCTTGGACACTTCCAGGGATGGGGCAGCCCCAGGCAGCCCATGCAACATTTCCTCTTAGAATTTAACATGTCCCTGCCCCATGACAGTCTGAAGCCATTTCCCTGTGCTGCCACCTTGCCCTTGCCAAGGCTCAGCAGCCTCCCAGGTTTTTCATGCACATCACTAACTCCTAAGTCTGCCCAGACCAGAATGGCACACAGAGGGCCCTGGTTTGGTTCCCAGACCCATTCCATCTTTGCAGTGCCCTGCATGCTCTGAGAGCTCCTCAAAGAGCAGGGTTACTGCACAGGGGGCCCTGTGCATCAGCACTGCCAGCATTCCATCACTGCTGATGGAGCTCAAACCAAAATCTTCTCTGGAAGGTGAAAAGCTCTGTAACCTACAACTTYTCCCTTGCTGAACAGCTTCATCACAATAATTACTCTAAGAAAATAAATAAAAATGTTACAAAAAGTATTCATAATCTTCTATTTACTATTAGAATCTAGATATGCTYCAAAAGAGTAGTTAGTATTTTATCCTAGTTTCTAAGACCAAATGGTTCATATAGCGCTCAGAATCAATTCAAGAACTGTTATGTGAAGCAGTTATCTTTCTTCAAAATTTTACTTGATATTTTCCAAACTGTTAGGGAGAAAGATGAAAGGGATAAAACAGATTATACCATGGGCTTAATTTCCATTTTTCTTTCTAATAGCTTTTTGCATTCAAAAATCTGTTTGCACTGTACTTAACATTTTACACATAAATATGACCAGATTATACCATTATGCTAGTCTCTATAAACCCCATCTAAAGCTTGTTTGTAGGTAACACCTTTGYAGATTAGGTGAATAAACTCAAAGATCCACACACCGATTTACTTTTCTTGTCTATGTCAGAAAAGGAAYAGAATAGATGATGGAAACAAAACTATTATAGTCTTTTGTAATGAGTTAGGGGCAAATACTTGAAAACTGAYCAAAACAACAGTCTGYATATATAAACTTAATGAATGAAAGRTTCTGATTATTGATGAGCAAAATATGAAAGCAATTGACACTGCTGTGTTCAAGAAGCAGCTGAGGTGCAGAGCAGGGTGGGGTGTCCTGGAAAGCTGTATWGCTGCTTGCTTGGTACCTGCTAGATGAATTCCAGGTCTGCTAATTCCAGTTGGCAGACTGGACTTGGAAGCACAAGAGCAGGAGAGCTCTCATGAGTGTACCCCACAGCACTCGGGATAAAACAATTCACAAATTGTCTGTCAGGTGTCTGTCTGCCTCCATTCTTTCAGAAATCATGCAGAATCCCCAGCTAGAACTACCCAAAATTAGTTCCCTTTCTGCATGAATTTACTAAAATCCTCGTGATTCTCCTCCTGTCAGCACTATGAGAAGCCAGTAACAGTGACAGAAAACCAAGYTCAGATAACAGTATAAAAACTGGCATTAAGACTGGAACACCATTACCTYYTGTGGGTGCTGACAGTCTGGTCAGAGGGAAAGTCAGATCAACTYTCCTAAGCATTACTCTGGGGAGTTTTGAGAAAACTCAGAGAAAGAGTTCAAATAATCTTTCATCTTTACAACTAGTGTTTTAAACTTGTTGTTTACTTGGAAGATGTTTRCAAGAAAAGKGTTGCTCTTAATTAACTAATGATGTGAGAGGTGTTAAATGAGGATCAGTCAGGTCCAGCTTTCTCAGAACAGTCTATAAAAAGAATGTAATGTATAATAAACTTCATATTTACATTCTGAGACAAGTCTGTATCACCTCATTCAACTGTCCCTAATATGAGAGTGACAACTTCTGTCTTGTAAGTGCTTTAGCAAAAAATCATGGAAATTATACATCTTCTATACAGCTCACATGAGTTCCATATTGTAAATTCATTCTGATCCATCACTTCTTATCTGCATTTTCTTTAGCATTTTGGAAAGCTCTGCAACAGGTGCATGAGGTGCAAGACCTAAACCAAACTTAAGAGATTTGTGAGGCTTACAGGTTCTTGTTTTAATTACATAACATGTCTTTAAGGAGAAAGCAATTTAGTCTGAAGTGGTACTTATGCACCCTTCCTTTACAGCTTCCCAGCAACACTGCTGGTTAAAATCTTRGCATTCAACATATCCTGGTTTCATRGTTTAAGTAGAAAAAAAWGAGGTAGACATTTTTATTTTCATTATATAGCTTAAGATATGTACAGTAAGCACATGATCTTTTAATTTAGTACAATCCAAACCACTAACAATCAAAAAGCAAATTTTTTTTTGTTTGTTTTTTACCCTGTGATTGGTTAATTGAAAGGACCACCCACAATATTATGAAATKACAGGATTTGAACTGTAGGAAACATCACAACTTTCTAACATCATATTGTCTATRTGCAGGAGAACTGTCACTGTTTAATCTAAGTTAACAAGAATGCCAAGCACTTACATTTAATTAAAGTTATACATCATTTTAGATAATTRGAAATAATTATGAAGAATTACCATTGTAAATAAGGCAAATAATAATATTTTAACTGAAATGTGAAGTCTGAATTCAAAAACCCAAAATAAACTCCCGGGAATGCAAATGCACCATTATGCAAACTGTTTTCTTTAAGTATGATATAATTTATGTAATGAAATAAATCTATGCTGTTAAAATATTTAGCAGAACTGAGAATAATGAGTAGAGATAGGATTAGTTTAATTAGTTTACTGAAATGGAGTTCTTATAGTGGCTAAGTGTGATATATTAGCTTTTGTCACTTGGAATGAAAAAAAGAGGTAATTAGTTCTCATTCAAATATATTGTTTTCTTTGAAGAAGGAATTGTAATATTTTAGCCTGCACAGTAGAAAATAATACATGGAGCATAAAAATTATCATCTTCATCCAAGAGTACATCTATGATAAAKCAGAAGAAAACAGGAAAAACTTCAGCATTCAAGAAAGGAATCTTGAATAGATTTCACTTACACTGGAGCAACTCCACAGATTTAAATGAAATGACAACTCTCAAWGTACACAAGTTCCATCTTCATTTATCTCTGCCTAATTTAAGGGTTTGTGACAAATTTTGTCTCTCTACTCAGCAACCACTACTTTATTACCCAGAAAATCCTGTACTCTTGTCCTAAATCAAGGTTTTTATCAAACTGACTCAAAATGACCAGGAGGAATGCCTTCCTCAGTAATATTTACTGTTGAGTCATAAACATGTCTATCGAAAGGTCAGAAGCAAATTTTATCTCTGTAAAAATAGGAAAAAGAAACAACACCAGGTATCCTTTTATAGACTAAGCATCATTTCACCACCAGAAAATTGCTTAATGGCAAATGTACATTTCTGAAGACATCAGTATGGAACATATTTAACAAGGAATACACAGAAAATGATGTATCCATCTTTTCCAAGAAAATCTGAATTTTCTCCTCTAAGAACATTCTCCTCTTTACTGCAATCAAGCAACATAAATGTATTTAAACTACAATCTAGAGGCC
Organism: Sporophila hypoxantha; assembly: GCA_002167245.1. Classification (NCBI taxonomy): domain Eukaryota; kingdom Metazoa; phylum Chordata; class Aves; order Passeriformes; family Thraupidae; genus Sporophila; species Sporophila hypoxantha. The sequence goes on along the minus strand of NDFG01000257.1, from coordinate 1,854,689 downwards.
TAAAAAATTAACCGTCTAATAAGTGAAGACGGGCTCACAAATAAACCTGAACCAAAACAAAAAACCCATCCAAAGAAACCCCCTGTGGTAGCACACAGATGGGAGCATGAGGAATACAGAGAAATGAAAGTCTTGCAAAGCAATTGATATATTTTTCAGTTAATAAAATAAAGAAATTATGAATGGACCAAATTARTTTTATTTTAAATAAACACTCAGGAAAATGAAACCCTCTGCTRCAGCATACTGAAAAGCCTCAGGCATTGGTATAATAACAGGCCATGTATCATTTAATCTTTGATTTTTTTTGGAACAGAATTGTTGCATATGCAGGAGCTATTTAGAATCCTGGATTAGRGAGTTTGAATGATTCCATACACAAGTTTAAAAGAGCTCCAATATTGAAATACAGCAAGTCAACCCCAAAAGATATTTACTTCCCCTTTTTTTATATTTCCCAGCCATACAGCCTTAGACACAGCACCTCAGCCAGAAGTTCATAATAATTATGACAAGATAAGAAATGCACCTTGTCCTCAGGTTCAGCTGCAGTATTTAGGCTGATTGTTTGGGCTGAACAATRACATGAACAACTGAGCTCTGCAGGGCATGGGGAACATCAAAGCCACACAAAGCCCTCACTCTCCACGTGTCAATATTTCCTACTTGTATCTCACCACCCTCAGACATCACCTCCCAGGTGATTTTGAAARTAAACTCTGTACTTCAGAAGTGCCCAACTTTGACTTTTATAAAAGATCCTGATATTCTTACTTGAGGCAAGTTGTCCTATTGCTGTTAAGAAAGGGTGATTTATGCATCTGAGAAAACCATCACTCTATTTCTAATTGGCAAGCTGAAATATAGAAAAGTCCATCATGCACTGCTGCTGCTGATGTTCCTCAGTCTGGAGTTATGCTGCTTCTGAACACATTGTGCAGGGCCCAGAAACTGATAATCCATGTATTACACTGATCTTCTATTCTTAGATTATAAAAAAGCTGCAGTAAAACAGTATTTGGAATTCTAAAACTCACTGATATCATAATGAAGACTGGAGGAGAACTGTACAATTTGATTAGCATCTTTTAATTGTAAAGTCTGAACAATAAATTCCAAAGAAATTAACTTGCTGCATGATCTAATGAAGATAATCAAATCAGAAATGATTTAATAAAACCAAAGCACACAGTTTGGTACCCAAGAGACTGATACATAATTCATAAAGTTGACACATTTGGTCATTAGGTCAAATTTATTAACTAAGTAGTAAGCTATTCTGAGAACTGGCTGTGAAGCCAGGAGATCTTACACATGAACAGGAAGTATAGAAAAAACTTAGAAAAAAGGCAAAAAAGTGATTATAATTGACTTTTTACAATATGGTTTGTATGAAGCTACAGCCAGACTGAAGACTAAAGAGGTGTATCTGGTTTTCTAGACATACTTCCCTGYTATATTCACCTCATCTCAGTCCCCCCACATCCCAAGGAAAAATACAGTGGCAGTAAAAATGCTGAAATCTCTAGAAWTTCACAGGAGGATTGGGGTTTTTAGAATGGGGATTCAGGGGGGCAAGATGGAGGGATCTGGGCGTGTCCAGCCTTTCTTCTTCTTGGCCTCCATCTTCTGCTGTGATGGTGGCACTTTTAGATTGGTTTAGAGTAGAAGCTCACTGTCTAACAGAGGTGATAAGAACTGGAAAGTAATTGTAAATATTGTATAAGTAGTTTTTAGTATAAAGACATAACACCGCCCTGGGGGAGGCAGAGTGCCTGGAACTGTCCTGCTGGATGGACCTCGGCAGGGCAGGAGAAAGAATTTTATAGATAARATACAATAAACAACCTTGAGACAGAGAAATAAAGATCTCTGACTCTTCTTCGAGCACTGGGCTGGGAAAAGAGACTTTCTAATTTTGCTTGGGGTTACTCTGACCAGCAGAGATCCCGACACTCTTCCTCATGGAGTGCACAGGGATAAGGATGGAGTTTCAGAGTGAGCAGTGCTCTGAAAATAGTGACAGAGAGGTGGCCAGGACAAGTGACCTGCTGAGAAACTCCATKTCTGTCTGCTAAAGGGGTGAAGAACCAGCTTGGCCAGGAGCACCAGAGGTGCTGCTCCACTCCCTTCCCCCAGCACTGACCAGCACACCTGGGGACACAATTGCACCATTCCTCTGAGAATTGCACCATTCCTCTGAGAATTGCACCATTCCTCTGAGAATTGCACCATTCCTCTGAGGCTCTGACAGCCAGGACACATCCTCACAGCTCTGTCCTCATGCCCTCACAGGGTTTGTACACCTCACGGTGCCAGAAGGAGCTGAACTTCTGTGCTGTGCCAGAAAGGAAGGCTAAAATTCCTCCCGCGGCAAGAGTTACGAGAGAAAAAAGAAAGTGAGAAAGACACAATGAAGTGTATCTCTGCAAAAAATAAATGCTCAACTGTTTTAAACATTCAGCTGACAGTTAGTAAATCCCTTTCAACACTTTTTGCTAATGCACATAAAAAGAATTAAATTTTGGGGGGCAGAATTCTTACCAGYTTAGCAGCTCTACCTGCACCCACGTGTTGGAGAACAAGTGGGTTTTTTCTCCCAGGAATAAATACATCCTGTTTCTTAAAACAGATCACCTACACAGTCTATTTTAGGAAGCTTGTCAACACAAACACTTTTTCTGTGTTAAAAAGAACAACTTTTAACCCTCAGGAAACCCACCCAAAGTTTGGGACTCAGGCACAAAGAGAATTGGATCACCTTGGGGGAATTGGTTGAGTGTATCAGTGAGTTATGGATACCCAAAAGGTTTCTGCACTACAACACCCTTTTGACTCATTAAAAAATCCTGCATTATCCCATGTAATACAATTTTATAACAAGAAGCTACACGATGATGGCAAAACTCCACTGGGGCAGTCTGCTTGTGCCATCAAAGACCAGTTCTCAACTGTACCTAAATAAATTACATTTTGGTTCAGTTTTTCTTTTGTTTTTCTCTCTGGTGGAAGAAGAAAGGATGCRTCTCCAGACACAGCCTGGCAGTAAATCACAGGCAAAACACCACCTAGGTTGACATAAGCATCTGATGTTCCTGCACAGGCTCTCTTCAGTGCAGTGTGATGGTAATTCCAGTGTTRCACTCGGTTATGGCACCTCCCTCAGCGACAATAATGTACTTTATGGCTTGAGAAACCAAATTGATACACACCACCACTAGATGTCTGATTATATGAACATATATCAAAGTGGATACTGACACAACATTGACAAGACAGTAATTTCTYCAATTTAGCCAAGCTCTAAAAGAAATCCCATATAATGAAAGTACATTCTTGTGGGTTTTTTCCCAGTCACATTTATTTATATCTATTTCATTGTAAAAAATATAAGAATATGATCACACCAAGCTTTATCCAAGTGTGTACTTTTTGTCCATAAATCTGCACACAATGCAGACACCAAGAAACAAGTACTAAGCATATGTTTATTACATTATTCCCAGCATTCTGATAAAAAAGAAAAGGTTGATATATAATCCAGTGTGGCTGCTGGAACAAAACACAYGGACCCTGTAGAGGTATTAGAGGTTTGAGGTCAGACAAAGATTACAGGAGCCCTTTCTAGCCTATGTGTTTTATGGGAAAAACCAGTTGAGCTACACTAAAATCACATCTCTTATCTGGAGTTTATTCTGTATTCATACCCTCTCTTTTAAGATTATGAAAGGAACTGATTCAGCACTTTTAATAACTGCTAGAGCAGAATCGCTCAAAGAACCCAATTTTCTGTGAACCAATTGTACAATGAAAKTCAGTGTAATGTAAGAAGTGCCACAGTATCTCCAAACCTCTTAGATAAATAACCAGAATACTAAAATACCATTTTCCTTTCTCTTCCCAAATTTCACTGTGCTAAGATACACTGAAGCTGAGAAGAGACACCAAGTGATAGAGGGAAGGGCTGAAGAAAACAAACCATCCTCTTGCTAATGTGACTTGCATGCAAAAGGGAAAATAAAACAATTACTTAAAACAATTACTTTAAAAGCTTTTCTTCAGGCACAGCCCATGCTTTCCACTGCACAGCCATCAATCACACAGCTCCACTCTCTTGTTTGCCCACAGTTTTCAAGCCAAGTGTCCAAGGATGGATCAGACTCCCATACATGAAGAGGAGCTCAAGGGGGGAAAAAAGCAACTTTTATGTGTGTGCCTCTTCATAAAGAAAACTGACAGCTCATACAGTAAGATTTTAAACAGATTTCTGCTGGTTTGGGKTTTTTTTGTGCYAGGGTTTCCAGTCAGCACACAGACACCYCAAAGCCCTATCAGCACTTGCTGGGGTAATTGCACAGTTTTAGCCATGAGCAATGGAGCTCTAGCTTCACTTATTATTTCAAACTACTTTGACTTACAAAAGCAACATGGTACAAGTTATTCATTTTCACTTGAAGCAATAATCCTCAGAATGAGCAAATTCTTCAAGCAGTTGTTACTAAACTTTTAGGGTCTGTAAGGACTAGTGACATATTTTAACTATTTAAACTGCAACCATGCCTGGCTGCTCTACCAAACTCAGCACACAGTAATTTGTTTAAAYCACAAATACACACCTCTTACACACTATTAAATTATTCCACTTTAAACAGGCTGAAAATGTTTTCCTTAAAGAAACTTGCTCCAGCAATTAAACAAGAGTAAGGAAAATAAACTAAGACTCAGTTAAGAAAAATTAACGTCCATTTGGTCAAGAAATCAGTGGCCAATATATTGAATTTCAGTCCCCTAAGAAATAAAAAAAATAACATAATTATAATTCCTTCATAAAAAAAAAAAGGCAAAGAAAAAATGTTCAAGTGCTATATTTAGTTTTTAAGCAACCTTGAGAAAAACTTGGCTTTTTAAGGGAGTTGTATTTATTCTGATTTTAAAAACTTCCTTGTGCAAATTGACTGAACTCAGCTGGGGCAAATAAAGAAAGAGAATTACCCTGCAATTCTGCTGAGCTGTGAAGGCTTCCCCAGACCTGCCTGTGACTGAGGAGAAAACCTGAGGGCCATTCTAGACTCTTCTAAAGCAGAGCTTTGCCTTCATCACTGTGCAGGTGAAGGGAGAAGGGTGAGGTGCTCATGGGCCAGGGCTCCCATACCTGCAGGGAGGCTGCTGGAAAAGCCTCCTGCCCTGGATGTGCCTGCCTGGCTCCCTGCCCGTGCCATCTGCCCAGGGTGGCACGGAGCCAGGCTCAAATTGCTGCCACCTCACCCAGGAACACCACGCTGAGATTAGATGAAAAGTCCACCGACAGCTACACAGAGAACAAAACATCCAGAATCACTCTTTGGAGAATAAACTTAGCACGCTTTTCTCACAGCAAGCAAAAGTGTCAAGTGCCAAGGGGAAAAAAAAAAAACCCAAAACAAAACCAAAACACTGACTCAAAATGACCAGGAGGAATGCCTTCCTCAGTAATATTTACTGTTGAGTAAATGGATGCTACAKAGATGTAGCTAATATACAAAATAGCAGTTTGCAAAGTTATCTGGAAATTTCCTGTAAAAAAAAAACAACTTCCTTGGAAAGTTTCTGCCTTTTTTTAGTTTTTTTTCAATTCCTGTATCTATTAATATTTTTTGCCTTTTTTTTTTAGTTTTTTTTCAATTCCTGTACCTATCAATAATTTGTGATTTCAGCCTAGAAGTAAAGGTGAAGCTAAAGATGATTCACAGAAGGGATGATGATGTATGTKCCTCCTCTTCCTCACCAGGCAGGATTTCCCAGGAAACCACAACWGAGTATCAATGCTACTTCTGAGTCAGTGGTGGATTTCTGCCTGGGAGACAGAAATGTCCCTTCCTAACAGCACCTATTATTTACTTTTCAGTAGAATTATAGCAAATTTTGTTTCATGTCACGGAGCTTTGCTGCAGAACAAGGAGGACTGTGAATTCCAGCCCACCACGTCCTGTGSTTGTGTCATTTTTCATCAGCAGAGCCAGAGCACAGATGCACAGGCTCTGCATCCCCGGCGCTGGTGAGATGCTGTCCTTTTCTGGATGGGTTTTCCTGGAAAGTTGTGTAGGCTGACAATCTGCAAGTCTGAGCATGAAGACAAAGACCAGAAAACAGCAAATATATTCTTGCTAGAAACTGCTTTAAAAAACCCTTCACATTCTGTGGGACTGCTTKAGGAGAAATGTTCTCAAGTTTGCAGTTTCGGACAAGGTTTATTTTGGGCAGCATTTTGCTCAGCATACTTGTGACTATGCATATTGTAACTCTATAAAGAGAATCTAAAGAAAAGAAAAACCTGAAAAAAATGTATATTTGACTGAAAAAAACCCAGCACACAAATGATCAGCCTACACAAAGGTGGTTATTTTCCCTTAGTTCACACTGAGCAAGCCTCAGATTTTGTCAGGTCTTTTTMGAGGTATGAAAGTGCTGTTCAAACCTCAAATTAAAGGTCACATCACATTAATGCCACCAATCACCACCATTGGCAGCTATATTTTATCTAAATTATATTTTTAAGAGAGACAAAATGAAAACATTTAAATCAACACTATTTTAGAGGTAAAGGCACTCCTACACAATTATCTTGCACACAGACATAAGAACTCAAAGCAAATGAATAAAGGAGGAAATGTCTTTGTTGTGTAAAATTTCAGAAGTCTGAAATGGTAATTTAGCAGTATATTATGTCTAGTATATCATTGCATGACATCCTATACCCCAAAAATGTAGTTTCATGTCTCTAAAGCTGTATTTATCTAAACTTACTAATATACAAATCCATTATGAACTTTATAAACTCAAAATTTCTGAGCCTGCAGACAAATATATTCCAAGAGATCCTAATTTCATTACCCTAAAAGCAAACCTAAATCTTTCCAAAMATGCATATCTCATGAAGTCTCTTATATTCCTCAATCCATGTGTCACATATTTGTGTATAAGCATCTTGATGACTGCATTGTAAGATTCCTACACCTTGTAATATTCCCATATAATCCTTATATTTCCTAATTACAAACAGCACTCATTTAGCATCAGGTATGGCTTGATTTCCGACTGCTGGAATAAGAGCTTTCAACGTGAGTTCAGCATAAAAAAAAATCAATTTAAAATTTTGTTTTCCCATTAATAACTGAACTTCCTTTTGCCCCAACAACTCTCAAATGTCAAATAACTAAATAACACAGCCACAATAATAGCCCCAAACCCAATAAAGAATAAAGTAGCCTTTCTTGCCTGTCAGAGGACCCCATTTTCTATTCTGAGCAGGCARGCTGAAAGCACTGCTCTTCTGTCATTCCCTGACAGTTATAGACTAGCTCTGCACCTTATTAAAGATTAAGGCTTGCCCAGGCATTCTCTTTTGGCCATCTCCTGTCTGCAGCCCAGCATTTATTGCAGGGCAGCTGGAGATTAGCACCACACATCCTGCCTGGAGAGAACACCCTGCCCGAGATGAGACTGCATAACCAAATGTCACCAAGCCATGCAAAAACCACTCATGGAAAAACACAATATTTCACTTTATTTAGTCCTTCTAGATAACCATGTTCTCTGGGTTACATATGCAAGTGATCTCTCTCATTTAGGTTATTTTTATTTTTTTTTGTAGATTCTAAAAAATCAACTCAAACTACTAACAGGCTGCCTTTTTGTGCTGAAAAGGAGATTTTTTTTTTCTTTGTTAAAAAAATTATGAACACAATTATGCAAGAGTTATGTAAGGCTCCATCGCGTGCAAACATTTGCTACCTGGTTTTGGTCTGATGCAAACATGTTACAGTGAAAATTCAGCAGGCTGAGCTACTGCACAAAATATCCCCCTTCAGGGGATTTCCATCAAGCACCATGTCTCTGACTATTTAGCAATAACCATTTTGAACCATCAACATTTCTTGGGGGCCATCATGAACAATCACCACACAATTTTTGCCCAAAAAAGTCACAAAGCTTATATGATGCCATGGAACATCCAACACTGTTGTCAGGAGCTCACTTTGAAACACATGTTTTTTAAGATCAGCATTTTAGGGCCACTTTCAGTTATTTTTCAACTGACATCCCAAATTATTCATTGAATATCATCATACATTTTCCTGGCTACCACTTTACTTTTCATTTTGCTTCCTCTAACTTTTGAAGACATGCTGAAAAGCAGTTGCAAATGGCCAACTAGCACAAATTGTAAACAAATRAAAATTTGTTCCATTGCAAAGAAGTAAAAAGAGAAAAATAAAAATTTTTAACAGGTTACGTTGGTTTCATCCAAAGAAAATTTTGTTTCAGGACCGATAGAAAATGTAATTTCTTTGCACTTCAATAATCCCTGACTAATTAGCAAAGACCATTTTGAACCATTAACATTTTTTGGGGGCCATCATGAACAATCACCACACAGTTTTTACCCAAAAAAGTCACAAAACTTACATGATGCCATGGAACATCCAACACTGTTGTCAGGAGCTCACTTTGAAACACATGTTTTTTAAGATCAGCATTTTTAGGACCACTTTTAGTTATTTCTCAACTGACATCCCAAATTATTCATTGAATATCATCATACATTTTCCAGGCTACCACTTTTCATTTTGCTTCCTCAAACTTTTGAAGACATGCTGAAAAGCAGTTGCAAATGATCAACTAGCACAAATTGTAAATAAATAAAAATTTGTTCCAATGCAAAGAAGTAAAAAGAGAAAAATAAAAAGTTTTAACAGATTATGTTGGTTTCATCCAAAGAAAATTTTGTTTCAGGACCGACAGAAAATGTAATTTCCCTGCACTTCAATAGTCCCTGACTATTTAGCAAAGACCATTTTGAACCATTAACATTTCTTGGGGGCCATCATGAACAATCACCACACAGTTTTTACCCAAAAAAGTCACAAAACTTACATGATGCCATGGAATATCCAACACTGTTGTCAGGACCTCACTTTGAAACACATGTTTTTTAAGATCAGCATTTTTAGGACCACTTTTAGTTATTTCTCAACTGATATCCCAAATTATTAATTGAATATAATAATATATTTTCCAGGCTACCACTTTACTTTCATTTTGCTTCCTCTAACTTTTGAAGACAWGCTGAAAAGCAGTTGCAAATGGCCAACTAGCACAAATTGTAAACAAATAAAAATTCGTTCCATTGCAAAGAATTAAAATGAGAAAAAATAAATATTTTTTACAAGTTATGGTGGTTTTATGTAAAGAAAATTTTGTTTCAGGACAGATAGAAAATGTAATTTCTCTGCACTTCAAATGGGAATTATGAAGTAGTAGAATATCCCATATCTTTCAGTAAAGTTTTACATATACAAATAAAAATTTACAAAGGGTATTGGAAAGGTTTAGGCTATCTTCACTGGATGCTACAGCAGTAAATGCAGGACAATCAGAAACTTATTAAAATGCTGAAAATGAAGGCAGAGATTTCTCTTTGCTTAAGAGAGTATTTCCAATATTGGTAATTTACTGTAAAGTTTTACCTATTCAGCCTTTTATACGAAGGGCTCCATTCACTCAGGATCTAAACCAGCAGAATTTCACTGGGCTAATGAGTCCATCAATAGCTTATAAAGAATTAGACAGATTAATGTCAATTTTAACAAAGGAAACTTATCAGTCAAGTGCCAASGCCAGGAGAGCTGAGGAGCCTCCCTGAGCTGCAGGTACAGACAATTATTGACTGCTGCTCTCCACGGGGACATGGCCAGCCTGAGGTGGCTGTGGTGGCACCAACCACGCTCCCAGCTTGTCAAAGGGGAGCATCCCTCAGGGAATCCTGTTTGTAACAAGCGCCAGGGCTCAGGAGCAGCAGCCCCCCAGCTGCACCCGCTGGGAGCTGGGCAGGGTACTGGGCTGAGCACCATGCCATGGATTTTGTGGTGGGAAGGGACTCAAAAAGTTATGGGTCACCCTCCTGACGTGGTGGTGACACTGTGAATGTGGTCTGTCTGCTGTTTGGGTGGAGATTAAACCACTGAGATCCCACCTGCTGAATTGTTCCCTGCTCAGTCATGATGAAATGGTGCTGAGTGGTCCTTTGAGCACAGGAAGTACACTTGTGGTGGGCTCTATATTCCAACAGGGATTCAAGAGATTTCCTTCCCAATGCCTGCATGATTCCCATCAGAATATTGCTGCAGGACACCTTTCCTTGAGGCAGGAAATCCATAGGGAATTCCCAGCTGGAAGGGTGGTGTGGGCTCCCTGTAAAGCAGCTCCCCACACAGTTAAAGGCCACACTGTAAAAATAACCATCCATCCTGGGGTGGGATGGAATGAAGTTAAACAGAGGAAGAAAAGCAAAGGAAAGGAGAAGAATATTCCACAGTTCTAAAACAATTATTTGCTATTGATGCAGAAATATCATTATTCTCAGTATGAGTCAAAATACATTAGCATTCCATCTGCCAATGCTGCAGCAACCATTTTTCTCCATTTCTGTTTGACCTCAAGCCTTTTATGCATAAATGTCAGGGCTCTTTACAATTAATCATGTCTACCACAGACTAATTGTGGACAACAGTAGTGCAATTAACACAAATTTGCTTCAAATATTCATGAACATTCAAAAAGCATTCATTGACACAAGTGTTAGTTACCTAACCACAAAAATCTGACAATTCTTTTCTCTTTTCAAGCAGCCTCTACACTAGGAAGCTGAGCACACCACCAAGGGTGAGAGCAAGATTGGAAAATATTCCAYCAATTCTTAAAAAACAACTGCTTCAGTGTGACTTACTATAAATATGTATTGGGAGAAAACAAGCAAAATAACAAATATGAAATCTATTCCTCTTTTAATCTTAAGAGTAAGGTAATCCAGTGACTATAAAGACACTAAAACATATTGTGTCTAAGAAAAAAAAATCCTAATTCTACCTCAATGTAATTTAAAAAAAATATTCTTTTTAAAGCTGATTTAAAGAAAAGAAAAAAAAAATCTTTACAAATAAGAAACAATTAGACCTGCATTGTTTGTATTGATTTATTCTCGGGACTATGCCTGGTATTGTGTTAGTATCTCAGCAAGGAACTAATGGCAGAAGTCTCTTTAAGCATAGAAAGCTATTTGTAAAGCCTGACCTAAACACAAAAGATGTAGATGACATTTTCGTTTTTTATTTTTATTTTTTAAAACATGCTTTACATTAAAGAATTTCTTGGACAGTTGTGCTATTTCTAATCAGGCCCCATGGCAAATATTCACCAACCCTCACAGGAATAAACTATTCTCACTTCAAACAATTGTTACAGTTTGAATCCAATTGACTCTAGACAAAAGTACTGAGATAATCAGCATATTAAAGCCAACACTATAACCATATGTTAATTATGTAAATGATTCATTTTAATCAGCTAGAACCATGTAAAGAGTTACAAGGAATGCAAATGTAGGGAGTTATTAAAAATCTCATTATTATTCATCTTGGTTCCATGCGTGAATGTATCCATCCAAACAGATGAATTAATAGTTAGATGAAAGATGAAAGAGCTAGAGGGGAAGTCTGTGGGAAACCATCTGTCTTGCTTTGTATCCCTCCCAGGCTTCAACCAGCCTGCAAGAGCTACATGGAGAACAACCCCAGAGCACAGAYAGGGACTGTCTACACAGCACCTCGACCAGGAGGCAATGCTGCCACTAAAATAAAATAAAAAATAGAAAAAAAATGAAGAAAAAAAAATTATAACTCTTCTCAATGCTTCCCAAACTGGGCCAGGAGGTAGAAAGGGAAACCAGAATAAGTTCAGATGAATTGGTACAGGAATGGGGTTCAGTGCTGACCAAAAATATGTGGCRAGTGTTGATTTACACAAAAGCTGTGCAGCATTTGGAAGAGTTATCTAAAGAAGGGCCTCCCCCTATTGTCAATTAGATGTTCAAAGACATCCAGGACTGACTGTGACCTGAATAATTAACTGAACTGGTTCTCTTAAGTCCAGCAGAAATCCTGTTTGTGGGAAATACAGAAAGCCTTTTAGCAACACTATGGGAGTCCATACTTTGTCTAGCTCTTCCAGGGAACGTGGGGGAATTGCAATGAATTAAGTCTTGTTCCTGCAAGGGCTATTTTTCATTTATCCATTCTCTGAGTTCCCTGAGCAAAGAAAATGAATTCTACACAATAGTCATTTGTAAGAGAAAAAGTAAGGGCCAAATGCCTTGGTCATTCCTGACTGTGTCACCATTTTTCAGCCCTCTCAAGACAGTGCAACATCACCTCTACTGTGTAAGAAAAKAAGGATTAGCTGGAAAGGTGGTGTTTAAAGGCACAGAAGGAATAAAAATGTAGATTCACTCTGCAACTCCTCTCAAATCTTCCATAGCATATTATTTAAAATTCAAAACACAATTTACTGTTAAATCTTTGGTTAAATCCAGCTACTACTGCTCTGCAGGTGAAATCCAAACTCCATAAAAAAAGCTCATGAGGAACACAATCACAACATGGAAAAAATGTCTATTCCCAAGAAATAATTTTCCTTCTAATATAAAGAGTTAACAGAAGTAATTTTAAAAATGTTTGCCAGTTTTCAGAAGCTTTATAAAGCTTTGTTCTTCATACTCTAATTCTTTCATGTTTTCCTGCCTGATGTCTCCTAATGCAGTTTCACTGGAATCATTCTATTTTTGATCTTTAATCCTTTTATATGTTTTTTTCTTTGCTTACTCTTGCATGCCTTTGTAGTTTATGTAATTGGGTCTTTKCACCATTTTAGCAGGGTTTAGCACTGCACAGCTTGTCAAATTTAAGTAGAAGTGAGAATAATCTATYGCTGCTATAATAAATAAGCAAGTAAATTCACATATCACCGACCCAAAGTGAATGTTTGCCACAAAAAATGGTAAACTGCAATTCCCCTCATTCTGCCAAGGCTGGCAAAGCCTTTATACATTCTGTAATCCAGAAACAAATGCAACTGCACAGAAAGCCCTTCAAATCCCYAAAAGTTCATTAAAAATGGCTACACATGTGCAGTGAAACAAGATTTCATTAATTTCTTCTTGAGGTGCCTGTGTAAATTCAACTTAGGGAAAACTGTYTGACAGCTTTGTAACTATTGACTGACATTCTTCAGCAAAGCTCCAGTGAGCACAGAACGTGATTTAAGCACATCCCAGTGATGATAAACATGGCAAAAAAAAAAAAAATAAAAGCATTCCTACACCACCTGAAAGAGCATTTTGGTAATTTTTAAGCACCTAGCAAATCTTTGCTAGTTTTAAAATCATTGTCAATTCTACCTTAATAGATACTAAATATAGTATATTTTACTATAATCTTCAATCATCAAGTATTCCATTCTCTTAACAAGTGCTTCCCTGAATTAGGATCCTAACACTCAGATACAATCACATTTTCTCAAGTTTTCCTTGTATTTTGTATTGTACAAAATAGTTTATAATTTTGATAGAAACTTTAAAAAAACCAYTCCTGCTTTCCCACTGTCCACAAAATTTAAAAMTACAGGMAAGTCCTTATCASAAGTCTYCCACAAAACATGACTATAGYRTTTTAAGTCTATACTATATGCAAACAGATCAAAATCTGCTCCTAAAAGGATGAAATCAGCTATGAAAACTTTCATKAAATGAAAATACACAATCCACATTAGGCTCTAAGAGAAACAGAACTCTACTCATATGCTCCAGACAGAAATCTCTCTCATATAATTAAATACACAGGCATCCTTCCCTACATGCATGAGACAAAATATAAAATATATGAAGCAAACTGAAGGGAGTTTCCAGCCTTCCACTCACGATTTTGTCCACATKACAAGGATCACTTCCTATTTATGCAGGCATTGGTGCATAAACCACAGCACAGGGGAGCAGGGTAAATCACAGGGAGAAAGAGGAACTGCAGAAAGATTGTACAGATAGAATCCCAGGATGGGTTGGGTTGGSAGGGACCTTAAAGCCCATCTCATCTCACCCCCTCACAGGGAAGATTTCCTTCCTAATATCTAATGTAAACCTACTCTTCTTCAGTTTAAGGCCATTAGTATGATAATATGATAGTTTTAATTTACTCAAATCTTGTTTATCATTATCAACCCAAAGCAGAAGCAATCATAGCCTGATTGTTATAGTCACCTCTGTTCTGTCATGATATAAAAGGGGAATTACAAAGTAAGTTTACAAGTTTTTCTTTAAAAGATGCTCCMGTATCTGTACTTTGTGTCTGGGATGAAGTCAAAAGATGCTCTCATATTTATACATTTCTCACCACATTGGACYCTTTCCAAGCTCTCCCCAGTGGTGGTAAAGAGGGGAGAAAGCTCTCATTCTTTTCTGAAATTACACAGGGAATTCCACAAGAACAGGGCTTGGCAAGGGTCACCTGCAGACCCTCAAGAATTGCTGTGAGGTTCCGTTTTGCCATCACTCACTAACCCTGATTTGCTCACAGGGTTATTTCTGCTGCACACACCTCAACACATGAACACTCCTGTGAATAAATAAGGAAAAAAGGCAAGGTTCTTTTTCAGGGTAAGAAGGTTTCTTAAAGCAGAAATGTCACAGATATGGGAGTTTTTGAGTCACTTTGCACAAAGCAGTACAAACAAAAACTAGCAAATAAATCCCACTTTGCCAAGGCTCACTTATTCCACTTCACCTTGTATTTCTTCATCTCTTTTTTCCATGACCTCTTATCTGCCTCTTCCTGATCACAGACTATTTTTGATCCATGCTTCACCATTTTAGATCCTATCATCAATACTAACACTAGGGGAAAACTTGAGAAAATGTGATTGTATCTGAGTRCTAGGATCCTAATTCAGGGAAGAACTTCAGCATGTGCTTTACTGTAATTTCTGTACCTCCTTGAATGGGAATATTGCTAAGCACATGTCAAAATGCTTCTTTACTGGAGGCTGTCAAATGAAATATGGATTAATTACAATTTGTAGCATGAAACTTTGCAGCATTGTGGCTTCAAAAGAATTGAAGAATCGGTGTATTCATAGTTTATGTTTTGTCACCTCTGTTCACAAATTAAAATTTAAAAAAAGAGAAATTGTATATTTAAGACAATAATTCAGTWAAAATTAAGGTCAGGTAACACAGGAGTTGCCCATGTGCATTTTGTTTGCTGTTCTGCCTTTGATTTAATCGGTTATCCCTACCAGTAACACACCATGRCCATTCCCCACAGTGTTGAGTTAGACAGGAAACCACGCTGGTCTTGTACCCAAATCTGCACCTTTCTGCTGTGATTTCAGTCCCAGTGTCCTCTCAGACATGCCTGCACACCCCCCTGTGGCCTCAAGGCTCAAACCCTGCCCCACTGGACAATGAGGGTTCCTGCAGCCATGGGGACCTGGGCATTGTGAACCTGATGGGAACAAACCCAGATGGAAGCGCGGGATGCTCCTGAGGCTGGGACATCCAGAGGCACAGGAGGCTTTGCCAAAGCCATGCACACAAACAGATGCTGTCACACATCCAGCAGCACCTCTAAATTAAGCCTCAGCTGAGCTGCTGAAGAAGGGATATGCAAAAATCACTAAAGAGCTAGCCTGTGCTTTAAGCGTTTTTCCTCCTACTTGACAAAATTTGACAGCCAAAAACGGCAGACAAGGCTTCAGARTGCTGATTATTTAAATAGATTACTTTACAAATGTCACTCTTTGCAAACACATAGGCAACATGATTGCTGTTTCTTTCAGCACTGTATTAGATACAGGCTCAATAAATGGGATGTTTAAAAAAAAATCCAAACATTTATGAATCGTTTGAACCTACTGTACTGTGTCTTGTTTACTGCTGCTCTAGGAAGCTTTTCTTAAAATAACGTGTTAAGTCTCAGAGGGATTATCCTGAAATGAAATTTTTAATAACAGCAAAATAAACTCATCCTTCACAGTGCTCTGTGTCTCATGACTTACTGTTAACTCTCACCTCTCCTCCCATCATACATCTGTATCTACCAGCAAAATTTTATTACCTCCTACGCCAATTTCAGGTATCTSAGGCAGAGTTATGCTTCATACATGTTCTGGAGAAAAGAAATTAGATGCCTAAATAATTCTGCAGATCTAAAAATCTTACCCATAATGGCTCACAACTACAGGAGGCCAAGACAAACTCCAGAAGGTGAAGGAATGAGGATTGCACTGCTACAAGGAGAGAAGGCTGAGGCTGGCATTGCTATCTCTAGGTAGATAATGGCCCACTAGGCAAAGGGTGGAAATAATGCATTTTGTATGCCCACTCTCCATAGAACAGTGGGAGGTTAAATTGCACAGGAAAAGATGTGTAACTCAGGCACTGGGGAAAAGAAAACCCCCCAGTGCAARTGTAAAATGCCTGCAGAGGTTGGAGAGTCCCTGTCCTTCCACAAGGGGCTCAGCAAATGCCTCAGGAGTGACGCAGGAAAAGCTGATCTTGCTTTCAGGCACAAAAGCAGATGATGTGATTCCACCAGGTTTTTTCCTCCCCTGTTTCCTCTATGTCTTTGATATACATCTCTTCTAGGAGGTAGCACATTTCCAGAGCTTCCTCATTTGTTTGGGGATATTTTGCGTTTTTAATCTCGCAGACAGAAAACACAGTGGGAAACAGTGGCTGGGAGCAAAAAAKAAAGAGAAATAGAGCCCTGTAGTGTCCAAACTGCAAGGGTAATTAAACATGCAAACAGTTCAGTAGGGCAGCAGTGAAACTGAGGGAAGCAAAATTACTTGGATGTTTAAAACAAGATTAAATATCTTCCAAAAGGTCTGCTTTAAGCCAGCCTCCAAGTTCTGTAGCATGTACATTCAAGAGGACAGGCTAAATTAGCATAATGATCCTTCYTGGCTTGAACATCTTTCAATCCATGAACTGGAAATCCCTCTTCACGGCAAGAAAAGGCTCTTGTATAAATGTATACATTCACTTTGTAATTCTGAACGTGAAAAAATAATAATAACAATAAAAAAAAGATAACAAAAGCCCTCAGGTTTTGTTACATTAGAGAAATGGCTTTCACCAAAGAGTGTGGAATCAATTTTTAACAAAGTGTWCTGCCCTRAGACAGRGAGAGAAAAAGAACCAWATCACGTTCCATTTGATTTTTCTATTTCTGCAGTGGGTAACATATAATCAAAGTCTCCTGTCCTGTTAGGGTACAAAAGCTAACTATTAAACAAAAACACARAGTGTGTTCACAGGTTTTTCCCAAAAGGGTGTGAAGGGTAATTAACATTAACTACTCCATCATATTCTTGAATCACAACTGTTACTCAGCAAATAAAAACAAACAAAATTTTCCTTAATTTAAAACTTGTATCCATCCTCCCCTCCAAGGAAACACAGTGCTGAAGCAGAATTCTTRAGCACACAGAAGAACAAAGAGGTAACCCTAACAAATATTGACAATGCAAGAGTATCAGTATATTCACAGCCAAATTAATTCTTTACCTTCAATCATTAGGTCAGGGAGTAAAACAGACACCACTTAGGCAGTACATTTGAGACCCACCTCAGCAGCTAACACTCATCATTCTCAAGAAATAATTCCAGAAAGATTTGAAATGCTTGCTAGTACACAGCGTTCCTTAAAAATACATCTGGGATCTGTTTCTGAAGGTGTCTGGTTCCCGACTCACCATCTATTTTTGTGATGAGGATGGCAGATCATATTTTTTTTGCAAAGGAATGGAAGAATGGTGACCAGAAGATAATTTCAATTAATAGGATTAGAAATGGTTATGCCATTTAGTAACAGARAACTGTTTAAATTACATTTAAAGAGATAACAATTCTAAAAGACGTGGAAAAATAGTAGTGGTATGTAGAATTGCAAAAGTGCCAAACATTGAGAAAAATATGCATTATAAAAGTCTTCAGAATGCTTGAAGAAAATGAGGCATTAGATAGATAATTTTGCTGTATCAGAAAAGAAGTGCTCAAAAAACAAATAAAGCTATAAAATGTGGTTTTAAATAATTACATAGTCTGGCTCTGACCCAGAACTACTTTTAAGTACTTCAGGTATCTGATCTTGACATCTAGAACTCAGGGGAGGAAAATCTCTACATAGCACTCAACTAACAAAATAAAAATGTAAACCAGAAGTTCTCATCCCTCCTATCCAGAAGTGCAATGCTACACTTTTACTAATATTTTGAGATAATCTCTCCCATGTTAAAGAAGACTTAAAGCATCACCTCTGCCCTCCTTGGTCTCCCATTTCTTATTGGAACCCAGAGAATAAAAATWCCTTGCTCAGCATTTTGCTAATAGTCTTCTAGGCAAAGCACTTTATGTTAAAAAAATAAAAAATAAAAAAAAAAAATTAGCTTGGTTCTGCAAGAACCAACCAATAATAATGCAAATGACAAATTTGCAGGCAGACACCTTAAGCCAGGATTATGCCGACCTCAAGATGACCGCAGAACAGCACATAAAAAGCACATTTCACAGCCACTTAAACAAGACAATGCTCCTTGAGAAGGAGCACAGAGATAAACACATTGCCACCACAAGTTACCACACACTGAATAATTTTTGGGCACGTAAAAGACCATATGCTGTGTCAAGCAAGGTTCCAGGCACTCCTCAGAACTCCATCAGTTCCAGYGGACTAACAAAGAGGTATTTACGAAATATTCTCCCACAGGAACAAATCATGTTTTCCAGAAAATGAGTGGAGTCCCACTTTTTTCCCCTATGAAATCCAGGTAACTGTGTCTCACCACCTTCATGTGGGACTTTGGACAAGTGCTGCCCTATTGCTGCCCTGAGTAAAAATGATGTGAGATATTAAACCAAACTTATATCCATCTAAAAAGGAAGTTACAAAAAACATTATATGGAGAGCTAGGGCCAGAGGGACAGGGAAAGACCCTTTGCAGATTTGTGTGCAATTACAGGAAAATAAGAGCGGAATAACAAGAGGTTTGGTTTAGAATTCTCCTGCATATTTCAGTGAAAAGACTTACTGGCTGCCCAGAACTCACAGACTCTGTTTACAGACCTGGCACAGAGCTTCTTACATTATTAAAAGCCAGGCATTACACAACAGAAAAGCAATGTCTGCCTTGCATTTTTGTGTCATCCCTCCCCACCCCAGAAAAGAAAAAAAAAAAAAGAGACTGATATGAAATGCCCACTGACATTTTTAGGTCAACACACGTTCACAACGTCTGTRTAATATTCTGATACAACAAAAATAGTCAATCATGCAATTTTCTGCCAGCAAAGCATGCTTTTCCACAATGGCCAACTCTAATGGGTTCAGTTACAATACAAACCACAAAATATAAGAGCATTTGGTTCTCAGGGTCTTTTTCAACAGTAGATGCTATCACATCACTGGAAATGATAAATTCCACTCTCTGCATAAACATTTCATACATCAGTTCAAAAGTCTGCAGTGCCTTTCTCCCTTCACTACCACTATACCTCTGAAATCAAAAAGTAACTCACATTTCAGACATAATATGCAAAAAATATATCCCTGCAGTCATCATGAAGCTTTGCCATCATAAAGCTGATTACAGTGACAATTACACTGAATGTGGAACATTACAAGGCGTAATATCACAGGCTTTTAAAGTCAGTTGGCAACATTACACCAAATGCCTTTCAAAAATCAGATTTCAAGCGCTAGCATCCTTGAAATGTGTAATAAATTTGCTCATGGATTCAAAGTGTCTCCTAAATCTATAGTTGTATATAGTATAGCTGCATCTTAAGGACACATGCAGTATGTGGGGGCACAGACTCTGAGCTGTCAGTCACATCTCCTTTGTTTTTCACCCAGTGACACTCAAAAACCTGCCACAGATCAAAGCTCATAGGAACTTCCTTCCTTCCAAACCTGTGCTSCCCTGTTGGGAACATCCTCAGCAGCCTTGGCTTACAGTACAGGATGTCTATACTGGGCTTAATTGTGCCTAACAATCCTCTTGGCCAGTGGAAGGCATTTTCAGATGGGAAATGTGCACCAACATCTGTTACATTTCCCTGTGCCTGATTTTAACTGTTCCTTCACGGAGGAAGGCGTAAAAATACAAACATTCATCTCTGCAGTAAAAAGCCCATGTAAAAAACTCCCTCAGTCAACCTAGCACAGTAAGTCAGTTAAAAATGGTGCTCAGAGAATTCTGAAATGGATGGATTTCATTTCCTGTAACAGCAGTGGTCCAAAGGTTTGAGTGAGTTTCAACACCTTCTCTACAMAATAAGTCACCCCAGGAGCCAGGGAGGACACTCACTTTCCCAGACACACTGACCAGTGCTAGAATGAAACCCATCCATTCATTTTCTTACAGTTTCGAAAAATTTCTTTGGGTATCAACAATTTCAGGTAACCTTTAGAARCATCCAGAAGTAAATCCTTACACACAATGCTTGCCTTCATTTTATATTTAAGATTCTGAATGGTCCAACTGACTTGGAGCTACACTGAGTCATTTCTGCACACACTTTTTAAAAATGAATGGGAAACACCAGAACTGAATTGATAGGGGAACATCAAGGAGGAAGAGCAATTGGCCAAAGACTGGCTGGTCTTTTAAGACTGRGGCCTAACCCCAGCTGCTGTGTTTCAGCTGGCCTCAAATCCTCATGTATTTGGGTAGCAAAAGTAGGATAGATATTCAAGTTTTAAATGAAAAGAGATGACAAAGAGAAGATGGAAGACAATGTTTTKAAGACGTGGCCACAGACATTTTAAGATAGTTTTAGGATTTCAAGTTTGCTTTTTTTCTGGTTTTAAACATAAGGCCAAAAAAAAAAAAAAAGATAAACACCTCCCTCCCCCATAACAGCTCAGTGTCTAGATATAAGATGTTTTAAAAAGCAATAATCAAAAGTGTAATTTGTTCCAGAAGGAGGGGTTGCCCCAATTCCATTTCATTTCCCTGAGAGAGAGGAAAGCTGGTGCTGTGTTTTCCATGTTCACCTCAGAGCAGACTCTTGCGTGACTTGTCACAACAGAACACGTTTGATTGCTCATTCTGCTGCTTCTGTCTCAGGACAAGGTGGAAAAGGGAACCTTCCTTGGAATGGAGATCAAACAGTGAACCCATGCTCTCTATAGCATGGACCCCAGCACACACTTTCCAGGTACCACAAACTTTGAAACCACTCTGTAGTAATTAGCTGCTACAAGTGCATAACAAAATATCAATTATTCAAGATACTGAGGGGATCAGACCTTTTCAAGTATGGCTCAGTYTCTATAGAATCAAATTTTGTTGAGATTCTGTTAACAATCCTCATGGCTTTCTTAAGTATTTGCCTTTTCTGGTTTTTTGTATAGAAACAGTCAGAATTGTCTTCCATCCTGGTGGTTTTTGAAGGCTCTAAACAGTCTTCATGATTTGGAGATTTTTTGTTCTGCTCTTTTAGTAACTGAAACAAAACTATTTTCACTCTGAGCATTGAAATACAGTTGCAGAGGTTTACCTTCTCTCTGTACCTCACCTGTTAGCAAGATGTAAATTAATTTTAAAAATGTATTCCTATACCATTTTCAGTACAATTCCAAGCCAAAGAGATAGAAAATCCAGCAAAAGTGAGCTTATTTAATTTTAAAAAGCTGTTCTGTATT
Organism: Sporophila hypoxantha; assembly: GCA_002167245.1. Taxonomy (NCBI): domain Eukaryota; kingdom Metazoa; phylum Chordata; class Aves; order Passeriformes; family Thraupidae; genus Sporophila; species Sporophila hypoxantha. The sequence continues at coordinate 1,833,114 of NDFG01000257.1, read as the reverse complement.
TCTTAAAATATTATAAATATATCTCTAAAAACTTTTTGCACAAAAAAGGTGGTTAAGCACTAAGCCAAATCTCCCAAAAAGAGAATCAACACAAATCCTGTACACATAAAACACATATCCAACACCTGGAGAATAAGGAACCATTTGGCACAGAGGGCAAACCTTCACACTTGCTCTCACRTAYCTGAAGCAGGTCCCATGGTGCAGASCCTGCTCAGCATCCAGCTGAGCTGAAYCCCCTGAGCTGCCCTGACAGAGCAAAGTTATCTCCAGGGAGCAGCAAAGGACTTCTCAGCTCTGCTAGTTCACTTCAGTCAGCACCACACTGAGGCCAGCAGGAAAGAAAGAATGATTCATTCTCTGTTATTATCTCCWGGATCATTCACAAATGCAGGAAGATGTGCTTTCCCTCACCTACCGTCACCTTTTATTTCTCAACTAAATGTCATCTTGCTTTTAACAAACGACAGGGTTATAGCTTTTAAAAAGCCTGACTGTTTTTTTTTTTTTTGTCTAAACCTGTTATTATTCTCCTTGGAATACTCACCCATGTTTAGGTTCTGTTTTAACATAATTGTAAGGTTTTCTCTAGAATGGAAGTAAAATGTTTGGAAATGCCCTTTTTTCCTCGTTCTTGGCTTCAAGTGTCAATATGATTTGTTCTCAAAGTGTTTGAAACATGCTCATGTTCAGCACCRCTGGCAGTGAAAATAAAGACAGCTGATGTGTACCTGCACAGCTGCTGGTAATTTACAGAGAAACCCTTGGATCTGCATTTTGGCAGCACTTTTTTGCCTGGGTTGGATGTTTYGAAGCTTACATGTCTGGAGATGCATTTTACTGAATCTGCTATACATTCAAATGGTACAGAGAAAGCAAAGTGTCACAGACACATCTCATAACAAACCAATATATGGACAACATGCCATTTGCTCCTCCATGACTTTTAAATGCTACTAATTAGCAAAAGGGAGGGCACTGCATGCTTTGCAATAATATGGCAAAGTGAGGACAGAGACATAAGCAAAGTGTATCTCCAGCTCTATAAGATGAAAAAGCATAGGAATTATAAGCATTAAATAATAATTTTACTCTTAGAATAAAAAAAAAAGACAATAAAAAGCAGTATAGTTCAGATCAGTGCACTGCTTTCAGTAATTTTAGCTTTATCTTAAGTTGCTTTTACAGAAGGATACTTAWCAAAGTCTGATTAGCTTTTCCTTATGACTAACATTCCTTGAAATGCACCATGTTTTATTTAGTTCAAGGCCTCAAATAAAATGAGAGCATGAACCATTCTGACTCCTGAATATAAAGGTAAGAGACTTTTATTTTTTTCTCAGCTTGGTCAGCAACAAAACAATATGTAGATTTTAAAAAATAAATTACATTCTTTACTAATTTATTAAACCCATCAGAATTGGAAGATTAAGTCATTCTACAAGCTCTCTAGCTCATGCAGATAAAGAAAAGGAACCAGGATATCAGAATTTAACCTAATCCACAATAACCTGAGTCTTGTGAAAGGCAGGGAGAAAGCCTGACACAGAAAATTTACCTGAGTCAATTTCAAATTATATATATATATAGTGCCATCAAAAGACCTGTCACTCCACTAAAAAAGCCCCCAACATTTATTTCCAAATTATCTGTGAAATCTGACTGTCAAATATTTGTCAGGTGTGGTTTCACCACTCAGGTTGCAATAGAGCAATGCAATTTCCAAGTAGTCCAGGTGAAAGTATTTATAAAGTATTTATACTTGAAATAACTACACCCTTACTGTATTTTTTGCACWACCTGATCTACTGAAATAGACATTTCATATGTTTTTACAACACCCTCTTTGAAACCAGGTCTGAGGAAACAGTTACCTGCACACCTCAGTTAAAAAAAGCAAGCAAGCAGACAAGCCAAAAGATGTATTTGAACTGGGTTTCTAACATTAGCTCATGCAACACAAGATAACTTACCAGAGGGTAAATAGGTGAAATATTCAAGCAAACTCCATTAAAATGACTGTTCTATATTTAGATGTACAAGCATATTTTTATATCAGTTGTGAATCATTCTACTGAAAGCAAAAGAACTTCAAAGCTGTATCTCCTGTCATAATTTGGCCATCAGAAGTTTTATTACTGATGATTATGCATGAGTCAGAAAAGAGAAAAAAAAAGAATCAGCTGAAATTCCAGATCCTTGGAAACAGCACTATCAGCTTGCTGGCTTCTAGCTGGGGGAGCCAAGTCAAACAATTGGCTTTTACAGAGAATCCAAATCTTAAAAGCTTTGTCTTACTTAAGGGATAAAAAAAATAAACAGAATTTAACCTAATGATAGCTATTTCATGTCTAGAAATAATTTTTTCTTACAAACTCAAATATTCTTGTATTTATTCCCCTTAAAACCCCCTGCAGTCAGAAAGGCACAGATTTACCCAGTTTTTGCCATACTAAAACACTTCATTGCAGTGTATTATCCAACACACTAGCCAGTGACCATAAATATAGATCATCATGTCTCAAAYTCACTAATACTGATATCACATGCAAAAGTGGAAAAGGAAAAAAAAAATCTGCCTGTTGAGTGTCAGATTAAATCTGTCAGGTGAAAAAAGCCCTGACTAAAACAGAGCATTGACTGAGCTGACAGAATAATCTGAGGTCAAAGAGATAATGCAGCATTGTCTYGGCCATTGGAATTATGTCACCCATTGATTTCCAAAATAAAGGCCAGTGAGAAAAAATTATTCAGGTGGCAGGGCAGAATAACCACTTGTTTCTCAGCTGAAGTAAAACTATTTAGATAAGCTATTTTTCTTGTTACAATTGTCTTTTTGGTCAATGGGGAAGACATTCCATGTCATTACCCTCCCTCTTGCCCCTGAGGGCTCACTCAGCAGGTATTTGATGATATCTGCACTTATTAGCAAGAATTCAGGGCAAGTTGAGAGAACAAACTTTTGCAATAGCAATAACCGAATACTTTCCAGCTGTCTGCAGCCTCCTGAGCAGCAGACACGTTTCACCAACAATGCTTCCTGGCTTGATCCACGGATTAAAAGGAAAACCAATTTAATCCAAAATTGTATGGAGGAGATCMCCTTGAGTGCCATCAAAAGGCACAGAGAGGACGATGAAGCCATCAGGCCTGGCCACCGTGGGTTTAAAARGGCAGGTCCTGCTTGGCTGGCCTGATGTCCCCCTAAGGTGACCTGCTCAGTGGAGGAGGGCAAGGCTGTGGCTGTGGCTGCCCGACAGCATTTCCCACAGATTTGGCTGTGGCTTGGATGGGTGCAATGTTCTCTGTGTGAAACCTGTTGGTCAGGCTGAGGGTGGGCAGTGGAGCTGCCCCAGCTGGGGCAGGGCACCAGCACGATTCCCCAGGGCTCAGTACTGTCACAGACATAGCTTATGAAAAATCCTTTTGTTAGGATCCTTTCTCCTGAGAAGCTGAGGAGCTTCAGCTTCTCCATGTTTTGCTGCTTTGGAATGTGATTTGGAGAACTGTTTACTGAGCATGTGAAATTGTTTTTACTTGATGACCAATGACAGCCACCTGTGTCGAGGCTGTGAGCAGTCACAAGATTTTATTATCATTACTTTCCTTTCCTTGCTAGTCTTCTGATGTCTCCTTTCTCTTTTCTTTTAGTATAGTTTTAGTATATAATTTTCTTTTAATATAATATATATCATAAAATAATAAATCAGCTTTCTGAAACGTGGAGTCAAGATTCTCATCTCTTCCCTTATCCTGGGACCCCTGTGAACACCACAACACAGTACCAGCATGAGCTCTGTCCAATAGCTTTATCCATGCTCTGGAAGGGGATTGAACATCCCTCAGGAAGGTTGGGGATGACACCAAGGCCCTGCTGGAGGGCAGGRAGGYTCTGCAGAGGGCCCTGGCCAGGCTGGCTGGGCCCAGAGCAGTGGCCAGAGGAGTCCAAGTCCTCTGTGGCCACCAAGGCTGGGTGCTGCCCTTTGGCCACCAAGGCTGGGTGCTGCCCTTTGGACACCAGAAGCTCCTGCAGCACGAAAGGCCTGGGGGTGCTGAAACATGATCCAAGAGCCAGACACCTGGCTTGGATCAGCCACAGTGAACCTGATCCAGCCATGACCCCTGGCTTGGATCAGCCACAGTGAACATGATCCAGCCATGACACCTGGCTTGGATCAGCCACAGTGTGACCAGCAGCACCAGGACAGTGACTGACCCCCTGTGCCACAGCTGAGGCCACACCTCAAATCCTGGGGTCACTTTTGGGCTCCTCATGCCGTGAAGATCGTGGAGGGGCTGGAGTATGTCCAGGGCAGGGAGTGGAGCTGGGGAAGGGGCTGGAGAATCAGCAGTGGCTCAGCCTGGAGAACAGGAGGCCCAGGGGGAACCTTCTCATTCTCTACAACTTCCTGGCAAGAGGTGTAGCCAGGTGGGGGTCAGGCTCTGCTCCCAGGCAACAGAGCAAGAGGAAATGGCTTCAAGTTGTACCAGGGGAGGTTTAAATTGGATGTYAGAAAGGGGCTGTCAAGCATTGGAACAGGCTGCCCAGGGAAATGGTTGAATCATCATCCCTAGAGATATTTGAAAAGGGGAAATTAAAAATTAAGCATAGATGTGGCACTTAAGGACRTGGATTAATSTTGGACTTGGCAGTGTTGGGTTAACAGTCAGACTTGATAATCCTAAAGGTCTYTTCCAAGAAACAGTTCTATGATTCTATGACTTCCAGAYTTTGAAAGATTGTTTACAAAAATGTTCAGCTATCAAAACAATAAAGATCATATTCATCACTAACRCCATCACTTCACATGTGCTAAAAGCACTTTTGATACAAAAGGGAGAAAAACTTTGCAACTCTCAGACTGAGAGAAGAAATGTTAGATATGGTATCTCAAAAGCAAGACAAGATGCACACTCAGATGAATAGGATTGCAATAGTAAAACAAATTCAACCTCCACTCAGAAAGCACTGGGAGTACAGTACTAGGAACAGGAGAGGCAGAACAACACAATCAAGCCAGAGTAAATCTGCATTGAAGCTAAATCATCTCCTTACTGCATTTCAAAGAGGCAACTCAGCCAATGTAAACAGAAATTATGCTCTGCTTTCCWCTAGATCATAATGTAAAACCAACAGAAACAACCATCCACCACTGCAGGCAACACTGGAAGAACTCAAACCTCTCCTCATTGCTATTTCAAATGTATTATTCAAATAAAACCTCCCCAATTACAAAAGCCTTTTTCATAAAAGGTGACACAACAAACCCATAGCATTCCCCAAGACTGGATTGCCAGAATGCCAGTGTGGTTTTGCAGGTAGCCTAACACACTAACACCTACAAGAATTCAGAATGTACCCACTGCTAGCACTTCCCAAAACAGCACTAAAACAAGGATTTTCCAGATGGGTAAAGTGATGGCACCGTGATGAAGTCTGCACCACTACTTTTCACAGCATATTCTAGGCAATTCTCTCAGCCCTAAAATAAAATGGAACAGTCTCCAGATTACCACTTTTTTGGTTGTCAGTCAAGCACACTGGTTAACCAGTTCTGGAAAATCAGATACACAGAAAAAAAATAAAAATCAAAGTATCTTCAGAATAATCTAAGCTTAAAGTTGATGTACTTAAAAGTACAGCAATTCCCAATATATTGAATTATTTAATCACCAGCCTATTTTCTATTTTTCTTGTCCAACTCTCCCCTTTATCACTACATAAATAAGTAAGCAAATAAAAGCAAAGAAAAAAGATTTTAGCTTTGTTTTTAAAAATTACCATTTTAACAATGAACACAAGCTTAAATCCTCAGAAGTCTTAGAACTTTTCTGGTCACTATGTCAGAATAAAACCATATTTTTAGAGATACTCATATAGTTAAAAAATATTCATAAAATAACCTCATTTTTTATAATCTTACATATRAAAGTTAGACCTTTCTATGAAATATAACTCTCTCTCCAGAGCCTTGCAGTAGTTTACTGAAAAGTCTAAACAATTTCAACTTTAATAGCTTTTATAATAATGCCTATGAACTCCTCTTTCTCTGCTAAACGGAAATGGAGTTACCTAACTCAGCCACGTACTAAATAATTTAGCATCCATTATTAAAATGTCATATATTGCACGTGTGCTTTCAAAATATTTTATCATAAATCTAGCATTCCAAGTAACCAGAGCAACTGCAAACATTTTATATTTAGAGGATGAAGCTGATGTGATCTCTCAGATATTATTAAAAAAAATAAGAGTATTCTCAGCTTTGTGGACAGCGTAGCCTTAAAAAAAAGCTTTGTAATTTAATGATGAGTGGAGCTTGGTTTCACATCTATTCTAGGAACTGTAAGAGGGTACAGGAGCACTCTCATCCTCCCTGCACAGCCTGGCCAGGGCAGAGGGAGCTCTGCCATCAGCACCCCCTGCGTGCTCCCATCCGGACATACGGGCTCCCCCTTGGGAATCCAATGACTCAACTGGGATGGGGACCAAGGGCAGGAGAAGAAACCTCTCACTGGATTGACACTTAATCCTAGATGGCATTTCTTTCATTTCCCTTGCCAGGAGGAGCAGCAGGGCACTTTGGACACAAGGTGGGCCTGGCTGCCCTCAGCACACGCAGTGGCTGCACTGCAGTCCCTGCCTGGGTCCTGTGACAGCCCTGAAGCCACCAGTGGGCTTCTTGTGCCAAGGCAGAAAATATCTCCCCACCCACAGGAGGCATGAAGCTATTTATGCTTTATTTGTACTTTCATGTGATCTTTTTTTCCCTCAAGTAGTTTTACCCCGGAGAAGGAAGGAAGAGGCAAAATATAGTTTCTCATTTTAAGATGCATTACTAAGTCATAGGCTATCATTCTAATAAGTTTAAGGTATATTTATGTAYTGGAAAATAAGTTTGCATGTATATTTAATGGAATTTGGTACACATCAAGATTCTGTAACCTTGGACCTTGTGTCTCTCCAAGAACAAAAGCATTTCATTTTCCATCATCTCACTCAAACACATCTTTTCAATAAAAACAATACAAATCTCCTCAATAGAATACATGCAATAAGGAAAATGCACATTGCTGCTCATGTAAGACATGTTCAGAGTTGTACCCACAGAATCCAYCCCTTTTTTTTGGTATTCACACATTCCACTGCTCTGTAACAAGAGGGTGTGGCAGAAGCAAGCAGAGGATGCAGGGCAGGGTTTACTGATGGATTTAGGAGAGGCTGGAGCAGCTGCTCATCCACAGCATTAAGTAAAATCATAAACAGCACATGAAGGTGGAGGGCCTCTGAAGACAAACCTTGCTCCACAGAGATCTCTCTTACTCAACCGTGCAACACAAACAAACAAAAAAAAAACCTCCCAAACCAGCCCCCAGATCTCTAGGCACTGCTTTCATACACARCCTTGGAATAAACCCAGTTGGAAATCATGGGGAATCCCTGATCACAGGTACACCTACTTTCTGTAGAAATCCATGCAAATAAATAAACTGGCATCTTATAAGCCTATAAAATGTTAAAACTGCCTCACATTCAAAAATAGTTCAGGGTTGTGGTTCTCAACCTGCAACCCGGAAAAAAAAAACCAAAACATTTACATAATCAGTTTATAAAGGCATATTTCTGAAGAAAATTTCCATTAAAGTTCAGAATGTTGCATAATTACTGCTTGGAAGAGGATGATATAAATATTCCTATCAAATGTCTGTTGCATTGTTTATTTTAGATACTTAGATTTACTTTAAGAGAAAAACAATAAGCATTCTGGTGTCATAAGCTGACCAGAGATACTGTAAGCACAGGTAAAACCTTGGGGGACAAATTGCTCAAACCATTTAATGCTGCAATTCACTCATTAGGACAATAACTCAGACGTGTGCTTGATTTCCAAAATGCCATTTTCAGGTTTGGCATCAGGGAGASAGAAGACAAGAGACTAGAGAAGTATTCATACAAAGAACACTGTTCAACTGCATCTCTAATACCTACTTTTTTATTTCAGCAGTTCTTGACTATTTCAGATCCATGATAAAAGAGTAACAAAGGCCCAGATATATCCTTCTAAGGAGAGAATAAAGAGGAAAAAGATTGAAATAAGGCATCCCAAATTTTCAAAGGGCCCTTTCTTCTAATCTAACTGCTTGGATAATGCATCCAGAGTGGCATTTTGTAATGACAGCAACTTTCCAACAAATCAATAGTTATTTAATTCCCAACAAGCTCTCGAGTCCATTAAACCTGATTACATTCACCCATTTCAGTTGGGTGCAGTTATTTTTCCTACACCGGCACTTAATCTATAACAGGAACTTATGAGAACTTTCAAAAGCAATTTCAACATCAATCAGCATAGAGTGAAAGGCACRATTTGCTTGTAATTATTTATTGGACAGGATGGCAGAGGGTCTGACTGAGCTCCGGAGTCCGACCTTCACCCCCAAATTCTAATGGATATGAAGGCCTKCTGGATGTGTCTCACTGCATGAAAAGCAGCCTCAGCCCACACGTCCCACAAGACACAGATTCCCAATACCTGATTAACGGCCACTGTGCAATGCTATATTTCTATTTTAGACATATGTGTCTGATATTAAGCCTGAAGTAAAGAACACAACCCACAGTCTTCTATTACTGGAGGGACCTATATGGAAACCCACCTGTTTCATGCTGTGATTGCCCCTGTATGTCAGCAAAGTGCTGGAGAAAAGGAGCACAATGAAGGTTTCCCTTTCCCTCATGGTTAATTTCACTTATCCCTAGCACAGCACAGAAATGCCCTAACACACATTTGTGTCTTGACCCTGCCAATGCAGAATATCCAACAGCTGCCGCTTAGATGGTACAATTCTAGCAGAATTTAGAAATGCTGACTTTTCTTSATGTCTGCTAATACTGTAAACAACAGCATACTTATTGCTTAATTAGYGTCTGCACGATGTATTCAGAATCCCAAGTCTAAAAGCAGAAACTTCAGTAGCACCACTTTTTGATAAAAATAAAATAATGGCAAAAGCAAACACAACAACAACAACCTGGYAGCTGCCAGCTGACTCCTAAATATACAGAACTCTTGCCCTGCAGCAAGATCTTACATTTGAGGGCTCAAAGGAATTAATAGGATGTGTATAAATATTCTTTGCAGGTGATATATCTCTATACACACAAAACCACAACCCCTTTTTCATTCCCTGGGACGCGTAACATATGAATTAATGCATATTTAACACTATTCCTATTTGCTGTGCTAAAACACTTAACCTAAACACATCATGGTAAGTTACTTTGTCTTCTGACCTGCCGTGGGAATGCTGACTCCCTCAGAAACCTAGAATGGATAGCAAATCCTCTGCCCTGTGGTCAACCTCGTGAAGCAAAGGCATGAATGTTAAACAGCAGACAAATCAATACAAGCAAATATAGCTCAACTAGACCATTTATTCAGCCATGAGAGATGTCAATACACAGATTAGGGTGATCCATCTTTTTGATTTCCTACTGTCTTCTCAATGACTACATGAGAGCTTTTGCCTGTATTAAAAGTGTTTGCTTTCTCAACCATAAAAATTCCAATTATTGCTCTAAGTGCACTAGAGTTAAGTTGCTTGTTGGAAGCGGCCTTGCATTACCTGAACAAGTCCAGCGAAGTATGGTGCTGCAGGCAGAATCATTGGCACTCCATAGGGATGTAGCAAAACTCCTTGAGACGACAACATGGTTTAAGTGATAGTATTACTCCCACTAAAGCTAAACACATCAATTGAAAGTTAGGGGAAAATCTATATACCAACTTCTTCCAAACTCAGAGCTAGAACCAAATAACTTCTGTCAGGGGCAAAGCCCACATCAGCTGTAAAAAAAAGAAAAAAATTGACGTCAGCAACACTTAATGTTAAATTTTTCTTCAGAGACAACAGATAGAGACAACAGCTGCAAACCTAACTCTACCCAAAAAGGAAGGTGCTATTTTGGGAGCAGCTTAAGTAACATGACTAGCCAACTACTCTTTATCAGTTCAGATTTTTAAGTACTAAACACATAGAGATCAAATTCTGTACAGATCTACCGATTAGAAATAATTTTCCTATCAGTTCTGGCACACACATGACAACAGTTACTATCAGAAGCCATTTTCAAAATAATCAGGTTTATCATGATTGCATAATTAGACATTTCCCTGRATTTATAAGCTGTTAAACAATGTTCATGTGAGCGTTTACACTTCAGTCTGTTATACTGGATATATAGTCTGGTTTGATTCATTATATTTTTCTTGTTTGTTTTGAATAAGTGAGCTAATGCGAGCTAACGACTTCTATTAGTGCAAATTATATTTTAATGGCTTTTCTAACCTTTCACAACATCTATGTTGTTAAATTGAACATAACTATTTTAAAAGAACACATTTTCCCATTAGGGTATTTCAACTCTATTCTCCAAATCAATTCACACTACTGGTGTAAGARACAAAGGACAGAAATTTAGGCTGGYTTCCTCCCTATATCAAAACAGATTTGACTTTAAATGTACTGCTTGCAAGACATTCTATTCCACAGCTCATTTTTACTGTAGGCAAAACCAACTTAGTCATTAACACCTGTTTTATGTGCTATGTATCTTCTATTGCAGATGTARCTAATGACAAGAATTACAATTGAGCAAGACTTTTTTATTTCAATAAAGAATTAGTTAGGTACTTACAACTCCATGTTACAAGTGAAATTAAAAAAAAAAATCTCCTACAGTCTTCGAATTATCAGGGTGCTTCACACCACTAATTTCAGCTACTTGATTTTGTTGCATAATTACTTTTCCAGATAACTAATTGCAGACAAGATTTGATGTGATACTCAATTATTTAATGTCACATTTTGACCATCRTGGAAGGTTTGCGGTAATTGATTCTCGCCTATCAGGGCGGCCGTGCTGCAGGATTTGGAAATCTCCCTGAGCAGCTGCCTGCTGGCCCTCCCCAGGGCCAGCCTTACCCCACTGCTAACTTTAGAAGTGGAATTGTGACCCTCGGTGATGCTCCCTGCAGGAGCTGCCAGCGAGGCCAGCAATTGTCACATGATGGAGYGATGGTTACCCCACTCCATCTCCTGTTTCAGAGCTGCTTCACTTTGCTGCTGGGGATGATGCTGTTCTCACTGCTTATCTGACCATGCTTAGCTATAAATCCTATTTCTTGGTCTTATCTTACCAAGGAAGAGAAACTCTGCAGTTTAATTACCAAGCAAGCTGACACGTCATAGATTTTTTTTTTCAAAAGATTGTCATTAATTCCAATACAAAACCAGTCACTAACTTTCATAGAGAAATATGTAAACAAAAGGTATATATGAGAAAGCAAGTTGCAGTCACAACTCATTCAAAAATACTTAATTTCTAAAAAAAAAAAAAAAAAGTTCATTTTAACTATTGCTTATTTGTTTCATCCAGCAGAGTAAGCTGCATTTGAAAAGAAAGCAGATTTCTTTCACCCAGGAATGGAGATTATAAAATGGATTCTGCAAGCTTTACTCAAATGACTCCAGTGGGACAACTGACATAAATACAGACTGTTAAATTGCTCTGTAAAATACCTGGCAGKTTTTTTTGTTTCAGCATGTATATATTTGATAAGATGTTAGAAAACCTGAGGAGGAAGATTTGCACAGGAAAGCGCGGGCTCAAGGGAAGCTTTTCTGTGATCTATTTTGGGACAGATTTTTTTGAACATTTTCTTTAATTATTTTGGCACAAGGCAACCTGCTGATGAAATTTCCTGATGACACAAAGTTGGAAGGTACTGTCAAAACTGGAAAGGATAAGGATATTACATAGAGAGAACTGCTAAATCTTATGGGCTGCATTAATCAAAATTCAATAATACAAAATGCAAGATCATGCTCCTCCTAATGACAGAAACTTCAGAGCTAAACTCAGGAGGAAGAAAAGCAAGATCTCATTGCATCTGTTTAAAGAATTTGAGATGCTAGTGAGATGCAAATAGGAAAAGGAAAATKATCAGTATTTCTTAATTTTCATTCTTAATTATTTCTTGATTTCTTAGAGGTACTTCCAACAGAATACAGTTCTCTTCATCCACATTAAATAGAAAAAAAATTAAAAAGGTCAAATTCAAATACAACCATTGTAGAAAAATTCCTTTTTGTGTTCAGGGGAATGGAACAACTATGTTGCAACAGRAACCTAAATTTGATTTGTTTATCCCAGCAAAGCAATCTGTGAATAGGGARGAAAACAGTAGGAGGAAGAGACTAAGCTAAGGACAATCCTGACACCCTAAAAATCCAGAAAAACCTAGTTATGAATAAATTTAGGCTGAACATATTTTTCCAAGTTCGGGGTTTTTTTTTTTTTTGAAGTATTCTGGTCTTGTCTAGTGAGRGTCTAGAACAGCCTTCCAAATCCACAGTAACAAAAAAGGGTGGCTTAGAATATGATGCAAATAGCAGTGGTAGTGTGAACTCAGTTGCTTCCAGGAGGACACTTCCAGCCCTTTGCAAGCACTATAAACATTCCAAAATAACACAAACATCAAATGTCTGAGAAGCTTTTGCTATTTCCTACAGTGCAGATAGCAATACACAAAAAACAAACGTTGGAAACAAACCATAATTACCTGTTTTAAAATGCAAGGACGCTTTGCTTGCCTCACTACACAACATGCTTCTAATGTCTAGGTGTGGGGCACCCCAGTTGCAAGCTCTGCCCTGGTGGCTGGGCTCTGAGGAGCTCTGAGTGCACCAGCTACCTGAGTCTCACAAACCTCTGTGAATCAAAACCACAGCAGCACAACAGAGCTTTACTCGCGTCTCTGCCCCGTGCCCGGCTCAAAGCTTCTACAATGCCTCTACATCAGCTCCACCACTTCAGATCAACACATTTGCTCTCCCTCCCAGCCACACAAAAAGGAAATTTCACTTGAGTTTTGCAGTTGGCCGTTAGTTAGTATCAGTGGTCACCTGTTCTGCTGGAATGTGTTGAATACATGAAATGTGACACCAAGAGCACTGAGGAATGAGAGAATGACCCTGAAGACATGCTTCTAAATGTCTAGGTGTGGAGCACTCCAGAATGCAAGCTCTGCCCTGGTGGCTGGGCTCTGACGTGATGTCCCATGTGTGCACCAGCTACCTAAGGTCTCACAAAGCTCTGTGATCAAAACCACAGCACAACAGAGCTTTACTCGCGTCTCTGCCCGTTGCCAGGCTCAGAGCTTCTGCCAATGCCTCCCATCAGTCAACACATTTCCTCTCCTCCAGCCACACAAAAAGGAAATTTCACTTGAGTTTTACACTTGGCTGTTAGTTAGTATCCATGGTCACTCCTGTTCTGCTGGAAGGTGTTGAATAAATGAAATTTGACCATTAAAAGTGCTGAGGACTGAGAGAGTGAGCCAGAAGAGTATTGGTAAAGCTGAGAGTTCTGCTTCACTTCAGCATGATTAAGGTCAAACATGGACCTAAACACTTGTGGGAGGACAAAGCCAGAATGGTCAGGGCATGCACATCGAGCACCTCTCTGGTGTCCCTGGTGGTGCCAGCACCCACTGCTGCAGGGTTCCTCCTCCCTGCAAAAAATTCACTCTGTGTGTGGGTGGRAAAGGGGACATCATCTATTTTAAACAACTACACAGCTTTCATTTCCATTGCATTCTAGAAAATTGTAATGCTGTTTGGAAAAAAATAAAATGACATGTTGAGCCATTTTCAGTGTGCTCATAGAGGATATGCTACTTTAGCTGTTCCCAAGCCCTAGTTGGCTTTGGTTTCTTTCATTAAAAATTGAAACTAAAAATTGATTTCAGCAATGAGAGAGGAAGAATGAACAAGAAAAACAAATGAACGCTGGCTTTAGATGTAAAATGTATATGCACAAATAAAATGCACAATCTTATTTGTTTAAACTATGCAGAATTTTGCAAAAGGTAGGTTTTATTAATGAAAAGCTGCTTKTAGAGGTGAAGAGCATAGGTTAAGCAAGGCAGGATAGGAGTAGGTGGTCACAAAATTCATATGTATTTCAGGCCCAGCAATCTAATACCAAAATCTCATGTTTTAGCACAGAACTGRAGTACTGACAGGAGTGCTCTAATAGCAGTTTCATTGAAGGTTTGCTAAGAAGTTATTTAAATGGGAAGGAAATGGAGACTGCTGTACAGTACAGATGCACAGATACAGAAATAAAACTAGAAATATGCCTGAAAACTGGACTACACATTCAGGAACACCTAGAAAAATTTAAAATGGTGCAAGAAAGATCAGAGTTTTGATTCCACCTGCATATAAGATGTAAATGGCACATTAGACAATGACCAAAATACTTCCCCAGGCAAAAGCAGATGCCTAAGTACAAGGTAGGGAAAAAAAGACTTCAGCAACTTCCCTGGGGCCACAATGCCTGGAAAAGGCAGATCCCTGCAATGCAGTCATCAGCCAATCAATGATGTATGCTCTAATCAGATTCTGACAGAAGTAATCTATTTAGACCATCTTTCTGCCAAATAATTAATTCTTCTTAATGCCTGTATCTAGTTCAAAATACCACAAACAATAGTTCTTCCAAATGCTGCACAACACCAATGAACTTCAAATAATTTCTGCTTCCTTCCTACACTGGCCTAACTTTCCTGTCTCCCAGACCATAAATAATTCAGGTACCACTTTGGCACCCTCTTCAGAGCTTATGCTATGTCATATTTGAAYCTTTTAAGTCCAAGTCTCCCATTTCTGACCACCTTTCCCATTGTCCACGTGCTCACAATTTTCTCTTTAAGGTTTCTCAGACGTTTTCTGGTATAAGAAACCCCAAAACTGAAAGGACAAATTGGTTTCCCAGTCTCCCGATAATTTCCCTCATCCACAGCAACTTTAGATTATTGTCTCTAAAAAAGGATTACCAGCCACCAGCACCACAGATGCTTTGAAAGRGAAGGTGAGCTGCTGTTGATTAGCATTGCCTGTGGTGATCTGGCATTAAAGGAGATATTGATAGGCAGAAAAAGCTGTCCTGCACATCTCCCCCACCCTCCCCAGCACAGCTGCTGCATTTGTCTTCCAAAGACTATTTYCACCTTTCTGCAAAAGCCATTTAGGGCCAAAGGTTCTTCAAGAGCACCAGGAGCACCATCCAGGCTTGCCCCATCCTCAGCTGCTCCCYGTTCTCTCTGCTCTGCATGAAGAACGTGTAGGAGCTGCTCATGCCAGGCACCAATCCCCTGCCAGCTCCTCTCACACAGAGCAGCAGAGCCAAAACACAGCAAGGATTTTTACTGACTCCTAAAGCAGAAAATGCCTCCTATACAAATCTGRTATCTGCTGGTCTCATACTGATAACCAGCACAGCAGATGTCATCAGAGTTGAGTTCATTGAGCATCTCAGTTCACACTAGAGAATAGGGCAAGGATATAGAAACTGTTTAAAACTGGGAGAAACCACCCTTTTCAAGCATGTGAGATACAGCTTATTTAGAATTAACACATTCTTCTTCTGAAGTTAAAGTTTCCATTGAAAAATTACACTTGCACCTAACAATTGCATTAGCTCTTGTGAGCACATTTAAATCTAGCAGCAGGTCAAGATGAAMCCAGTTGATTCTTCAGCCAGAAAACAACAATGCTTCAGTTGCACTGAAGTTGAAATTTYAGCCTCTTTCTTCTAAATATACAATGATAATAAGTTTGGAGATTTCAAAGATAAATAAATAATTCCAGTCCTGCCAAATACAAGAGCTTCACACAGAAGCAAAAACTTGGGAAAGATGTTTGGGAAATTATTTGTAGCCCTAGAGAAATCAAGGCTGTTGCCCTGTAGGCCAATTGGCCTAGCAACACTTGAAGTGCAATATTTCAGTAGATGCTGGTTTCTAGTACACAGCCATTCCTTTCCCTCTGGTTTCACCTTCCTTTCTTATTGTCAGTGCTGTGCTCTGAGCCATGGGCTGCTGCAGTATCTCACTGGCCTGTTCACTTGGCATTTCTTTTGGAGTGCTCCCATAAAGATCACTTTCTTACCTGCACTGCCCCAAAACACATTGTTTTATCACCTTTATCCAGCACTTGTCATCCCCTTCAAGGGCTCACTTCAGCCTGCTCCTACCCAAGCTATTACTGCCAACAACTCAAAGATGAATATCCTTTGTCTTTCCTTGGATATTGTGCTCCTTCACCTCCTAACCAAACTCCAAATGGCATTGATGCTTTCTCCTGAAATTGCCTGCTACCAGCTAAGACCCTCTCTAAACACCTATGWACATTCTCTTTCAGCCCATAAAACCTCCTCTTGTCACACAAAAACAGACTGGGGGATGAACTGACTGCCCAGTGCCATGGTGACCAATATCCCTGTTCCTAWGCAGGTCAACTCTAATTTGTATCCGTCTCTGATTGTAAATTCCTTAAAAAGAATTGAATCAGGTACAAGGAGATCACCACAATGACAGCAATATAAAAGAACACACACACTTAAAAGATACACATCTACTTAGCTTCACTTTTTCCAGAGCTCTTAAAGGCAAGGCTTGCCCTCTTCAAAGTCTTGGAAACCTTCACTCCCTGCTTAGACTGGATTGCTGCAAGATCAGAATTTGTCCCCTGACAGCAGGGAGAGTGATTTACCCTTCAGTGAGTCACAGGACACCTTCACTTACATAGGTGATAAATGTATGCTAGAGAGAAGCAGCAGGTTAAAACTGGAGTTAAGGGATCCCTCTGTGCCTGGACTTGCCTTGGGCTACCACAGAAACGTAAGGACCTGTCAGCAGCTCTACACATCAAGGCACAAAAGCCAAGAACAATCTCTGAACAGGTACTCGCTGAATAAAACAAATASCTATAGGTGTCTTTTAACTTAGCTGCATAAAAGCATAGATTCTGGATCACAACCACATTATTRTCCCAGCATTTCTGTCAAAATTAAAGCAGGGTGGATCTGAAAACTTCAGTTATTCAATGTGCTGTGCTCTGCACTAGGAAAAAAAAAAATTACATTGGACTGCAAGGTGCCACACAGAAAGGCTAGAAAAGCTCCTAAAGTGGTGGAACACACCTCCATAGGCCTGCACAACTCTGTCTGTGAAGGAAGCTTCTCTGTGTGCCTCCTGGATCACTCAGAAAAGTTAGCTGCAGACCTGTAGGAAAACACTGTTGCTTTAAGTACCAAGGGTAGATTTTGACACGCAGACATCACAACTTATTCACAGCACTGAAGATGTGTTACAAAGTTCTGCACTTGGTTTCTTCTGCCTTAGTGAGCACTGCATTGTTTTCCTTCTCTTGCAGAGAGTTCCGTGCTGGCTTTTTTTACATAACTCTTATCAGCTGGATAGCTGTACCAAATCGCTTGAATTTTCCCTGTTGGCCCTTTAGAGAACACACTCTCTCCCATCTCCAGGCTACTTCAGATATCTTTCTCTACTCTGCTCTTGAGATTATCTGCATTTTCTAAACCAGCTGAGATTAGCCTCCAATCCATGAGAAGTTAAGCAGCTTAGAAAATTTTGTATGAAACATAGAACACTTTCAAGATCTCATGCTTGTTTGATACCGTGCAGTTACACAGACTAACTACTGAAAATTATGTACACCTTCCACAAATGATAAGCAGTATCACATTATTAAAGTCTCAGGTTGTATGTATACCTATTTCACAAAATATGTAGTGGAATCATGCTTGCATATATCTTCCTTAATATCTTTCATTTATTCTTCTCCTTTGTGTGYTGAATACAGGATGACCAAGAAATATGTATTTTTGCATGTATTTTGTCAGCAGGTAAGAACAGGCTGTAATCTTCCCTTAGGGTATATTCATTTGCAATTACAGCCCAGCAGCAACAAAAACATTTTCCCTTGCAAATCAGGAACAGACTGACTCTRACCAATACCCACTCTTAATAAATCCTTGTGATACACCCAAGCCATGCCATGAGAGCTCTTCATCCATTCCACACAGGATTTTGGGCAATATCTGAGCACTAACCAGTCTCAGCACCTGTTCATGGCCATATTCTTATGGGCACCAACCAACAMCTCAAAGAGGATCTCAGGAATACACCCAAGCTGTACAAGAGATAAACCTGCCTGTCACTGTCRCATCCCAGGCTTTAGTTGTGTGCAGATGACAGACATGACTGACAGTCACATATTTTTATTGCCAAATCTGGTCAAACAGACTTTTCTTTATTGCTGTAGTCAGGCTACTCTAACTACTGTATCACAGGAAGCTATGACTTCTTCTTGACCCCAATTAGAGCATTCATTATTCATCAAAGTACAGTTTTCATTTGCTTCCCTTGGGAACAGCAGAGTATCACTGTGAGGATCTTTCAGTACAACTTCACCCCCTTAATACACTCAGGATTTGCTGACAAGTAACAGCTACTTATTCCCCCGAGTCAAGCTCATATTAATAGGACTGCACAGTGAATCATGAGATGGTATTAAACCCTGCCTCCTGCCTGTATAAATACATCACTCAAGCACCCTACCATGCCAAGTGCTATGGTTTGATTGCAGAAACCAGCAGAGGGTAGATATCCTAAGTGAGCAGGGTGCCTTGGAGAAACAACCAATTCAACCCCCAAAATAATAAAGACCCTATAGGTCTTGAAAGGGATCAGAGGGAATTTCTGTTCACTACTGACAAGTTTCATATTTTCAAGAGATAAAATACCAAGACTTGAAGGCATTAGATGTAATGTAAGTCATAGCTCTACTCAAGACACTGGCAGTAGTTTAAGTACTAAAGTTTAGCCAAGAGCTACAAGCAAGGAGCATCTAAGGCAGGCAGGATTTGGCTGAAAGCATTAAACTCAGCTGATAGGAAGTTTGCCTCCAAATCTGAATGGCAGAAAGTTAAGAAAGCTTTTTCAACTTCATTGCTACTTAATTGTCTGAAGTCAATTCAATCTCATAGATATTTGCTAATGCACTTATTTGGAGACACCTATCCCACTCCTAAACCCAGTGTGGGGTCCTACACTTGGCCTATCCAGGCCAAGCTAAAGCCTGGCTTTCCCTGAGATGGGTCACATCTCTTGTGCCCCAGTCTGAGGGTCTGTGACTGAAGCCAGATCAGGGTCAGTGGGGTTGCTCTGGTACTCTGCAGGCACCTCTCTGTAAAGAGCTGGTACACAGGAGACTTCATTTGGAAGAACAAAATTCCCTGGATTAAGCTTCAAGGAATCTTCCTGGTAACACAGTAAATAGCTCTCACCTGAAAGAATCACATCATGTGTTTACTGTTCWCCCTTCCCCTAAGACCTATTAAAAATATTCTACTTATTCATTCCACATTGCAGTCCTATGTATTCTTCAGCAATCTAGGTAGGCACCGAATTCATGGGAATACTGGATTTCTAATGATGGCTCTCACAACTTCCTCAGGACAATGTAAAGCTAGGGGGATCATGCTACTGCTCAGAATAACAGAGGAGGAGAGAAAGCACCTACAATCAGAAAACCAGAACACTGCTCTATCAGCCAGATGGTAAAAAGCCTTTCCTGCCATCCACTTTTTTACTTTTTGTCAATTCCATTTGATATTAGGAGTGAATAGAGAAATAATGGCCTTTTTAATCTCACCTTCATTTAGGTTTTAATCAACCTGTGCCAGTGCCCTTGGAATGGACCAGCAAAGGACTGGGATAAATTTGTGCAGAGAAGGACAACAGAAGARGATTATTTCTATTTTTATTGAAATCAGTGCTTTAGTGAATACTCAAGTTATTAGGTGGACATTAGTAACATTTTTATTGCTGCAAGAAATAGGACAAAGAATAAGTTTTCTCCTTCTAAGACCTCAGAAGTTGTCAATTCTCCTGCAGTGCAAGATCAGGGGATCAGACAGCAAAAATTGAACTCAAACTCTTTGACTGAGAGCATCTTACCTTCTCTCAAAAGTTTTTCAGTAGTGATTTGTTCCTATCCAGAAGAAATGAAACATTTGATACTATTTAGTAAAGAGCAAAACCAACCAAATACCTGTGACTCAACACCAGGAACAAATAAAAAGAAGAAATGTAATATTCCTTTGCAAGTTTTAATTTGAGRTGCTCACTGTACAGGAGGTTCATAAGACAGACCTGACTTTTGCACATCTGGATTATAAATGCTGTTATTGGAACATCTCTCCTGCCTTGCACCGACAGAAAAGCACTGAATAGCTGCTTCTACAGAGCTGTCAGATTTCAGGATAATTAATGAGGCAACTTGGAGTAATGAATTCTTACAGAAATTATTTTCAAAGGTATTTATAATTACCTCTTTTTTTTTCTTATTGACAGGTCCTCTTCACAGCCTCCCTTCTCAGATGCTTGTGTGATCTGGTACTGGTGCCTAACAATATTTGTGGGTTTGCACTGATATATTTGGCCATTTGCTGCCAAAGAGCAAAATTTCCTGATTTATCCTCAWCCCTTCAGCCCTAATTAGCCCTTTAGGATCACATGAAGAAAACACTGAAATATTTTTGCTCCACAGCCCTAACTCCTTGTGAAGCTCTGAGAGTAACCAGTGTCCATCACTCTCACAGATCAGATGCTGCTTGCTGTAACTCAGCTTCCTTAATCAAGCTGAAMACAGCTTTCCCTTGGAGATTTTATAAAGCAGTGGAAAAGTTCATTTTCTTCTGGAAATTGGCACAAATTACTTGTACAATTTTAATGTGAATAAACATTTAAAACTATTCTTGAGCAAAATACACTCTGACAGAAAATGCACATTCACTGTACAATGCATTAATTTCACAGCAAAGCCAAGGCTAACACTCTCAGCAGAAGTCAATAAACTGATCTACTCCAGCAGAAATTCTGATCCTGCTTTTCTCACCCAGGAAAATTCATGTCTGCATTGCATRCCAGAAAAAGAGCCCAGGAATGCCCCATTCCCCCACAGGCTTCTGGAGACACCTGCCTGGGTTGTTTGGCTGCACACAGACACAAATGTTTGTTTATAATGAGAACTTCCCAAGAGAGACACCCCACCAAACTGATATTACAGAAAATTAATATTAAAATAAACCCTCGCCCCTCCCCAGTTTCTGTTTTGAGGGGTTTCTGCAAACACCTTGGAAACAAAGTTCTCTACAAAGAGCAGTRCCCCAGCATTCCTTCACTTCTTACAAAACTGGAACTAGAAGTTCCTGTTTGAGTTTCCATTTGTCAAAACCACAAGAGTAATTCTCCACATCCATTGAGRAGCATCTACTGACACTTGAAGGGACAGACCTGAAAGCCCTGTTTAGATTCCAGGTAGGTGAGGGAGATAACAAAGTATTTCTAGCAAGCCCTTGCATTAAAAAAGAAGTGAAGAATCTTCATTCTATGCTAAAAATTATGACCATTTTGCAAAATGACATTTCAACAAGCACCTGCAACACCACTCCTACCTGTTGGGATGCATAATTTTCCAAATAACCATGCTTTTTATACATATTTTCCATGGAATTCAGTTCTTTATGTACATAAAAGGGATAGTTTARTTCATAGAATCATAGAATGATTTGGCTTGGAGGAGATCCCAAAGATCATCCAGTTTCAATGCTCCTGCCCTGGATAAAGGACACCTTTCATTAAAGGACATTTGCCAGAGCTCCATCAGCCTGACCTTGAAATCTTCAGGGATGGGGCATCCACAGCATCTCACAACCCTCCCAGTATGAATTTTCTTCCTGTAAACCTACTCTCAGTTTAAAATCATCCCCCTTGTCTGGGTACTCTGTGTTCTCACAAAAAATCTCTGTCCATCTTTCCTGTAGGCTCCCTTCAGGCACTGGAAGGCCACGATTAGGGCACCCCAAAGCCTTCTTTTCTCCTGGCTGAACAACCCCAGTTCTCTCAGCCTTTCCTCACAGGAGAGGTGCTTCATCCCTCTCATCATCTCAGTGGCACCCCTGGATTTGCTCCAACAGCTCAGGATGGGTCAGGCTGGAAAGGACCACAGTGGGTCACCTGGTGCCACCTCCCTGCCCCAGCAGGGCCACCCCAGGGCACAGGAGTGTGGCCAGATGGTTCTGGAATCTCCCCAGGGAGGTAGACTCCACACCCTCTCAGGGCAATCTGATCCAGGGCTGGATGCAGAACTCCAGGTGGGGTCTCACCTCACAAAGGATTTTGAACCACCTTGTTCCAATGGAAACCTGCATTCCTAAGTCAAGCTCAGTGGATTAACAACATTTCCAAAGCCTCAAAAGTCCTGCTGTCAGAAGCAACCCCAGCAAGCTGCAGCTCTAGAACTGTGGGCAGTAGCAGCTCAGGAGCCGTGAAAAAATTACAGACTCATGTTCTCAAACATTTTTAATAGGTGACTTTCTGCAATGATAAAAGCTGCAGAAAGTCTAATTTTAGGATCTGTTCATCATTTGTGTCTGGAACATTTTCTTCTACATTTTATTTTGAGGCAAAAACAAATCACATGCTGGGTAGTTGCAATCTTTCAGTGATTTGCCTTAATGCATCCAGATACAGTATCGTGGATACCAGCGTTACATAAAAGAACTTCAAACAGTTGACAGGTACATTCAACCAAAACAAAATCAAAAGCAGATTAGCACACAAGCACTTTTCCATCAGGGAATCCATTTGTACAAGAGTCAAGTTCTCCCTGCCTGTACAGTACAACTTCCCTTGCCCAGGGAGCACTGGGGGATGCTCTGCCCCRAGTCAGATCTAAGAGAGGCAAAGCTGTTTGAACCTTGCCTTGCCCAACTGATGCCTTGGTAACAGCACAAACCTTTACTCAAAAATAGTTCARGATATCTAATGATGCCTCTGTAGTAATAGTTTGTCAGTAGCTGTTTCAGTAATAAATGAAAGTTAATGCACATTTCTAATTTCTGAATTAGCATTCACAACTCAGATGTTATTTCAATATAAAACATATGGTGAAATCAAATTAGTAGTGAGAAAATCAACTCAAGCCATAGAGAAACTTGAAATTCACCATTAAATAAAAACTGCCGAGGATAATCACTTTTTTTAAAAGGAACAGCATAAATTCAACCAAAATAAAAGATTAGTGTGCAAATACTAGACGACTAATTACATAATGTACCTTTACAAAATTACATAATATGGGTGCAGCTTATTTCCCTGTTTGCTGTTTGAAAAATAGATTGTTTAATAACCCATCAAAGCTATCTGTAAACCACGGCAACAATAGAGCAGATGTTGACTGTTGTCTTGTGCCTCACAGACATAATTAAATACAATGAAACACTCACGCACCCAAATAATGGAGGACAAACAAATACAGCAATGCTGCTCTATAAACATAATAAACCTCATTTACTGGGCACCTGCCTTGTATTAATCTGTGATATTTAAACCAGGGAGGAAAACAGAGAAGAAGGTATTGATTTGCCTGCAGACCACAAAATCTACAAAGAATTCCTCGCAGTATAAAGGAGCTGTGACTTCTGCAATACTGATCCCCACGCTGTTGACTTGCACAAAGCTCAGAGGGAATCACCTTTTCTCCTGTGACCAAGCCAGGACAGGACAGCTGTGTTTTCTGTACAAAAAGGTACCTGAATTTATGACTCTGAAYGATCCAAAAAGGCTAAACCACATTGTGCCTGCTGTGTAATAAGAGTCTTAAGATGCCTGTGGAAAACCAGGTTCCCTTTGATGGCAAAACACATTCTCTGCAATTATTTCCTGTCCCCTCTCCCAGCCTGCTTTTAAAGAGGCAATGAAATGCAAAGATTAGGTTCCATAACTATCCAACCAAGTGGTTTTCTGCYAGGACCATGTCCCATAACATTATTCAATACTCTAGTTCGCATCAAAATCTCAGAGATTTTTTTAAAAACATCCTTCTTTATCTTCATTTCTATAATCAAATGTAGATACATATTTTCTTTAATAATATCAATATTGTTCCACTATTTGAAAAGGATAATTATGTAAATCAATACAGAATGAAGTACCTCATCCTGCAGTTGCTATTAAGAAACAAAGTTTCCAGGCAAAAAAGCAACTTCAAAAATTATCACTCACATGTATTGCAGAAGAACACTGAAGCTTATTTTTGTTAATAAAAACAAAAATTATTTTAAAATGATAATATTAAAGTGTTATTATTTGTTTTTATTTTAGGTAAAGAATATAAAAATGCTTTCCTTACTGCAAATGTA
Organism: Sporophila hypoxantha; assembly: GCA_002167245.1. Taxonomy (NCBI): domain Eukaryota; kingdom Metazoa; phylum Chordata; class Aves; order Passeriformes; family Thraupidae; genus Sporophila; species Sporophila hypoxantha. The sequence continues at coordinate 1,808,972 of NDFG01000257.1, read as the reverse complement.
TTTTACCTTTATATTTCATTTAGTTATTTCTAAGAAACAAGACAGAATATAATGTGATCTGCATCTCTTTATGGYAATAAAACCATGCTAGTCTCCTTCCATAGACAACAGTAWAAAGCATAAATCCAAATGGAAAACAAATGGAAGTATAATGCCACTGCGAAGCAAACCAATCAACCCTAAAACAGCTGAGATAGATCTCATCCAGTAGTTCATTCATTCTTTATAGAAAAGAAATGAAAATATTCCTAGGTGTATCAGATTAAAAAAAGAAAAAAACAACCAACCACCCTCAGCAGCTCTGAAAGGTTGTAAAGCACTAAATTCCTTTGATTTATGAGGCAGCGTCCACCGCACTGAGCAAAACAACTCAGCATGCCAGGACCCTTTTCCCTGAAATTCCTTTATTAACAGAGCCCAGCTCTGTGAGTGAACAAAAGCACTGGTGCAGGGTGTATAAATCATTAATACTCTGCCTTGCAATGGCTGAATTTCCTGGGTGAGCTGGGAAGCCTTCCTGCACAACAGGGATTTTGGGCTTGGAATTGGCTGCTATGAAATGTACTTCATCATCCGCCGTGTTTGACGCTTCCCAATAGCTTTGTACTTTTCCTCTCCTTTTTCTCCCCCAAGCCCGGCAACTGCAATAGAAATTTATTGGATTTTATGTCTGCAAATAAAAGGAAGAGAAAAGCAAGAAAGGAGCAAGCAAGCCTATTTAGAAGAAGAAATCTTTCCCTTTAATTTAAAGGCAGGTTGTGTGTAAGTAAAATCCAGTACTGAGAAATTAATTTGGCATTTTAGTAATTTTTAGTTTGCCACTCTAAACTGAAAAAAAAATTAATCCAATCAAAGAAGGTTTACCCCTAAAAAGGAAAAAAAAAATCAACTATCACAAAAATGTGACTCCTCTCCAAATGAAGTAATCTTCTATTGGAGCRTTTATTTATTTATTTTAATAGCAGGGAGGAAGAAGGGCCCAGGAACTCCTGAACTCTGCTGTTTCAGTGCTTTTTTACTTTTGGTGTATCAAAAAGCTTTCCAAAGAGCATCAGGCAATTTCATGTGCACATGCCAAGCCGAGTATTCAAAGTGAAGCTGGCAGATATGGTATCAAAGGGAAAGGRAAACAATAAACCAAGCCCCTTGGAATTGCAGTTTCTGAATGTTCCTGCATTTTTGCAGCATGACTTGCTAAACTTGGGTAGGGAATATCAAAAGTACTTATCCTGCCCCTGAAGTATGTGCAATACAGCAACAGCAAAGTTGAATGTTTTCCCAAACTTTGAGATGAAATAGCGAGTAATCTTGAYGAAACATTCTGTGCTTAAACATTCCTGTTGGGGCTAGACTTGGGAAAACCAAAGAGCATGACAGACAGAGGAATGCTGAAAAAGCAGTCTCAAACCATATGCTACCCATCAGGGAAAATGACACACATTACAAAGGTAACTGAGGTTCCAATCTGTGCTCCAGCCAGGCCAGAGCACAATCCCAAAGATATCCAGCACCAATCCCAAAGGTACCAGCACCAATTGCAAAGTACCCAGCACCAATCCAAAGGTACCCACCAATTGCAAAGGTACCAGCACCAATCCCAAAGGTATCCAGCACCAATCCCAAAGGTATCCAGCACCAATCCAAAGGTACCCAGCACCAATCCAAAGGTACCCAGCACCAATCCCAAAGGTATCCAGCATCAGCACCCCCAACAAACACATTCATCCCATCTAAGCCATAAATATTTAAGGCACTGGGAATGCTGCTTTGCAAAAGTGAGCAAGCTGAAGTCAGAAGAGGGAAACATTCCAGTGGGCCATTTTACACTTCTGCAGCCATCCAGCAGAGTTGAGATTACAGGAATAAGCCTGCAATGCATGCAGGAGTCCCTCTGCATTACACAATAATGACATCCTGAACTGAAATAAATGAAGCCCCTGCAGTGCTATTCTGTCAGCTTCTGAAAGTAAATAACTTCACTTCTGACAAGACAGAGACATTTTTTTCCTCCTCCTGCCACAGAGCATTAATTGAGCCATGCAGCCATGTAACATCCCAGAGACAGGACTAATACATGACAAGGAAGAAAGCTTAGAGAGGGGACAYTCATGGAATATATGGGCTGCCTAAGTTCTTTTCACCCCCAAATTTTCACACTAGCTCTGTTTTGTCAAAATCTTCTCAGGGAGAACTTTTAMCCTTGGTTTTGCCTCCCTTTACCAWRTTTACTTTAACTTATTTCAAAGAAATACTTAAATTTCACACTGCTTCATGAAAGACTGTGCTTATCATAACCATGTATTTTAAAACTTATCTTTCCTTGTTGGTTAATAAAGCTTCATGCCCATAATCGATATCTGTTATTAACTATTTCATGTATACAGGACTTACTGTCCACAACATAGATAATGATGATTGCTACAAAACAAAATGCTATGAGAGGCAAAACCAAAGAAGTCAACTTCCAAACTACATCATAATTATARTAAATATTACTGCAAGTCAGGAAGGAATTGAGGCAAAGCATACTAGAACAATAAGTATATACACAAACCACAAATATGAGAAGACAATATAAAATTGATGTAGAGTTACMAAAAAAAAWAAAAAGSCATATTCAAGATATTATAGYWAGGAAGAGTAACAATTTCTGTGCATTTTGAAATAAAGGGTTAAAAGGTAAATTTAAAGATGGYCTAAGATGAAAGCACTTGCATTCTTATTCATGAATACCTGAACATCTTAAGTATTTCAATTTTGAAGTAGCACAGAATTTCTTTCCATATCTGGAGGAAAAAGTAAAAATCAGTGACTCACTGTGAACAAAAAATAATTCACTGAACACTTCAGTTCTTACTACAGTATCTAATTTTGATTCTGCCTATGTTCAACACAACGAGAGAGAGCAGGATCAAAACACTGCGAGATCTCTCCACAGCTGGAGCCTGCTCAAGTGCAAAAGACCAAAGGCCCAACTACAACCAGTCAGGATAGCACAGACATTAGATATGCTATTTTCTCTAATTAAATTCACTGGGCTGCTGCACTGACAGAGTGGGAGGGGAAGCAAAATGTAAAAGAAGTCAATGGTGCTGCACTAGGCAACTCGGAGGGAAATGAGCAATGCCAGCAAGGAAATGACAGCAGGTTCTCAGGAGGGCTCTTGCACTACACATCACACTTTAAAACTGATAAATCAATCGCACATGCACCTTTAAAAGGCAGGAAAGCTTGAAGGATTCTTAGAGGGTGTTGACTTCTCCTTCTCACCAACATTATTCTAACTCTATAAAACAAGGTGATAAATTCCAGAGTCACAATTTTTATCACTTTCATTTATACCACCTATTAAAAACTTCAAAAATATTTTTAGCAGGACTAATATTAACATGATCATAGTACTTATTTACCAATGCAGAAATACACACATTAAAAACCAAAAAAAGGTCACACTACTTTTGAATGGCTACGGTCAAAAAAAATCTAAAACAGAAATATCTATTGGCTGCCCTGAGAAAAACCCCTGCTTACATAACCACCACACACTTTCGCTGGCATAAAATACCACACCACTTTTTTTTTTTTCCCAGAAAATATCCATCCATGTACATATTTACCAAATATAATGAATGGGGATAACTTACAAATACCCCACAATGCAATATCCAGGCATTCCTTTTCAGATAAAGCCTTKTAAAATGTTCAAAGAGGTCACTTAGTAAAAAACAATGATTCTGAGCCAAAAATATTCACCTGCTCCTGTCACACTGAAGCTCCTTTGCAACTGCTCTTGCTCTTATAGTCCAAAGYAGCAGGTAACCTTCTTAACAGATTCTTCTGGTTTGTTGAGGAGTTTTTGTGCTTGGAGTTGGTTTTCTTTTTTTTTGGTTGGGGCTTTTCCCCCCCTCCTTCTAGTATTTAAAGAGGAGAGTACTTCACTAAAGCACCTCCTCTCCTTTTGTGAGAGACTGACCTTGTTTGACAAGGCTGGAGTTAAATGCCCCAAACCAGCTCTTACTCAGAATGAGAGCTGCCACAGCACTTGATCTCTGAGCCACTTCTCATTAGCCTCTGGAAAACAACGGAGCAGCTCTTGGGAGACAAGAGCTATGCAAACGTGGAAATTGGGCTTCAATCACAGGTGGAGTCACAAACACCAGCGCTCGAGTTTGTTGGTGAATATCAAACGATCTTATTTACCCTGATCAGGATAAACAGCAAGGCATCGTTCCTGAAATCCGCATCAGCAGCACTCCTGGATGCAACAGCTGCACTCCCACCTTTTGAGGTCTGTTTCATTCATGCACTAAAATTCCCTCGGAGTGCCACAGTGCCCCCTTAGGTACGAATGCATCCACAGGATAAGGTCTGTAGCATGGCAGCTCCTTTTTTGTTTTAACAGAGTGCTATAATTTGTCTGACATAGCACAGCCTTTTACCCTACACATTTGAATAAACAAGCACTGTGTTTCTCTAGGGGCAGCGAAGCTGGTTAAATGAATCAGAAAACCCTGAAAAYATTGCCTACCCTCAGTCCATCAGCTACTGGACAATTATTCAAGGCCCAGCTGTAAGAAAAACAGATGGTGAGTGAGCATTAGTACCGTGGACTTCTTTGCACTCATGCAGTCATAAGCAGAGGTTGTACGCTCTCACATGAAAATTGCCATGAAATAGCAGAGTGAGGAACAAAATCGTGCAAAGACTCCAATTTATAAGATAACAGAGGCTTAAAATTTTCAAGAACTAAAGTCAGATTATCTGATTTTACAGGAGAGCCACAGAGTGAGTACTATAAAAGGACCAGGCAAAGAAAGGCAGTGTTCTCATGATTGGTTTAAGCAGTGTCACCATAAAACATCAGTTATTGAATTCTACTGACATACCTGAACCTTTGAAGAGTCATTGAAGTATAAAATGCAAAAACTAGATACTCAGAACTGTAACTGCAGTGGTGGCATTCAGCAATTGATGTGCTTTTGCTCTATTAAAAAAAGTTAAACTGTGTCCAGGAACTGTTTGAATTGTTCATCCATTCAATTTTTTACACAATTTTAGCACAAAGATAATCAGTTCTAATCCTTATTCCATTATTGACAGTATTGACTGCATCAATTGAAATTGCTACCAAATAAATCAACRTTGAATTAAGCCATGAAGAAACAATGTGATAAAAAGTCTTTCAGGCTCCTATAAATCATCAGATCCAGAAGCATGACATAAGTAACTGAGAGGGGAATTCAGCTTTTCTCCATAGCCATAATGCTTAAGGCCCAAATAAAATTACATTAATTTACCATGTAAGCAGTAATGGAATAGCTGAGGTAGAGATGGAGGTTTTGTTGGTTTCTGCTTTGTTTTCATGGTGGATTCTTTTCATCATTGATATGAGAGCTGTACCATGAACTACTTTGTTAAAGACAGAAAAGGTTGATATTGAAGTTTCAGTTCAATTGTTTTCGATCTGTGAATGTCCACTATGAGCAATTGCTCCATTTAAGAGGAATTACCCTTTGTACAAACCACTTCACTGTTTAAAACAAAGCACATCTATCATCATTAAACAGAAAAAAAAAACTACCAATTTTAAAATAATGACAGCAGCATTGGACACCGTGACATGGGATATTCTGTGATGTTTCAAAACAAGTTTGKTTTGTCACTTTACTCAGAAAACCCAACAGAATAACCAGGAAAACAGACCACAGGAAAACATCAGTTAACAGAGCTAAACCTCCATTAATATATCCCAAATCCCAATTTACCAGCGCTCGACATTTTGCTTTAAAAATTACTTCAGTTTACCATTTGATGCAAACTTGTAGTCAGAAATTGGGTTTTGCATTGATGTGCCATATGAAGGACAAGAGGAAATACATGTATGCAGCTGTTTCTAACCCCATGAAATGCCACCAAAAGATAGGGTACACTACAACTGCAACTTCCCCTCTCCTGTATCTTTAAATATTGACACTAAGGAACATGCTCACCCAAAAGCATCCACACTTTCCCAGCTGACCCTGTCCTCACAGTGACGCAGTGAAAACTTGCAAGGCAAAGCCCCACGTCCTCCCTCTGTTCCGTGCCGCCGCTGACACAGGCACTTTGGGGTGATGCTCTTTGAAAAGTCACTGTGGATTCCCATAGTTAGAACCATCTTATTAAGAAAATGTCCACATAATTCCAGACCATTTCAAACAACTCATAAGCATTCTTCAGTTTCTGCTGGCTATTTCAAGTGAATGTCTTATCGAGAGTTCATCTATAACATGACCTAGGCCTCTGGCCTTTATTCATTTTCAACTTTATTTTCACGAGTTAAACTCAAAATATTGTTAGGTAAAGCAAACTCCATCCATAAACTGTTTTAAAAAAATTTCAGTTCCTCACCTGGCTCTTAAAATATTACACACATGTGTGAAGTGAAAGACATCAGAGCAAATACTCAAGTTTCTAACCCTGGAAAAAGTAGTACAGCACTTCTGTAGCAYACTGTGGAAAACAGTTTATCCATTTATTCTAAACTGACTGGCCAAGTCATGTCACTTGCACAAAGAAATTATGGCCAATTTTAAATGACTACCAAAGCACAGATTTTTCCAAATTATTCATTCAGCTCCACAGAAAACCAGCATCCTTGTGGCTATAAGGATAAATAAATATTTAGTGACACAGTGGCTTGCCCATCTTGAGAAGAATGCAATGCCTTTCATAGTCTTCCAAGAAAGACATATCTCCAATTGTAAAACCTACACCTGACAGAATACCAATGTAAATACATAAAAATAAGAATAATTATCTTCATGAGTTCTAAATAGGCAGCAAAAATTTTACAACTGAGTTATAACTCAGTTATAATACAGATGTCTGAGTTCATTTTAATTGAGGCGCAAGTGGGCAGACATATCTCAAGTGCAATTTTTAGAGAGAAAAAAAATACTTGATAGCTTCACAATATCTATTTACTGCTGGTCACAGGTTGCACAGGCAGGGAGGATTCACCAGTTAYTAAGTTGCCACATAAAGCTTTTAGGTTACCTATATTTAAGATCGATAGACAACTTGATAGTGAGAAAAAAACATTTACAGTTTCACTAAAATAGTGATATTTGCAGTAAACATACAAACCAAGTCTTTTTGTCTGTTTGCTCYAAACTATCTGATAGGAGAAAAATAGCAAAAAACCCAGGTAGATTGTCATGGTAAAAGTTTATTAATGCTTTCCAAAAAACCAACTTCTTATTCCTTTACTGTTTAAAGCMAGAACCATGTTATATTGGCTTTGCAGGTGATGTCAACTCAGTCCTCTCTGCCTGGATAATTTTGAGATAAAGTAKCATTGTTCATAAAGAAATACTTAACCAAATGCTTAAAATAAGAGGCCATATGTGAATTAAGAACATGATTATCTGACTCTCTAGGAATTCAGAATAACTAAAATGCCAACCAGCGATCAAAAGAAGCAACAAGCAGAGAATTTTTGAATCTGCCACAATTTTCATCACAAATTTAGCAGACTTTTCAACCTATTATATAATTGTGATTAGCACACACAGGATGATTCTAAACTGACAATAGGATTAAGGAGATGAGAAAGCAAACAAAAAAAATTCTTTCAGTGTAGCAGTTAATCCACTTAAAGAGTTAAAAATTATCCGCTAGATATAGCGSTTTGTAAAGTGCATTAGCAATCACTTCTCATCTTCCTCTCAGATGGAATAGAGGCAGTTGAATTCCCTGTTTTAAAGTATTCATTGGAGTTGCACAGTTTCTTAAACCTTAAAGCAGTGCCATGCTACAGATGTGTTTGCATAATGATACTGCAATATCTCACTGAGGAAGGTTATTGGGGCACCCAGCCTCATCTTTATGTTATCCTTTATCAGCTCCTTGCATGGCCATGTTGACCTCTCACCTGAATTCCCTTTTTTCCTTTCAAAAGCTCTATCTTTTACACAACTTGTTCTTTGACAAACTCAAAACAACAAACCCAGAACAAAACACAGGAGTACATTTTGTATGTAACCACTAAGTGCACAAGTCACACTGGATCATTAAAGCTGATCTATAAACGCCATTCCCAAAACAGATCCAGAATACAGAACTACCAAGAACGTACATTTTAGTTATGGCATGCAAATTACTGAAATTTAAACACATCATATTTATCTGATGCAAATTTTAATTGCAGACATATGAATCCCTCCCACATGCATGGCTAATCTAGGGCGCATGCAAGAATCTGTTATTATGCACTCCTAAGCTGGAAGTCAGAAATGGTTTATACTACACTACAGCAGAAAAAAAAAACAAAAACCTACAGGAGGGTTTTATCCTGAAAATACTGGTGCTCACTTCTTTCAGCAGCAACAGAAAAACAAATATCCCTGAATAAAAATAAGCTTTAAATCTATTTTATCGGAACAAAAAAGAAATATCGTATAACATATTTCAGGCTTTTGTGAATGCAGAAATAAAGTTAGACTTTCAGGGAAGTCAATATGCACAGAAATTGTTGTAGTGGAAGTTGGAAGAAATGCCCCTATTTGTTACAGTAGGCACAAGAATATTTTTTTCTCCTGAAGTTTCAAGAGAAGTAATAGGATACACAGGATTAATCATTTTTGCATGATAACATATTTCTGTCTTGGCTCTACACACTTAYTAGATGACTCTGTAATGGTGGATTCAGTTATAAAATAGAGTAGGATGTAAACATGATTCCAAATTACTAATTTAAAAAAAAAGTGCTATTATACAGTTATTTCACACTATAGCAGAGAGGGGGTACCAATTATTAAATAATTTATGAAGAGAGAGTGTGAGGAAATACTTTAAAAAAATCCTCTAAGCAAAAATGAATTTTTTTTTTAATATAATTGAAAATTAAGTAGAAATTGGTATTGTTTTGCTGATACCCAAACATTTTTTTAAACCCAGTCCAATATACTTCACTGATAGAAGTGTTCTGCACAGATATATCTTTATAAATCATCGTTTTCCCTGTGAACTAAAAATCTGCTTGGCTTTAATCAGCAGCATGTTTTAACACAGACTTAAAATTCCTGTCTTCAAAGAAGGCTTAAACAAAATTGCCATTGGGCACATTTACATTAGAAGTATAATTTATGCCTGCAAGTGAATAAAGAGCAGTCCTTTATGGCTGAAACTCTGCTACAGCATCCACGAGAAAYGCAGGCACAGTACTGTGTTAAATATCTATAAACATCACCAACAGAGACACTGCAAAAAAAAAAAATAAAATAAACCAACACCAAAATACCAAAAGATATGCGAAGGCTCGATGCTCTGTTAAAACATATTTTCTACTCACTCTCACATTCTTAAGTGCAGGCACAACACTCGCTCCACACGGTGGGAGACATTTATACAGTCTATTCACAGAAAAAATACCTCCCCGACTGCAAATTCCCCAAACGACGCTGACAAAGCAAGCACTGCGAGGAAAAGGAAAAGTTAAGCAAACTTACCTGCTGTAAGTACATAAAAGTCAAGGCACAGGAGAGCTGGGGACACATGCCCACATTCGGCAGTGCCACGCAGGTTGCACCCGTAAGGGGATGCTGCATGGTGTTGCTCTGAAGTCTACGTAGAACAAGTGAGGGGGCTTGCATGCAAGCACGTTTGCCCTATCTTGTCACTATGGGTTGGTTGTTTTTTCTTTTTTTTTTTCTCCTCTCCCTTTTGATTATTTAAATAAGAAACGGWGTTTCTCGGCTGCCTTTCCTCTCCCCAGCGCTAAGCCCCTACATTCGTTTGTCAGCTAAGGCAACTTGGTAGGTTTAAACTACGAATTTTCAACCGAGAGGAAAAAAAGAAGACACAGCCTGCAGCCTATTGATGAGCAAATGGAACTTCCTCAATGACAGAGAGCTGAAGCTTGTCTCACAACAGTAGCTGCTGACTAGGAGAGAGAGAGAGAGAGACTCAGTGAGGCTCAGTCGGCTGGTGCTGATGCTGCACAGCTTCTCATTTGTCAAATGGGTCCTAGGGCAGGGTCTTTACCACTCACCAAAATTCAAATACTGCATTTTAAAAATCCCTGGAGAGGATAGGAAAGGAGAGAAAGTGAGCGCGCTGCATCGCAGGCATCCGTGAGATCTGGGCAATTAGTGTCATTGCCCAGCTGGGACTGAATGCCTGTTATGATTCTGCACGCACACAGACACACTCACACCCTTCCCCCCTCCCAGGACTCACACCTGACTGGAACAGGGCTTTCCCCTTCTAAGAACACAAGTATGAAGCACAAAGTGGGAAAGGGAAAGAATCTTGGCTAGTCAAAAGGATTCCGGCAAATACACAGTCCAATCAGTAAATGAGCTTTTTTAAAACACAAATTAATTTTATATCTACATTTCATTCGCTATCCAGCTTCCCAAAGCAGCCTATAAAAKCATCACAGTGAAACTGTGCAGGAGCTGTGTAACCACTGCAGCAGAAACACTGGGAATGAAACAGAATTCTATGGCATACTGTGTCTACCTTACTGGGGGGAGGGGAGCACACTTGGATAAAAACTGTATCTTAAAATTGGTCTAMAGCCCTCATCTCATCTAAAATTACAAATTTATTTGACAGCTAGTCAATCTATTATCAAGGAGTGCCCTATCAGGTTACATGGAAAAATTACATTTGCAATTTTCAGAATTTAATGTTTACTTTCTACTTTGAGAACGATACCTCCAAATTAGTATTCCACTCTTGCCAGCTTTTTATTCACCCCCCCCTTTATTTTATGGAGTAATAATTATTCATTAGTAGATCTAGTTAGTCTTTATGTAATAAAGTAGGATGTGACCTGCAAATCAAATAATTTATACTACAGCTTGTCCTTGAGGTCCTATATTACAGGTCTTTTTTTTCCTAAGATACAACTCAAGTATAACAGAAGATATTACTATTTTTAATTAGAATTTGACAAATGAATTAAATATTAATTCTTCAGGAAAGAAGGTCAAACCTCAAAGAACCACCTAAGCTTTTGAAGGGGTTCCTACTTTTAAAAGGACTCAGAAGAAGATTTGAAAATCACCTATTTTATAGGATACATAATTCCCACAAAAACACATCTGAGACCAAGAGTTTAATGCTAACRACAATAAGCAAATAACCCACATACRAGAAAAGTCTATTTCATCAACAGCATAACTGGTTTGATATAACATCTACCCTTAAAAACAAATAATAGTCCCCGCTTAACTGGAAACAGAATCAAAACACRTCACTGCAACTCAGGTGCTACATTAAAAAAAAATATTTCTTTTTCATTCTACATGTGCACACATACCTGCACCCACACAAGCCTCAGAGACTGATTTAGATCCACTAAGTCTTCTTCATGCAAAACTGAGTATTTTCCAGCAGAACCAGTTATTACGTCATTTTCTTTCTCAAAAGCAGTCAGTGCAACAAAACCAACAAACTCATAACTCAGTAATCAACACCAAAACAATCATGCACAAACTTACAATAAAGGAATTGGCTTAGGAAACATCCATGCTTTTGCAGTTTATCATGGACTCATCTACTAAAACAGCCCAGATTATTTCATCACAAAAAAAAAAAATCACCCAAAAAAACCAAACAAAAAAACCCCAAACCACCAACCAAAAAACCTCTCATGCCACAGAGCAGGAGCAAGTGAGGAGGAGGAGAAATGAACCCTCTCTGTGCCCTTTCTCCTTTTTTCATTCTTTCTCTGTGCCTTAAGCAGTCTCCTGTTCTGACAGGAGTATGTCATGCTTTTCTTCATTCTTTTTTATTTTTTTCTAGCCCAGAAAGGCTGTTATTCTGCAAATGCCCTAAGCTGMGAGAAGTTTTTCCTCAGTTCAGTTTCATATGAAATACCATAAATAATACATGGCACTTTAATGAGACCTTATCAGCATGTTTAATGAAAAACAAATACGTTATGTAAGGTAACCAACTCCTTCTACATTATGTCAAAATCAAAGGCAGCATGCTTCCTAGCCAAACAGTTTGGAACTATATAAGCCTATCCAATTTCCCAAAGTGAGGTTCTGGAACATGGTGATGGTCAAGCAAAGCTTCTTCTGTCTACTGCACTATTTTACAGCTAAAAGGACATCCATAAAACAGATTAAATTCTTAAAAGCAGTGTGTTGAACAATCACTTCAAGAGAATTTAGCACTGTCAATGTAGCTAACAGCCATTGTAGAAGTGAATTTCTCATTGGCCTTTTATCCTTAATTTTCACACAATTCGAAGTAAGAAAAACATGACTCACAAATACTATGGATTCCTGATATTTACATAATTATGTTATTAAAACAAGAAYAGCAATATCTTAACTATCCAAATCATCTTTACACAGAGAAACAATAAACATACATAATTCAGTAGTGTAAGAGACCTAAAAAAGAAACACAATTCTTTAGCCTGATATATGCTCCTTCAAGAGATGCAGGGGAAAGTCATTACCAATTTTCATCCCTTCCAAGGATAACTTGTCATTATGTCTAAAAAGAAAAAAAAGGTAACAAAGTGTGTTTTATTTTTATAAGTATAAAATCAATGTCTCTTCTTTAAAGCCATTTCCTTGTTTACACACACTTTTGTCCCTAACCCAGCCCATTAATCACCCCACAGTCCCAGTTATGGCTATATATACCCTAAGTGCCCCAAAACAGCTGTGCCAAGGGGACAGGAATGCCTGTGCACAGCCTGACCTTCCCTGGCCCTGCACAGGGACAGTGKCCCTGCAACAGCACCCTGCAGTTCCACAGAGCAGCACAGACCCCAGAGATATCTCATCTGCAAATTGGTAACAGCTCCATTTTTCATTCATTCTGCCACAACCAGAGTGGGCAATTGCCAAGGCCACTTCACCTCCAGCACATTACCCACCATCCTTCAGCCCTCTTGGGTCAAGAACTGAACTCACCCCACACTCAGCTGCTGATATTATCAAGTACCTATCAATTAACAACAAATATCAATATTTTACAATTAATAAAAACCAAACAAAAAAGAGTCCAACTATCTACACTGGTCCAACTATCTACACTGCCCACATCAGCCTCTGTGGGAGATCCTAGAAACATTCTAGGAGRTAAAACCTTCTTCCACACTAATAATGGATGCATCTGAAATGCAATGAATACTGCACCATCAGGAGAGGCAACACTCCCTCCTCCAGCCTCTTTGGGAGATCCTAGAAATATTCTAGGAGATAAAACCTTCTTCCACACTAATAATGGATGCATCTGAAATGCAATGACTCCTGCACCACCAGGAGAGGCAACACTCCCTCCTCCAGCCTCTTTGGGAGATCCTAGAAATATTCTAGGAGATAAAACCTTCTTGCACACTAATAATGGATGCATCTGAAATGCAATGACTCCTGCACCACCAGGAGAGGCAACACTCCCTCCTCCAGCCTCTTTGGGTTGCCCATGTCATGATTTATGGCACAGGCAGAGGATTTGCAGGCAGACACCTTCTCCCCACAGTCACTGAGAACACCATTTGAAAAATGCCACAAGCAAAGCCTGGATCAGTCTTGAACRTGCAAATAAAAACATGAAAGCAGTGAAATTCTGCAAAAAGGACCAACAACATTTCTGACACAGCTGACTTACAAATCCAAACCCACTTGTATTTACAATGCATCTGTTTATTTAATGCAACACTTTCTATTTAAAATCAACCACTCTGTTTGTGGTGACCTGGTAGTCAACTTCAAACTTAAGTTCAARTTTTGCATTTCCAGACCTTTGACCTAGAAGTCAGCCTTTGGAATTACCACAGYAGACTGTCAAACATTCCAGCCATTTCCATCAAGTAAAGGAAGGCTCWGAAACACATCACCTGCACCACTACACACCTTCTTACACCTCAAACTCATCTCAGTAGTAGCCTACATTAACAAGTTCACACACAGAGGATCAAGCATYAGAAAAAATAAATCACGACTGCATATGAAATGCTCCATGTGAAGAAGGTAGTTTCTYCTCAACTTTCTAAAGTGGTTGATATGCTACAAAAATAAATCAGGCAAGTGGCATAGAATCTAATAGTAGAACAGCCCTTTCTCTAAATTCTCCTTATCTAACACCACATGAAAAAATAGCTCCCTGGACTTGAAACCAGGAAAAGCAGCGTATTATAAAATTGAACAGATCAGTAACCTATTTTGATAAATTACTATCAATTATCAGTATCTCTTCCTGTATTTCACATAGTATTCTATTTTTGTAGATATACTGCATCTTGTTTTTTAAAAAAAGTGGAGAAACATAACAGAATTGTTTTATACTCTGTATTGTCAAAAATATTAAATAGKGCTTCCCTCTGTTCTTGTAAACTAAAAGGCAACATCTTATCCTTCCAGTGGTATTTTCTTATTATGACTGTCCYTATTTCTAATATCAGGTTTATCTCTCCTTTAGTAAGTAGTTTTTTTGCACAAACATCAGGACATTACAGAGGCTCATGCTTACCTCAGGCAAGCAAGAATCACTAATTTTGTTTCTATTAAGCACGATGTTACATCCATTGACTTCTCCAGTACTTCATACCCAATCTCCACACCCTCTGTAGCACAGAGTTAACCTCTTCAGCACCACTCCGCACACATTTCACAAGCACTCAGCATTAACTCTAGATCTTTCACAACAGAAGCAGCCAGGAGCCCTTATTTCCACCAAGGGGAGAAAGGCAAGAAAATAAAATGTTCAGCCTTTAGAGAGTTAGGGGCGTGGGTTCCTTGGCTTGCAGTGGTGAACTCTCGCCTGTTTGGGGTATTTCTGTGGGGAAACCGGGGGATGCAAAAAGGCCGGTGTGGGTATTCTGTAGGAACCTGGGGGGGATGCAAACAAGGCCGGGGTGGGTATTCTGTAGGAACCTGGGGGATGCAAACAAGGCCGGTGTGGGTATTCTGTAGGAACCTGGAGGGATAGAAACAAGGCCGTGTGGGTATTCTTATGGGAACCTGTGGGATTGCAAACAAGGCCGGTGTGGGTATTCTGTAGGAACTGGGGGATGGAACAAGGCTGGTGTGGGTATTCTGTGCGGAACCTGGAGGGATGGAAACAAGGCTGGTGTGGGTATTCGTGGGAACCTGGAGGGATGGAAACAAGGCCGGTGTGGCTATTCTGTGGGGAACCTGGAGGGATGAAACAAGGCCGGTGTGGGTATTCTGTGGGGAACCTGGAGGGATGCAAACACGGCTGGTGTGGGTATTCTGTAGGGAAACTGGGGGATGCAAACAAGGCCGGTGTGGGTATTCTGTAGGGAACCTGGGGGGATGCAAACAAGGTGGGTTTGAGCCCTGCGGGCGTTCGGGTGCGTGCGGAGCGGGGCCGGGAGCGCTCCCCTCCGCCGTTCCGGGCGCTCCATCTAGCGGAGACACGGCTCATTCCAGGGATAACGGCACCTTCCCGGGGACACGGCTCATTCAGGGGACACGGACTTCCAGGGACACGGCTTTTCGGGCACAGCTGGCATTCCCTGCGGACAGCGCTGCCCCGGCCCCAGCAGCGCCATCCCGAGCTCCCCGTGGTCCCTGCTCGCTCCTCTGCCTTCCCGGCCGCTTTTTGTGCTCCATCAGCACCGAGACTCGGTGGGCAGACAGTGGAAAGCCAGCGTGGATGGTGTCTCAAGAGAAAAGGGGCTGGGGATGTGCTGGTGGCACAGGAACCACGGTCAGGACTAAGGAAGGGCTGCGCTGGGCAGAACAAGGAGTGCAGCAGCACTGCTTTGGCAAAGTTTATGATGTGCCACTGCATGGTCATATCCATCATTTGGATATAAAAATATCCAAATAGCTTTATCTCAACTGTTACCTCCAAACTTGGGAAGCAGGGACATAGGCAGACCCAAGAAGATGAAACAGAAATTGGTGCAGCAAAAATCCTCTGTCAATCCCGCTGTCACCTCCCTCAGCAGGAAGGTAATGCAGACACCACGACATTTCATTTAGGAAGCACAGGGTGCTCACAACCCCCCATGCATTACTGTCACAACACCAAATCAACTTCTACAAACAGCTACTTAAAGCAATTCTTTAGATCTGAYACACTGGAACAAGCCTGCATACAAAAGGACCCCCTGAACAGAGGTGTGCAGCTTAATAATTAGCATTTAGGTTACTCTTTAAAACACAGTCTTACAAAGACAACTAGCGTGCCTTGCCCTGTAATAGTTCTTCCATTAGGAAAACATGTAGTCTTGCCCTAAAAGGTTTTTCCACAATTCCAGATGAGAAGACATGACAATATTATTCTTAGAAAATTAACTCAATGAAACTTAAAAATTCAGGATTTTTTAAAATTAATCTAAAGATTAAGGAATATTAACCACACAAAACTGTGTACACCTTGTTGATGTYCAGTCCATAGAATGGGAGGGCTACACACTGCTCAGAAGTGTRCAGCTGGACCTGAAGTGACAAAGCCTTCTTTTCCCTGCTGCCACTTGTGGCAGTTTGTCAGGCATCAGACAGAAGGAAGAGAGGGTATTTGATAGTAAAGACATACTGTGCATGTTTCACTTAAATTTGCTTTTAYACAAAATTTTGTTTTCTTATTTTATATAGACACAAGTTACTCGCAGTACTACACTCTCTATTTTGTTCATGTATACARCACTTATTTTAAACTAAAATTTTGACACAAATTCATTAATCCACAGAAGTTTGCCCAATTTGTTTTGTTGTTGGGTTTTTTTTCCCCTCCATAATTTGTACCACCACATCTCACACTTTGCTGCTGTTATAAATTCACAAGGAAAGAATTTAACTTTGAGGACAAAATRAGCTGCAGGAGAACATAACTTTAGAGCTTGTTTCCATGTAATAGTAATAAAAATTAAAATAACCAAAGTARCWTCAAATKTAATTGTAAGAATACACASTAGRACAGCATAAAYACAACTTGATCAARAAGTTTTTCTTATGAAATATTATTAATCTCTTAAAAATTAAAAGGATGTCAAATCTAAGAAGGCGAATAAGTGATAGATTAATTATGCTATTATGTAAAGGTTGCCTCTTTTTTTCTGTAGGAATTAAATTACCTGGACATCTTCCTTCCACAGTGAAACCACTTCTTTTATTATTCTGTCCACATCTGGACATCCCTCATACATTCAGAATCTAAGTCCACCACACTTAGTCCTCAATGCTGGACTCACTTTAATGTCTACCAGACAGATATTAACATGCTCATGTTTTGCACCAAGAAATCCTCCCTGTCTCCACTTCCCCAGTCCTTTGCTTCCTGTCCACTCYCCAGATTGGGATCCCTCCAGTGCAATGAAGGATTCCTCTGCAGCTCCCTCCGGGACTTGTTTATCATCATCTACCAGCAAAACTCAAAATATTCCTCATCATTTTGGTCCTGCCCCATAACATGGGCTAAGTCACTTCCAAATTTAGCTCAATGACTCCTTTATCTCTAGTTTTCTTTTTGCTTTAAATCTGAATTTTAACTAAAACTTCCAGTTCTTATCACCAAGCCTGACAGGTTATAGTTAAATACCCAGATTCACCCCAAGAGATAAAGATATGACTCAGGAGAACTAAAATTGAGGGGTTTGTAGCTTTAAGCTTCAGTTTATGCTGAAGCACTACCAAGTGTTCCCAAGGTAGGCACCTACACACTCTCCAAAATCTCATTCCAGAAGACAGATCCCTGATGCCAYGACCCAGTCTCATTCCTGTGCCAGAATCTAGGAGGAAAAGGTTGGTTTTGGTTGTTTTTTTTATTGGTTTTTTTTTTTTTTCACTTAGGAATTTTGTCTCTCTAACCTTGCAGAATGACAAGCTTAGGCATGGAAGGAGTTTTGTGTATGAAATTGGTACAAAGCTGCCTATAAAGGGTTATTTAGTTTGAGATAGGGACAGAAGTACCAGAAAGTCCAATTTTATAYACAGAGTCAATATTGGCTCCTTTCTTTTTCTTCTGGTTTATCCACCAATTTTCAATGAAGCAGTTGCTTTTTTCCTAATTGCATTTTCCCCTCAATTGTCCAGGGATCCTGTCCTTTCCATATTACATTTCCAGTTGTTTCATTAGTGTAACCTCTTTCTGTTCATGAGTCCAGCATCAGCTCCCTCCTCCTCTCTTCACACTCTAATTGGTCCTTTTTTTTTTTCATCTTTTTCTACTTCAAATGATAAGGTGTCACACTCCACACCACTGAGTCTTTTTTCCCCTCAGCTACTAACTAGAGTGCGAAAATTCATCTACAATATTTTCTCAAAGCCACTTTCATCAACACTAATCAGCTCTCCCTCACTGTGGTGGCCATCCTTCTTCTCTCCTACCTGTAATTCCTTCCTTTCTAAACTTTCTTAATGCAACAAAATTCMCACTGCGAACTCTGAATTCACTCTCCTGTTCCCCTCTGCTGCTTTTTGGCATTATTTCAGCAAAGTTCAAGTGTCTCATCCTCCAGGATTCAGACCATCCAAGACTCAGTATTAAAATCTACTCCTGCTGGACAATTACACAAAGATTACCTGCCATTCCTTAGTTCTGTCTCTTATACACATCTAGATGTGTATAAGAGACACATCCAAGACTCAGTATTAAAATCTACTCCTGCTGGACAATTACACAAAGATTACCTGCCATTCCTTAGTTTGAGGCCTCTCTCAGTGTTCTATGTCACAAACCTACGACCACACTCCTCTACTCAAGCATCAAACAACATTTAACACTGGATGGGACCTTCAGCTCCCTTGCACAGTGATTTCCAGGAACCAGAGCTCAGCACACACTGTGTGTGCTCTGTGGAATGTACCAAATGTGGAGCTGAGTGGTTTGCAGCAGAAATAGGCTGGGCACCCTGGGGAGGAGCAGGTGCTCCTCAGCGTGAGCACCAGCACAACCAGCAGCACTTGTGCACCAGCCAGCTTCCCTCTGACTTCCAAGAATCTCCCAGCCATGACAAGCACAAAACCCCTCACAAACAGAAAGAAAGCCTCAAAGCTTATTTATTCCAACTGTGCTTATGCCAGTCTTAAAGGATTTCCTTGTGGGGTTCTTTAAAAGAGAGAATCTTTGCCTCAAATTCTGAGTAACAAAGCATCAGAGAGACCAGTTCCCCTTTTTCCCTTTCCCTCCATACTCAAAAAAATTCTCCTATTCATATTGATGTATTTTGAAGGGGGAAAAAAAAATTAGCAAAATTCTCTTCAAAATGTTCTTATGCACATAAATAACGCTTCCTCTTTGCTCTCCTTAAATTACCAAAACTAGTTCTCCACTGTCTCTTATACACATCTAGATGTGTATAAGAGACAGGTTCTTATGCACATAAATAACGCTTCCTCTTTGCTCTCCTTAAATTACCAAAACTAGTTCTCCAGCTGAGACTATGGTTTTGTCCATTCCTTGAAGATTTAGAATTTGTTCATGAAATTTAAAATAATTTCAAGAAAATTCAGCAACATCAAAATTTTAACACCATAATTAAACAAAAATTACTACAAGTATTCRAATTAAAGAAAGTGTCACAGAAATTTGAAAATCAATTACTCTTCAAATTTGACTCATTTTTAGTGCATCTGAATTAGTTTTGCAGCTTCTAATTTCTATTTATGGAATGCCTCCAAAGACTCTCAGATTAAAATATAAATCTTAAAGACACAAAGTAAAGTCATTTGGTTTTGGCTTAATTCTGACCATATAAAAATTGAGACTGGATCACCTCACAGCTGTTATATTTTGTGAAGAAATTATACCTTGCTTTGTCATCTCTCAATATGATACTCATACAATACGATTTATTTTAATAGAAATAGTATTATTTATTAAKTAAAACTKCATAAAATAATASCAACACTTAAAAAATAAAAGAAAAAATACCTAGAAGGAGATTTTAAAGAATTGCTTTTATGTGAAYATGGTCTTTTYTGCAAACCTGAATGATATATGAAATTCAGCTCTTGGAGTCAGAGAACATCAGTGAGGTCAGAGAACACCTGTTAATAAAGTGCCTGAACATATGGGGCTGGGTGGRCTCACACACAAAATGAAACCCCACATATATCCTGGGGCTCCCAGTCCTTCCCACAATGGTGTCCAATTGATCCTGTGCACAGAGAACCCATCTGGGCCTGGCTTAACTCTCCAACCTCATATTTTGTAGCTTCACCCACCAAACCCAACTTCTCCTCTGGGMAAGGCTCCTTCATGGACATCCCAAGAGCACAAAAGGAGCAGAAACGTTTCTCATATTAGGCCAAACAGGTCAGTTAAAGCTARCAAGGGGAAGCATTGCCCTCCTCTTCAGCCAGAGCCTGGACATGTTTCTACAAATATCTCCAAAACTTATGCTTAATTTCTGCTCAAAAATGCATAAAACGCACATCAAACAGATAAAATTATTCATTTGCAAATACTGTATTTAAATTAAGAGACAGAGAACCAAGAAGCTTCAAGTACCATGTTTTTGTAGTGGTTGCTCAAAGCAATAGAAAGCCAAGACTTGAAAAGAAACTTCCTTCCCTTAAAGTTCAGGAAAATATATCTCTATCCATAAAACRTCCATATAAACAAAACCCACAATTCTGTACAAGTCCTGTGCATTATTACAGAGATAAACTCAGCATTTAAAACCAGTTAAATTGCAAAATTATTCACACCAAATGCTCCCATACCTGTTGTTCCAYGCAGCTGAACTCAGCACAGTGCAAGTGCTACCTCTCCCAAACCTTTTATCAGCTCTGAGCCACCAGGTGCCCCGGCAGGGCTCCTCCCACCCCAGGTGCAAGTGGTGATGGAGATTGCTCTGCTGCAGGGCACTAACTGGGATCAGCTGGGAATTTCAGCCAGGCCACCCCACAGCCAGCAGGTGCCACCAGCAGGTGCCACCAGCAGGTGCCACCAGCAGACCTCAGCACAAGCCACCCCACCTGCCCACCACATCTCATTTAGTGCCCCCCTGTAACTGAAAGGGAACCCCAAAGCCACAGGCCTTCCCTCCCCTAAATAAATCCCTTCCTGCTCCAGAGACAATGCCAACCCTTAATAAGGTGCAGCACAGATCTCACTGGATCAGCTGCACTCAGTGCATTGTACGTGCAATTTYACCACTGGATCCTGAATTTTTCCTTGAAGCCAGTATTATGGTAACCAAAACTACATTCCCTAATTCTGATAAGAAACGTTTCTCGGGTGTTAAAATCTTACCTATCAATAAAAAAGCTAAAATATTAAATCTTGGAATTGTCTTCACTAGAATAATAGGAGCAAAATTAAAGGCAAGGACTCACCAGTAATCTCCAGACAGGGCAACTTCAGGATCCCACAGATAAAACAAAACAGCAAAAAACCAAATGCCAGCCTAACTAAACCAGCAGCTAGACTACAAATAACAACCAGTAAAATATCTGTAGCATTGTTTCATCCTCCATTTACCTTGAGCCAARCTCATGGAACTGGTGGAAGCCTGAGCACTCGGTGAGTGCAGTCCTGGGCTCTCTGAACACAGAACACTGCAGTGCTGCAGAGAAGGCAGCAGGAACATTTTTCTCAAGGATTTAGTGATGCATTTCAAGTTAAACTCCATTGTAAGTTTATCGTTGTATCTAGTTTTATCATTTTCTACAATAAAACAACACTAAAAGGGCAGTTCTGGGAGCAGATAATCACACCTGATACACACCACTGATCCTCAAAAAATTTCTCTTGACTTCAAGTTAAGGTGTGCTTTCATGTACKCCTCATTCTTACTTAAATATTTCAGCACCTACTGCTGAAAAGTCAATATGATTTTCAAGACTGAAATAATATGGAAAGAAATACATTTGAAACAAGCAAACTTTAAMAATCTTATTTACCTAAATCTTGCCAAAGTGATTCAATTCCCATAAAATACTTAGTCAAGGAGCAGACAGCCTTGCTGCATAATTCATCAGTCATTTTAATCCTGTTGATGAGTATCAGGTTCTCTACAGAAATGCTTTTAAAGAGTGCTTAAGAAAAATCATTGTTAGTTAGGGAATTATGAGATGTATTACTAACAGATAAAACAATCCAGCAAAACCCACCCTATGGCCTCTGTAATGGCAAATGATATTCTTACAAAGAAAACKTATACCCCTGAAGTCATAGACAAACTGCAAATGCTAATACTTTACAYAGAAATCTGAGTTAATAGGTTTTCCCCAGCATTTACTTTAAAATTACTGAAAAGCACACGAAGAAGAATTTGCTCAGTTCTGAGGTTGCTCTAGATCTCAGTTACTTGCAAGCTGAAAGCAAAAAATCTGATCAACAAAATGGAGTTGTACACAGTCCTAATTGCTGGAGAAGCTTGCAGGTTTTTTTACTCTTTTCATATTACCTACCCCTAAATGATTTTATATATTGATAATGACAAAAGTAAATTACATCATTTACTAAGACTTTGAACTAAATAATAAAGCCTACAAAACACCAGAAGTAAGTTTATCTGTGAAATTAGAATTTAACCATCCTGCTTGTTTTATTCCATACATGTTTCCCATACAGAGCTTGACCCTCCCTCAGTCAGTTGAGAATATGCATAGGCAAAACAACACTGGAATGACTGAATCACAAAATAAAAAAACTTTGGTTCCTTGCTTTCATTCATTCTTTTTTCTTCTCCAGCATTATTCCCAGGTCCAACAAAACCTTGGAATTGTGAGCCAGGGGCAGAACAATCAGCTACTCCTGCAGGACCTGCACATTCAGCCCCATCTGCATTGGGATGGGAGAGATGTTCAGAAGAGGCAAAATCATGAGATTTCAACCCATTAATTTCTGGAAGTTATTTAATAGTTGTTGGTCAAATTTGAGCAGGTATTCTGACTGACTTGACAGGGCCAAAGTCGTGTTCCTGAAAAATATCCCATTTTCTCTGCTGACCTATCAAAGACTGCTAGAACCTCTTGAGAATRCTGCCTT
Source organism: Sporophila hypoxantha (assembly GCA_002167245.1). Classification (NCBI taxonomy): domain Eukaryota; kingdom Metazoa; phylum Chordata; class Aves; order Passeriformes; family Thraupidae; genus Sporophila; species Sporophila hypoxantha. Next base: position 1,786,046 of record NDFG01000257.1, on the reverse strand, counting down.
TCATGCRTTTTGAGAAGTACAAAGACATGGTCTAAACTCAAACATTTAATTCCCAAGAGTTTAAATTTATCAATTTAACTTTGAGGATGMATCTCACATCTCTGAACACTACCTAATAAAGTGCTACAAATCCCTTTCTGTTGGGGTGGTGTGAAGAAGTCAGCTGCACTATCCCAGCTCAGCCCTGTCCAGCTGTGGGTCTAGAGCTGATCCTCTCCCTTGTCAGTGCTTATCACACCTCATTGTGTCCAARTGTGGGATTCACTTGGGTTTGAGAGTCAGAGGAGCCAGCATGAAGTTTAATAAGTCCAAGTGCCCAGTCCTACATTTTGGCCACAGTAACCCCCTGCAATGTCACAGGCTGGGGACAGTGTGGCTGGACAGTGCCCAGGCACAAAGGGACCTGGGGGCACTGATGGACAGCAGCTGGACATGAGCCAGCAGTGAGCCCTGGGGGCCAAGAGGCCCAATGGCTCCTGGCCTGTGTCAGGAATGTATCATCCTGTATCAATAGCCTGGGTCAGGAATGTATCATCCTGTATCAATAGCCTGGGTCAGGAATGTATCATCCTGTATCAATAGCCTGGGTCAGGAATGGTGTGGCCAGCAGGGGCAGGGAGGTCATTGTGCCCCTGTGCTCAGCACTGGGGAGGGCACACCTGGAGTGCTGTGCCCAGCTCTGGCCCCTCAGGCTGGGAAGGACCTTGGGACACTGAGCACATCCAGAGGGGACAGCGAGGCTGGAGAGGGGCTGGGAACACAAACCCTGTGAGGAACCCCTGAGGGAGCTGGGGGTGCTCAGCCTGGGGAAAAGGAGACTCAGGGGTGACCTTATCACTCTGCACAGCTCCTGAAAGGTGCCTGTGCCCAGCTGGGGCTGGGCTCTTGCTCCAGCAGCACTGACACAACCAGAGCACACAGCCTCAAGCTGCACCAAGGGAAATATAGGTTGGATACTAAGAAAAAGGTTTTTTTTATGGAAAAAGTGATAAAGTTCTAGAATGGCTGCCCAGGGAGGTGGTGGAGTCCCCATCCCTGGGTGTGTTTAACAAAGCCTGGATGTGGCACTGGGTTTAGCTGAGCTGTTGGGCTGGGTTGGACTTGATGGTCTTGAAGGTCTCTCCCAACCCTGTGATTCTGTGAATCAGGTGTGCCAGTGCTCCCTTAGTTACACAGCATTTTTGGTGTCCCACCACTCTCATGAATGAATGCTGGTTTCTGCCTCTCCTTAGTCAAACTAAACCCAGCTTTACTTYTGTCCCATGWAATTTTAATTTATGTGCCAGTAACWGTCYACATCATATGCCTGGAGAAAAACAGCAGTTTAAATTTAGGAATTTCTGGGTTTCAGAACAAGAAAAATTCAAGTGCTCAAGACCTCAACTTACACAATTTCTGTGTAGCTTTATTGTTAAATAATGACTCTGTGACTTTCTGAAAGTAAGTTTACAAACACAGGTTTTCTACTGGCAGTGAGGAAGTGCAGTTCAGGGAATAATGGGCTTTTGTGGGGGATGAACATTTTAATTTATTATTGTCTTTATCTGTTTTTATTGTTAATGTAGTAATTGCTAATATAATTTAAATAACCGGGAGACACCATCTGAAAAATGAAAATTACAGAGATATTTAATGCAACAAATTTACTGATCCCAAGTAATCAAATGCTTGATTGGTTTAGCGCCACCCCCACAAAAAAAAAAAAAAAAAAAAAAGCTGATATGCACTCTGCAAACTTGCCTCACTGGAAATTTAAAAAATGAAGTAGCACAAACATAATTGAGCAGGATTTCCACACTTGGTACAATACAGGCAGTTGTAGTGGGGACTGGAGAGGGATGAGGTCAGTGGCAGGAAGGAAAATGTGATTACCTAATTCCCATTCTGCTGCCAACTCTGACCTTTGGGTTCCATTTCAAACCCAGCTATCRTGTTACCAAAATAATACACTGCAGGATGGATACTGTTTGGCTAATATGATATGTAGATTCCTAATAGGAATTTTATCCTTACAACTTAATTGCAGTTATGCCAATTATGATATATTTTTATGTGCATGTGGCACACTATTTCAGAACAGGCTACAACATTTTTTCTTGCTATACAAAGAGCCTGAAGAAAAAAAAGATGAAAAATTCAAGCTGAATTCCATATCAGTGCTTGCAACTTGAGTTGATTTTGTACAGCAAATTCCAAATGGTCATCTTCCTTTAATAGATTCTTACTAATAAAGTGTCAAAATCTTAAAAAAAWTTTTGAAGAGGGTATAAAATGACATTCAGACAAACTATACAGGAGCAAGATTTAATTTGATATTAATATTTAAGAAGTAGGAAAAACATTCCAAATGGCAGCTGTGTGAAGCAAGCCACGTTACCTTCAGCAGAAATGTGGATTCTGACAAAACCAAATGATAGTTTCTTTCCAAAAGTAAGCTGTGAAATATTGATTTCTGCAGCATGTTATGAAAAGCTGGGCCTTCTAAMCCTTGGTAATGATTGTGAGAAGGAAAACAGTGAGATGAGATACAATCTCACACTAATTGCGCATGGAGATCATGTTTTTTAAGCTGCCTAATTTACTGTGAAACTGGAGGGACAMAAGGAGCTGAAGAGAGGGCAAAACCCATCATTTATAACTTGCTTAAAATTTGTTTAAAAGTGACTCTTTGCAAAGGAATTACGAAAATATTCTTTATAGGATAAAGGAGATGAAGCAGCAGGTGAGTCCCTTGAGGCCAGCTGGAAGCACCACGAGAGGGTGACCTGGGCACAGCTCAGGTGCAGCAGCACCACAGTTCCCTCCGTGCTGATCACATCATTGAGGCTTCTGCTGGGAACAGCTGGCATTTGTTATTGATACCTGCATTCACAGGCACTGGAGAGAAAAAGATCTGTTTGTCAATGACAGCTTCTGATCATTCTGCAAGGAAATCGTAAGAAAAAATGGCAATTACCTCCAGGTACAAGTGATCTCAAAAATGGGATAGCCCTCAATTAAATCTTAATGTGTAATCTTACTGCTTGTTTTCATCTTCAAGCAGTAGAAAGTTTTAAAACACTAGAAAATACACTAAAGGATCATTTCTTCTTCCACTGAAACGTGGGCCCCTTGTATTTTCAAAAATTAACCCCATGATTTGTCATAATTCTCTGAAATTCTGAAAAAACCACAAACATCTTATTTCAAACAAATAATTGCAAAGAAAATATTTTAATTATTCAAGCAGGACCTTGACTGGATTTACTGGGCATAATTACCTCTAAGAAAACATTCTAAGCCAGAASTGATTAGAAAGTGGGAGAACTCTTCACAAGCCAGTACCCACACACTCACTATGTCATCTAAGTGTCCCACCCACTGAATTCCTGAAAGAATCCTTCATGCCAATGAATGTAAAGAGAAAAAAATTAGCAAATCAAAGATAATTGCTCTTAAACACAAAACTTACAGAGCCATTAGAAATTTGGAGGTAATTTTCAGATTTTGCTTAGATGAATAAAATTTGGGAGTAAATTCTCTTGAAATCTATAAAACTGGGTATACTAAAATCCAGTTGATAAAGGAAAAATTAATCATGAATTGCACAYAGCATGCAGGATCTGTGGCAGAAGCCTGCTACTCTGTTGAGTCTGTTTCAAGAAAAGCATCCTCAGAAATCTCAGACTGAAACACAAAAYCACCTCAATCTTTTTTCTTTCTCCAAACAGGTGTGAAATGCAGCTCAGCTGAAAACTGCAGTTCTGACTTGCAAGTGAATTAAGCTTCACAGAATGATAAATAAAATGTTCAGTAATGTGCTTTTGGTGTGACTGAATAAGGCATCTGGATAAAATTGAGAACTATAGGAGAACATTAAATCACTTTAAAAACATGCATGAACTTCAGAATGATGCTGTCATCACATTATTTATATTCCAGACAGACCAAAGAGCTATTATATTTCAGGTCTTTCATAGCAAAACAAAAGCTTTACACAAGTAATATTAAGTATTTAGAYGCTTTCATGCAGGATTTATTAGTTCATATTTTGTTCTGTCTCTATATTTCTCTCAATTTCAACTGCATTTTTTGTCATTTCAGCTTTATACTGTTTGGTACATTTGTTTTGTTATCTATTATCTGATGAACAATCTGAATTCATGCAGAGCTGGATATGGCTGAGAGAACTTATCCTCCCTAGATCATCAAACTAAACAAAAGCAGGAGCCAAAGAAACATAGTAGTAAAACCCCTCAGTTTTGTACTATTTAGACAAAAATATGTTTACACACCTTTAATGTTTATCTGAATTAACCATGTTATAGAGCAGCCAACAATAGAGGAAGTTATTTCACACATAAAGACATAAACTGTCTTTTCAAAGATTTTTTTTCAGTACTCTTCCTTTACAGAACTATATAAACRTTCACCATGAAAGTAAATATGYAAAATAACATATTTCATTAGAAATKAACMTAMTAAATTAAATGCTTACCARCAATAATTAGATTTTTCTATAATCACCAAAATTTGTTCTTTAATCTAACTTTTAAAACACAGGCATACATTATCTCCTTGATCAGGGCAGTGCTGCTCTTTCTGGGTTTCCTGTGATTGGGATTTTTCACACATTAGCCCAAAAATGCTGCTGTTAGACTTTACTGCATCTACCAAGGCAGAAACATTTTTTATACTTATTCAGCCTGAAATTTTCCACTTGTCCCTAACTGTTGCTCTCTCRTTCTGCCAACTATTCTGAGTATAGCCATCAAACCTTTTGCATGGTAACCTTTTTAATTTGCTTCAGAGCAGCTAAACATGCAAAGCCATCAAAGTGTCAGAGAATCAGCAGCTCCAGCTCAAATCTTTCTCCTTTCATGGTGATCTCTGTACCAATTTAACAAACCTYTGCCTTATAGCCATATTTGTTGATGTAGTATAAACCTACAGTTAAGTAGKATTTCATGTTCTGTTTAAGCAAAACAAGCAAACAAAAAAGAAAACCCCTGTCATCAACTAAATATCTACCTGCAAAGCASCTCTGATTTAAAGCATATCTGTAGGCAAACAAATATAAATTATGTTGTAAGATTTGCATARCCAAGATTGATCCAAGGTAGAGAAGAAATGAAATGATCCAGCTGTGGCTGTTTCTGTGTGGTGTCAGGGATTTCCTGGCACCAAGGCACAGGGGAATGGGCTTTGCTGGTGGCTGTCACACACCTCTGGGTGGGACTTCAGGTGATGCTCAGGAATTTCACAAGCTGTTGTCCTGACCATGTGAAAAGGGTTTKGATGACCAAGGATGGAGCAGTAAGTACAGAGGGAATAACACAACCCCAAGGCTGGCCAGGAAAACTAGGCTGCTTTCTTCGGAGCAAATTTCACAGAACTCCTCCAACAGAACTCTTAATCATCTGACCCAAAAGAACTTTGAGAATTCCTGTCTTAGAGAAGTGGGAAATGACATGTTCAYGATGTTCCAGTGAGCCAGAACACAGAACTGAATTAACTCCTATTCCAAAGTGTGATGACAGGGTAGATCAAAAAGACAAAGTATAAACCCAGCAAAGATTATAMACCACCATCTCGTAATAGGTGTAAAAATGCACATATATTGATTCAGTAGATGATTATTCAAGCATACAGTAATTAATCTTTATGTGATAGAAGCAACAGAGAGGAAAGACAAAATCTGAAGCTACTTTAAACTTATCCTATCAAATCCTTTCAGGACACATCAAAGATTTTATGTTCAGTCTGTTGGTTCAAATATTCTCATAGTGAATTATGTTTCAGGRGTTTGTTTCCCTTTGAAACAGAAGGTAAATTTTCCAATCCTTGTTACACATTAATTGCACCTTATGTATTTTCATAAGTAGCCAGCTATAGGAAAATTACCTTACTAGTTTTTACAATAAATGCAGAATTCTTTACTGGAGAAACCACCCACACGTAAAAGCCGTGAACACAAATGCTGACAATCAGTCTGACATCCAATCTGTTTCCAACCCACAGCCACAGAAATAGAGCACTGCACATTCCAAAAAAAGACCACTAACATTTTCACCGGTTTAAAGTACATTAAAACTTCTTTGATTACTCAGAAGCTTTGCCCCTGCTCGGTTCATCCTTCCTCCAACTCATTCACATGTACAATTAAAAGATAATCACCTAAAGTTTTTGTACTGGGGTTTTAAAAGGATGATAAGGCAGCAGACTGTCACTRAAATTCAAGGCATTGAGTTCTTAATAATTTTCTTTAATAGCCGTAACTGTAATTTGAGTGTATCAATGACAGCAATTGAACCATATGAATTATGTGTTGATTTCCAAATAATCAGWAATAAAAAATTGTGAGATATTGTATCTCTCAGATAAGAGAGAAATGAAAAGCAAAAGGAAAAGCAACACATTTAAACAACATGAATATTATAAAGCATGAATACTATAAAGCACCAATGTCTATTAGAATTCAAAATATCTTTGTGATACAGCATATAAAAAGGGGTTTAATGAAACAGTAATAAGATGTTTGAATAATTTGTCCTATGAACTGCAAATCACAAAACACCAGGAAGATTTATTWCTCACAGAATACAGGAGCATTCTGGGAATGATAAATTCCAAAAGGCTTGGGGGAAGGAAAAAAACCCCTTAAAATCAGACTTTAACCATTWCTCAAAGCAATACAAACCCAAAAACTGAAAATGCATTCAAAGGGCTGCAGTTTGGTGAGGAAGAGGATGGAAATATTATCCAGGGAACAACTGTGTGGAAAGGAGCTTTAGGGAAAAGGACAGGGAAGAGCAGGAGGATGAGTGAACGTGGGCTAACAATGAAAAGCAAATTGCCCTCACAGCAAAGGCCAGGTGCAGCAGCCTCGAGGTGTCAGGAGGGCCCTGGGGAGCAGAACCCAGGGATGGGATGCTTCCCCTCACAGCCAGCAGTGGTGGGAGTTTGTGCTCCCCAGGGTGAGCAGATGGACAGATGGACAGGGTGCAGCCAGTCCAGCAGAGCACCTGGGCATGGATCAGGAGTGGGGGATTGTCACAGACATCCTTTTCACTAAAATCCTTTCTTTAGGATTTTTTCCTTCTGGGAAGCTGAGGCCCCAGAAACAAAAGGTAAACAACAGGTTATCTGCTTCTGTGGAATGCARCAGGTCAGTTCTGGATTGGCCCAGATTGAGTGTTTGGAAATAATGGCCAATCCAGAACTGAGCTCTCTCGGACACAGTCCGAGAGAGCAGGGTTTGTTATCATTCTTTCTATGCTATTCTTAGGTAGTTAGCAGTTTCTGGAAACTCTCCTTTTCTTTTTCTTTTAGTATAGTTATAATGTAGTATATATATATATATCATAACATAATAAATCAAGCCTTCTGATCATGGAGCYCATCTCGTCTCTTCCTTCACCCCAAAAACCTTGTGACAACCGTCGACAGGGGATCATCCAGGAGAGCCTGAGRCAGCTGGGGCTGCTCAGGCAGAGAGGGAAAGGCTCAGGGGATTCCAGAAATGCACATGAACTCCTGAAGGGAGGGTGGAAGGAGAATGCAGCCAGACACTTCTCAGTGCTGGCCAGGCAAATTAGAAGGGGCAATGGGCACAGACTGACTCACATTACACCCTATTTAAATATCAGAGAACCAGTTTCCTGTGAGGAGAATCTACCCAACAGTGGAACAGTGTTCCCATASTGGTTGTGAGTTCATGGGGATGCCCCAAACCTGCTCCCTGTGCACCTTCTCCTACAGCTGGTCCTGCTTTGTGCAGTGGATGGATTCAGCAACATCCAGAGGGCCCCTCCAGCCTGTGTCATTCTGTAATTCCATAACACCAAAACCTMAATTCTGCTAAATCTTCTCTGGAATAATCAGCCACTTACCCTTCACCCACATCCAAATATCAAATTATTCAAGCCTCTCTGGTATATTGCTTTTAAATCTTTAAAAGTTCAGTTACAGCTCCTCCCTCTGATAATCACAACCTTCAACTGCCTATGTTACAAATAAATTAAAAATATATGAAAGAAAAAATAAAAGGAATAAAACCCTTTAGAGCTTATGTGGTAAGGTTTAGGGAGTGAAGTCTGTGAGGCACTGAAGTGCACAAAAGTGAAGTGAAAAAATTTAGACCATCTATAATAAAGAGGAGAATGAAGAAAGAATGAATGAACTCAAAGGTAATACTGCCAAGCTAAAATATTTTAGTCATGACACACTTGGAAATTCAAAACCCAATGATAAAGACTTTATTCTAGGATAAGGCAGCTGAAGATTTAACTYTGAAATAACTATAAAGATCTATGCATATGGATCTCTTATGACATAAAACCTTGAATTGCATAATGCCAATTCTATCCTCCTGTCAAAATATTTATAATTTATTAAAAATTGTAAAAGTAAATATAATTTTGTTTTTAGCTGCTGCTWAAAACTAAATTATATTTATGATTAAATATTGCTATTTCTCAGCAATGATTAGTGAGCCTAAAAAAATGGACCTGAAGGTTTTAATAAGAACTCAGRGAGCAAAAATCCCCTTTTGTCCAGACCAACTCTAGACACAACTTTGCTCTTCCTCATAATTCCTCGTGCTGTGACAGTGGTATCTTTTGAACAGCTTTAGCAWGTACTGAATGCATGACAAACATAGGAAACTGAAACTTAAAGGGGGAAAAATCCTTTAGTTCCAAGACAGATGCTCACTTCTGAAGTCTTTTCAACCTCCTCCTTCCCACTGTGTTTCATTTCAGAATTCAGCACTATCACACAAAAAAGAAGCCTTGCTCTGTCCATGGGGTAGCAGAGGGAATGTGTGTTCATAAAAACCCTTCATTGTCTGCCCCAAATTGGGCCTTTCCAGCCATGTTTGACAGCTGAATCACAAACACGATATTCTGTGAGCTTTTTTTGAGCTTTGGAAAGTAATGCTTTAAATCTACAGCTCACCTCGAATGTCTCTCTCTGATCAATATATATTTAAAGAGCTTCCCCTGAATTAATTAGCACTTTTATTTCGTATTTACTACTGTGCTACTTTCACTTAAAAACAAAAAAACCCCAGATTTTGCCTGTTCACAAGATTTCTACTTCACACAGATTTTTCCACATCACTGAACATTCAGTCTTGAAAACAGAAGAAATTTAAGTTTTCCTGTGTCACAGCATTTAACCCCCTACCCAATCCACACACCTCYAGCTATTTGCATTTGATAGCACACCTTTAATACATGGAGAGCTAATTTCTGACTAACCAGAAAGGCTCCCAGTTCCTGGGTTTGCAGTTTCCAGTGGCCCCACCATCACTGGAGGCCACTCAAACTATTGCAGACCYTCTTTTTAATGCTCTAGATTGGTTAGGCCCACTGTGAGAAGCCTGAGTACTGACTATGGCTAGAAATCATTCCTATTAAAATAGGGATACTAAATTTAAAAATAAGTGATCAATCAATATTTAGATGCATATGTAGATATATAATTCAGGTGTGACAGAATGATAGCAATAATCACATAAAATCATTTGGTTTAAATCCTGAAAATTAAACTTGCCAAATGCTTTGAACCTGCCTATGTGTAATGTCATTTCAAAGAGAACACATCAAGAATYTGGCTACTGAGCAGATGTGACTTGTGAAAAGTTAGAGAAATTACWGAAGTTGTGCTATTTAAAAAAAATTAAAATATTAAAATTTACTTTAGCATGTATGGAAAGCAAACACTTATTTTCAGAGTCTTACTGTGCGTTGTTCTGGTTTTACTTCACTGGTTTCTTTTGCCTCCTTCCTTGATCTCTTTTTCTGGTCCAGTACGCCCAAATGCACATACATAATCATTTTCATGTAAACATGCATCCATCCATATCTATCTATCTATATGTATATGTATGTGTATATATATATATGTATATATATATAGGTGTGTATATATATATATATATATATATATATATATATATATATATATATATAAAAGTGTATATATATGTGTATATATAATAAATAGTATTTAAATAATAGGTATAATAATAATAAATAATAAATATATAATAAATAAATAATAAATAAATAATAAATATATAAGTTTGTATGGAAATGCCTGAGTTCTCTCAGCTCTCTCATTACAAACTTTGCCAATGCCAGCCAGGAGCCCAGCTCTGAAGAAAGGCAAAGGGAAGAGAGGGAAGCACTTTCTCTGCAGCCCAAAGAACGCTGCTTGCCCAGCTTCTCCTCCCTGTGGGGCTGGCAGGCTGAAGGCACAGATGCCAMGCTGAGGCAGGGATTTTGCAGTGATGGCATCTGGCTCCTTGGCACACACCACTGATATTTGTGTTGGCTCCTCTCCTTTTGCCCCGGGGCTGTTAATGGGTTAAATTGGTGATAGGATGTTGTCTGAGCCTTTCTTTTAACTCACCTTTGATTCTGCTCAATTTCTGTCAGAATAAAGCTGCTCTTCACCCTCCTGAAATGTTTGTGCTTTAGCTGGTATATGTGATGATGTCATTTTGGATGGTCCTGTTGTGCTAATGGATGATTTGGATAGGGCAARCCACTTCTTTGTATATTTCACACTTTAAAAAATTATGTCTGCCAAAACYTATTAACACAAATACTTTATTCAAGGACACTGTTTCTTATTGTGATCATAAAAAAAAAAAATAAAGAGCTAAAACTGTGAAAGTACCACAGCTGTGATAAAAAGGAAGCAGTATCAAAATCAGATTCTATTTCATTATAACTCCTCGTGTTAAAAAAAAAAAAAAAATCATAGTATCCTTCTCTATATATTGCAGGAAATGTTGATGCAAATTTTACAGCTTGAAGTAGAAAGTCAGTGAGCTGCTTGAACACGTCACAAAAGGTAACTCCAACGGGCTTATCGCACAACAACATGGTTTCTAGTCCAGAAATATCAGTTTATATGACAGTAATTACTAAAACAGATGGGCAAGGAGCCAAAAAGAGGCATCACATCGACAGTGGGCTGAATGCAACTGGGAGCTATGGAGCAGAAAGGAGCTGTGCCAGATTGTGTGGCAGCTGAGAGTCTCATTGGTGACCATTTGCTGTGCAATCTCAGACACATCTAAAAAATTATGCATTCCCCATTGATTTCATGCTAAAATGGTTGAGGAAAAAAAAAAAAGCCTCTGTCTGAACTTGAACACAGTACCTGCTGACAAGCTCCTTCCTTTGAGTACTCAGGATTTTCCTCCTTGCACTTCCATGTTCCTATCTGCCATTCACAAGCCTGGCTGCACATTTTAGATCCGCACTGTCAGGTGTTACATGAGTGGCAGTCAAAACAACAACAGAGGTCTGCAGACAGAATTAACCAATAGGTTCAAAATATTCCTAATATTTACCCYCCCAAAAAAATCCCACCGCATATTTTCCCTTCAGGAAATCTATTTATAAMTACTGATAAACTATATGGTAAGCAGCACTTTGATAAAATGAACAGGGAAAAAAAAATCTCAACTTGAAAGACAAATTATCTCTMAAATGACTAAAGAAATGCAAAGCAAACCCAGAATTCCCTAACTGAATCCTGTTACCATCTGATCTTTGCTTTTTGGGCATTTTTTTTCCCATAAAGCATTTCACATRAAACTTTGATTTAAATCTTTCTGCTGACTATTCAACCACTGTACATTTTAGAAAATGCATTTTWAAAATTATTATTAGAATTGGCTATCATTATGAAGAATACTAAAAATCCAGCTGAACTGATTGAGATCAATATTCATATGAATTATTCTCTAATAGTTTGCAAATTTTAAGACTAGAACAGCAACAATAAAGCATTATCTTCAGTCTAATCTGATATCTAATGTTACTGAGATTTTGAACAACGTTTAATAAAGAAATCTTTTGGATATTAAGGCATTGGCACTTCCTTCTGAATCCCTCACCAGGCTGYTCAGCCTTGCAATTAATCTTAGCAGTTCATTCATTTTCCAAACATCCTTGCCTATTGACTCCTACAGAAAAGAGCTCATCCACTCACTTGGTTACATTAATTATCCAGAGCAGATAAAGCCAAGGAAATCTGTGAGACACCAGAGACCCCATTAGTTTTCTGTGTAAATTCCAAATTTGCTGCATGTAAACAGAAGGAGGCAGATCTCTGACMCTGGAGGGTCCCTGCTCACCTGAGCCAGTTCAGCCCCTCTGAGCCTGGGACAGCAATCCCTGCACAAGCCCACCAGGAGATCCCAGGAGGTTTGTCTGCCTCTCAGAACTTTGGAGGCAAGAAGGAGGCTGTAAAATGCTGCAAACCTCCATTGGATTTTCCCAGCTGGAGCATTTCTGTGTGTCAAACTACATGGGGTTACCTTGTGTTAGAAACACTACAAAGAAGCCAAGAGGGTATGAAAAGGTCAGGGGGGCAAACCAGTCAACAATATGAGTGTCACCATCATATTTGCTGAAAAATCCCTTTGCCCAGGATTCTTCTCCTGGGAAGCTGAGAAGCCTCAGAGAAAAAGGGAAACAATATTATCTCATTTGCTTCTCCTGTGTTTTGCTGCTTTGGAATGTGGTTGGAGATTGTTTATCCAACAGGTGAATTGTTTTTACTTAATGACCAATCACAGCCAGCCTGTAATGAGTTTTTCATTATTATCTTTTAGCCTTCTGTCTGTATCCTTTCTCTATTCTTTAAAATAGTTTTAGTGTAGCATTCTTTAATACAATATAGATAATGAAATAACAAATTAGCCTTCTAAGAAGATGGAGTCAGATTAATCATTTCCTCCCAAYGATGGGGGACTCAGAAAATACCACAGGGGTGGGGTGGGAAAGGACAAGGCAAGAGGAGAAAATAAATTATTTACAGTGTAGAATAGTTTTGATTTACCTGGACTTCTTTACATTGACCTCTGACTGCAACTATAATTCCTCTTGCTTTTTTCCTTCACAACACCTAAAAAGCAGCCCAGAGATGAACTAAATAATTATTGTGCACACTTCACTTTTGTCTCAGTTCCAACAAAACTTGATACCATTCCAGAGTCCAGATTTTTCTTGAAGAAAGTGATCTTAAATTCTTACAACTTAGCAAACATGTATGATATATTATACACTTTGCCCAAATTAAAAAATGTCCCCTGCATGTGCCAATGTCCTCCCTGCACRAGGCAAGGTATTTGTTCTGCATAAATTGAAAGCAAGCTACTTTTTAAAGGTGGGGCAACAGAGGCCTGTGGGAGCAGAAAAATCCCATTCTTACTTGAATCACCTCAAGCAGACAAATATTTCAATTTTTGTATGCATGTAAATTTGGCACTGTTTCACAGAATAGCAATTCTTTCATTAAAAAAYGTCAAATTAGCAATTTGGAGAATAATTTGGAGAATAATTTGAATATACATGTATGTATATACATACATAYACACRCACATGTATACCTGCATGAAGGGAAAAAATCTCTTGCATCAATCAGTGGTTTGCAGGAGAGTGAAATAGTGAAGATCCTTGTTTGCTGCCTTCAGCCAGTTAAAAGAAATTAAAATAAAATATTGTTAAAAAGCCTTCAGCTGACAACATAAAGCTCATCAGTGCAGTCAATTTTTCATTAGCTGAAGAAGGAAGGAAAACATATATGCACATATACAATGAAATATATATATATATATATATAATTCTGTAAATCCACAATTAAGTCTAGGGAACAAGAAAGTAGTCTGTATTTTCTCTAGTAACACAAAATCATTCAAAATAAGAGATTAAAAGGATTTAACTGAATGTTTCAAGCAACTGCAAAATCAAAGCGACAAAACAATTTGGAAGCTGTGCTCTGGCTCTTAAAGAAGCTTGGTGCACCCAGTAAAAGAGGGGAGACATCTCTCACACTGGGAAATCAAATTCTTACCTGAGGAAAATCCCAATTTAAGTGAAGCAAAGATTGTGTGAGTTCATATTGGCTCTGTGTGTTAAGGAAACAATTTCTAAGAGAGAACAATTCTGTTAAGGAACTGAAAAGAGAAGTATTATATAACAGAAACCCCACAGGCCCTGAATGTACAGAGGAGCTTTAACTGAAGTTTTAATTGAAACTTGAAGTGGGACTTGCTCCATGAGAAAATATGCAAGAATGAGCCATTATGAAAACCATTTTATAGCAAAAATGTGTTAATATCAGTTGATATAAACGATCTGCTTGATAGCTTCCACAGGCCACAAAGCAAGGCAGCAGCACAGGCAGCTGTGACTGTGCCAGATCCAGGGGAGCAGAGAGCTTCTGCTGGAAATGTTTGGCCACAGGGTATTCGTAGGGGCAAGGCAGAAATCACAGAGAACCCTGAAAGGTTCATTGAGCAGTTTGGAGTTTCCTGTGCCTCCCAGGATGGCTGAAGAGAGGGGAAGGAGGAAGCAGATCCATGGCAAAAACAACATTAACAACAGTGTGTAACGTTTAGATCATTCACCTTTCCTTCACAACAATTGTTACATGCTAAACAACACCAAAGTCTCAACTAGAAAGCAAATAATCATACAAATAACCACACAGAAATGCTTTTGCTTGGTTCATTTGGGTTGATTGGTTATTTTTAATTTAGAACACTCATTTGGCTTTCTCTTTTTCAGGTCTGAAGTCCTCTTGGGTCTGCCCTCATCTGTTCTCTATGAACTTGGATAAACTGTATAGTACTGATTAAGTTCACTAAATCTTAGAAATTCTGTTATTAGAAATATTTTTTTTAATTTTTTAATCCAGCTGGCTAATTACAACCTGAAAAGCATACATGCTTTTTATTAAAAGATGAAGAAATACTATTCCTCTGAAAGTGATTGCTATTCTGGTTTTGTCCAAAGGCACCATCACACCAAGAAAACCAGGAACAAAGTAATTATTTGTATGTAAACCTAATAAAAATGCAATATTCTAGATTGAATATCCACAACTAATTTATAAAAGTTATTAAAATATTAAAATGTAATTAAAATGAAAATATTTAAATGTAATCACTGGGCACTTATAAGACAGTCCACAAATGTATGCATATTACTGGGGTTTTATTTATTTATAAATAAATATGTTCACATACACCAATGTAATCTAAAAAGATATTAAAACAACATGAAATAATCTCAGTACAATAATTTTATCCATTGGCTCAACACAACTTTTTGTTCATAACACCAATAAAAGGCAGGAAAATTAATCTCTATATTCTTCACCTGTAAACAAATATACCTAAATAAAGTGCATTATCTTTYCATCCATTTGATTAAGCACATATTCCATTCTTAACTAAATAAAAATATCTATGTAATGGATAAAATGCCAGTACTTCCATTGGTGTTAGGTGCTGGAGATGGGTTTCTGTGGCTCCCAGAGGAGGGGTTTGAAGGTGAGTGATGCTGCAGGACTCGGAGCACATGGAGCAGGTCACAGTGTCAGAGGGGCTGACCCTGCTGCAGCCAAGCCTGTCCACAAACAAGGCCTTGACTGAATGGCCTTTCATGGAATAATACCTGCAAATGTGACTCCAGCAAAGCTCCAGGATCCTGCACATTAGCAGAAATGCAAAGAGACATTTCCAAGAGCCAGGGCAAACGCTGGGGATGRCTTCCCCTGCCTTTCACCAGGCACTGCCATTAGAGTGCTTTAGCTTCCATTAAGTTGTCACTTCCCTGTGCTGCCAGCTCTCCAAGGGGGACAATTCGTTCTGACAGAACCATGGCCTGTCACATGCACTCACACTCACTGGGAATGAACAGGAAAACCCCCAGAGCTGATGGATTTATTAGAGATTGGAGCTGGCACATATATTGCTTATATGTATAGAGCAAGGTAATTAATAAGCTCTAACCTGTCCACCTTAAGCACCTCATATTTACTTGARTAAACTGAATTCAAGGCACACAAATGTAAATCATACCAAGCTGCTCTTTCATTGGAGTTTGAACATTAAAATTGTTTAATTAGCCCTTATTCATTACRACAGTTTTGTAGCAACAACATCTAGTTCATACATATTTTTAATACATAGGAGTTGCCACACTGGCCAAGAGAAAAGGCTGATCTAGTCCAGAATCACAGGGGCAAACATTTAGGGAAGGAACATAAGAAATGCCATGTGAGCATGTCCTGGTCTGCAAAATGTAACCTGCAGCCAGTGACTGCTGAGCTTTCTGAGCCAGAACTTCTACACAGCCACTGGATCCATCCTCCTTGATCCCAAATAAATTCCAAGTGCCACAATCCTTCTCCATGKGAAGAAAGTCCATTGTTATGCTAATACTGAACTTGCTGGCTGACAATATCAATGAGTACTGATTTTTATACAGCAAAACATTCAATTTTCTTTGAAGCATTGATGATTGTCTAGGCTTTTCTTCTCACTTATCTGTCATCATTTCAAGCTCAAGAACCCTAATCTATTCAAGATCTCACCCAACAGAGGATATTTTGTACTTCTCACCTTCTCTCCTTCTACTTATTGGACATATGTGTGGTCAGAAATATGCTTGCTGTACAAAACATGCATGCAAGAAGGATTTCAGCACTTAAGATCTCCACTGGAAACCATTCCAGTTTTCTATCACAGAAATCATGGCCATCAGTCTATAATACATCCATTGCACTTTGTTTTCTTGATAACTGTTAACAAGTTATTAATTATAATTTATCCTTGGTCAGATCCAATAAAGGAACTTYGTACAACCTGAAGACAAACTACCTAATTTAGTTTGCTGGTTTGGGCTGGGAGAGAGTTAATTTTCTCCATAGTAGATACTGTGGGGCTGTGGTTTGGAGTTGTGCTGCAAACACAAGGAATCTCTGACAAGACAGGGAAGTTTTTGTCACTGCTGAGCAGAGCTGACACAGAGCCAAAGCTGCTTCTGCTGGGGCTGGGAGTGCTCCAGGGAGTGGACACAGCCAGGACAGCTGACCCAAGGGATATTCCAGAATATCCCACATCAATCTCAGCATCTGAAGCTGGAGAAGGACAATGAGGGGGATGTTTGGGGTGATGCTCTTTGTCCTCCCAGGCCACTGTCCCATGTGGTGGAGCCCAGCTGTCCTGGGTGACGAACACCAGGAATGGTGTTCATTCCTGCCAYGGGCACTGGGAATRAATTCCTTGTTTTGCTGGACCTGTTGAGTGTCTTTATCCCAGAGCTTTGGGGTTTTTTACAGATTCTCCTCCCTCCCAGGCTGGGCAGCAGTGGGGGCACTCCATGAGCAGCTCTGTGGTTCTCAGTTGCTGGCAGGGGTCAAACCACAACCTTTAAGCGCTATTTCACCTCTTTAGAATCTTGGAGAAGTGAAACACTGATGAAAATGAATGTTTTTCTGAAGCACAAGTCAATTAGAGAAGATACAATTACASGTGGAATCCTCACAGGAGTCAGATGTAACGCAGTTTCTTCTTACAAATCCTGGAGGAATTTGTCCTTTCTCTCTCTCTCTCCCAGAGCATCCACACTCATCTTCCCTGCTGGAGCTCAGCTTTGTCCTTCTGGATCACACATCTTCTGGAAGTTGTCCTTGGGCTGCAGCAGAAGGCACTTGGGCCACAAAGGGTGGCAGAAAAAAAGCACATGGTGTGAAAAGGGAGGAAGCTGGGACAGAAGAGACGCTGTTATGCTCCTTGGTGGTGGCAAGAGCCAGGGCAGAGGCAGAGGCAGAGCCAGCTGGCTGGGAGGAGAGGATGACAGCCATCAGATTAGCTGGGAACAGCCAGGCACTCCTGAACACCACCACAGCAGACACTTGGCCCAGCAGTGAGGACAGAACAGAGCCCATTAAGCATTTTGAAGGACAAAATCTAGGTTAGGAAAAGGTTAGGCAATACAAAGATGTGTAAGAAAAGTACACAAGAGAGACTAGAGGTGGGTATGTGAGAGGCTGAAGAGAAAAACAAGAGAGATGCAGAGRGGAGGTAGTAAAAAGATWAAAAAAAAAAGAGAAAATRRTGATTAAATAACTAYTCAGCAATATATGTCTCTTAACATAYAGTAAAGGACCCTACCACAGTCACAATAAACTGTCTCTAGCTGGTTTTGCATATTAATATTCTTTGTTGTACAGTTATTGAATACTTYTGGTTTCACCTTTAACATTCCAAGTGAAGGGACACATAACTCTCTGCTGTGATGATAACTGAGAGCAGGCATGGCTGTCACAAAGGTCAATTGTTCAGCAAGTTTAGCACAATCTTTATCGACTTCTAATTATTACTTTTAGCTTTACCACATTTTGCTTCCTTAATTACAATTCTGACATATTTTAAGATTTATTTGAGATGCTGAGGTGCAGAGGCTCATAGATAAACCTTGGTGATTTTCTTGCATACAATGTGAAATGAATGATATGCTGGATTTAACCTCATGCAATAGCTGGGCTGAAATAAAATACTAAAAATTGATTATTGTCAAAATTTAAATAATTTAGAATGAACAGAAAGTGGAGATGATGTATTATTTTCTTATATAAAGACATTCTAAGCTAGCTGGTGCCACTGAACCGTCAAAATTGCACTTTGTTATTACAGATACTTTGGTCAAAATGATGCTGGCCTTCTAATTTCTAATGCCCATTAATTCTTTTCACCTATAAACCATCACAGGTTTGGAGTTTTGTATTCTCCAAAAACTCAGTCTTATTTAGGAGGCTTTTAGGATAWTTCTGCTTGATGAAAGAATCTTTTGAAAAAAAAAAATGAACCTTAACTGCTCTGAATTTTCTACACCTACGTCTCAAGGTAAACAGAATGCTTCATGTAAAGCAAAGAAAAATTTCACCTGTTTACTTCCCTGCTATTGTTATTATCAGGACTTTGGGATAACTGGAAAAAGTCAAGGCTGAGTGATGTCTTGTCTTGCCAGATAGTTGTGCTACTTGGAATCAGCATCAGAGAAAAATGAGTCAAGTTTTCATTAGGAGTAACTATGAAGTGCAGAAA
Organism: Sporophila hypoxantha; assembly: GCA_002167245.1. Lineage (NCBI taxonomy): Eukaryota > Metazoa > Chordata > Aves > Passeriformes > Thraupidae > Sporophila > Sporophila hypoxantha. The sequence goes on along the minus strand of NDFG01000257.1, from coordinate 1,767,142 downwards.
TACTCAGCTGAAAAAATGAGTTCTGACAAACTTCATCAAGTAGCAAGCAGTAAACTGCTTCTTTTTTTCCATATTTGTTCTAAAGTGCTTGTTACATTTTTTTAAAATGCCTAATAACTGCATTGAAAATACACTTTATTTATTAACAAGCAGTATTTCCATTCTTTGACAGTCTTTCCCTACCCCAAACCCCCCCCCAAAAAAACCCTCCAAACTTTCAAGTAAGCTCATCAATTACTCTTAACACTCTAAATAGTTGGCAATGTTTACACAACATCCTKTCAGAGTTATTCAGCTCGATCTTGCAGCTCATTAAAAGGATCTCTATTTATTTGCTGTGTGTTACAGTTCTTCACTTTGGCACCACACGCAAAAAGGAAGCCAATTTTACTTTTCCCTGTGGTGTTAATTGGTAGAGCATGCTGCCTGCCTCTTCATTAATTATGTCAATGTGTATGAAACTTTCATTTTCATGGCAGTGTTTTAACAAAGCTTTGCAACAAGGCACACGAAAAGCCAGCAAACTCCAGTTTATAAAAAAGTGAGTAATGAAGGTTAGCAGCAGCCAGAATACAATATTTATTTCAAAAAGCAGCTTTTTTTCCTCCTTATCCCTTTCAGAAAATATCTAAAGCAAGCACTTACTGAAGTAAACAAGATCAACTTTGCTGCTGAAAGTAAATAAATCTCCATATAACACACAGATAATGGATCTGGAAACACTATAACTTCACAGAGCACAAAGAATGAGAGAAGGACCTTTAGCCCAGCTGAAATGGTTTTGCTCCTAAAACCATTTCCAGATAATTTACTGATCTCATCCCATCAAGTGTACAGAAATCACTCACTGCTTGATAGCTCACTAAACACTGGGGCTTTGTCTAAAGACAAAACTACCACTAGCACAGCAAAAACAGGCACTGACCATATGAAATTCCTCTGGATGCCTTTAGCCTGGTTCTGTTTACCAACTGCAAGTGTTGGTAAAAGAGTAACACTGAGCTTTTCTCACTAAAAAAAAATAAACAAAGAAGAAAAAAAATTTTTGTTCAGCTCTCCATAACTTCAGATGGAGCACACTGAATTTCACTGTATTGGAGAGGCTGTCTGGAGACAGAGACTATAGCAACAAATAAAGTCTATGATAAGCTACTTCAGCTCTTTCTGGAAATTCTGAAATGCAAAGCATAAAATAGAGCAGTGTTCTATTGCAGAAGATATAGAGCATTACAAACTATAAATGAAATACTTTAACAAGTCACCATCTTGCACTCACATAGTTGCAGCTCACAGTCTGGGGAATCATGCCTAGAGAAGCTKTCATGCCACCACTGAGGCTGCAAATGCTGCAGACAAAAGTATTTATTTCTCACCCCAGGTATCTTCTGACTGATAAAAAACATGTATKTCACTAGCTAATACCTCTATTTGAGGGACTAAAGGACCCTAAAAAACCAAAAAAACCCACAAAACCCTTACAAACCACTGAATGTACATTCCAATCTATGATCTAAGCCTTTCACTCTCTACTTCTCTCCCTATATATCTGTGATAGCTTTAAACTAATTCTTTGCAGTGAGACTAAGCAATAAAATGAGGAAGAAACATTGAAAAAAAATATTTCCTACAGTAAACCCAACCCCCAAAACAACAAACAAAGAAATGTATCTGGACATTGAAAGCATTTATTCTCCAAGTGATTCTAGCCAGGGTGGGAGGCAAGAGGGGCTCACCCCAGGGAAGCCCAGAGCCCAAGGTCTGCCCTGGCAGAGGCTTTTGCCCCTGATGGAAGAAGCAAAGTTCCACTCAGCAGAACTATCAGCCAGGTGCAGAAGAGTTGCAGGTGTCATTTTTTTGTTTGTTTTGTTTCATTTCTACCTTTCCAGTATCTATTCTATGTTATTTCTCTCAGGTTAGAAGTATGCCAGTACCCAGACTGCCTCTTCCTATGGATTTACATGGCCCAGCACTACAGGACACTCCAAACCAACAAAACAGTCACACTATTAATACAGACATTTCTTYATGTACCTCTCTCTGTACTCAAGTGTCCTCAGAAACACTGTAAAACATGAAGCACACCCACTGTTTGCTTGTGTGAATAAAATAGTGGAGCCTCACTGAACTAACAGATTTGGTCTTYATGTATTTATTCTTTTYTGTTCTCCATTTTCTCCTCCTTTACATCTTTGACTTCTCCATCTTTCCTTCTCGTAGCACCACTCTGAACATCACAAACTCCCTGCTCTCATCGTCTTCTCACTCAGTTTATCTTTCATCAAGCTTTAGCTGACTTCTCTCATAAAGTCTCTTAAAGCCTTTCCTGGCTTCAGTTCTCCTCCTCCAGTTCAAGCCTCTCMGGACTCCCCTTCTCCTTTCCCTTGGATGCTGCTCAGTGCTGCAGATGCTGCACTGCTGGACAGGTCTGTGCTCTCCTGTTCCCACCAAACCTGTCTCYAGGCATTTCTTCTTCCCTTCCTGTCTGCTTGTGAAGCTCCTCTCCTCTGTGAGCTCCTAAGTAATTTATAAACACCATGYTTCTTTGCTCTTCCTGCCAGAAAACCTGCCCTGAAATTTTATGTTTATTCTACTCTAATAACTCCTTGCTCCCAGACAGTTTGGAAAAGCTATGACAAGGTTATATCATGAAGTATTTTCTACATTATTACTCCTTATCTTCATCAGGAAGTAGTTTTGCAAAGACACACAAAAAATTAACCTTGGACTGCAAGAACACAATTGAACAGCCGTGCTGTAACTGAAACAAGACTAAAGGAAATATTCTGGAGAATTGTTCACCCTGCTTGCATTTCTTCTATTGCCTCAAATCATTTTAGGAACAAGCTTTGAAAATAGGTCCTAAAACATGGCACTTTCTCCTATTTCTCCCTAGAAGCAGCTGATCTATCAGGAGTGTATTGTACAGTGTTAGCTGTTCCTCCTGWATTTCCTGTGCAGTTCTTAATTGCTATTTCTGTATAAAATACTGAATGAAAAAACATGTATTTAGAATTTCTTGGATAATWGTCTTGGTTGATATTAATTAGAAGATGCAAAAATTACATGGAAGTTTAAGAATTGCATAGCTAATAGAACCATGTGTGAGGAAAAGGGAAATTCAAAAAATAGATTTATGGTCATTTTAGCCAGTATTCATCAAAACAGAAAGCTCACAYACCATAGGTAGCTAATTGATTTTTTTTTCTCTTCCATATGTATTATTTTTTCTCTGTCACACAGATAAAATGTTCTTTGTCAGCAGCTACACTTCCCTGTCAGATTTTATACCTCAGTGACGATRTTTTATGTTCAGCAGCTGGCACATAAGTATTCTCCTGCACTTAGTGCATTTCTACACTTCTCAGTTTTACAGGGTTAGGCTTKGTTTCCTTATTTTCTATCCCAACTTAAACCAAGCAAAAACATCYTAAATAAAAAGTAATTCAGTAGAGATTACCTATTCCCACATACCATCAGCATTACCAAACTTTTTTTCAGTGAGATATATAGTGGCACTAAACATGTACAACTGTATTCTGCAGAGCTTGTAAAACAAAAAAAACAAAAAAAACAAAAACAAAACAAAAAAAAAAAAAAAAGTCCTTTGATTTTCACATTTAACAAAAATAGATAAGGTATTTCTGAATCAAGTGTTGTTCAAAATAGAGCATAAGCTTTGGGAAAAAAACCCCAAACTCTAAAATTCTCAGAAATGCAGAAGTAGCTCTCCAAAAAGTTGTACCAAGGCTTAATTTCTTTCAGTACCAAAATCGTGCAGTCAGTTTGTCCAGAGCTGGTGTCTGGGTGCTGGCTGTTCCATTTTTGCTGCTTCTACTGAAGAAAGCTCTGTCAGCTGCTCCTCTCCCTGGGAACACAAGCATCACTTGGGAGCCATCMCCACTTAGCAGCTCTGGGCAAGATGGTTTAATTTCTTTCCTTAAGTCACGTGGAGTCTCTGCCTCTCTCCCTGGTCACTACATTTCCCACCTACGGGCCATGTACATGGAGTTTCTGTGCCTTTGCAGTTTATAAACAGATTATAAACACTCCCAAAGCTTTCTTTGTGTGAGGGTTGGACACACTGCCCAACAGAAGGCAAGAGATCTGAATAAAACAGCTCCAGGTGAGGCAGTTGCTTAAATATCCAAAACCTGCATTATCCCTTCCGGAACTAATTCATGGCTCTAGGAAAATGGTAAAAGCTCCCACTGATGGACTATATTATTTTTGCCACATCTATGGTTTTMAATTATTATTATAAATACAAATGACATGCTTGCAGGCAGTTTGYCAAGGGATCAGTTCGTTGTGACCCAGTCACTTTGATATTTGCCCTTCTGGGCTGTTTCTATCTCCAAGTTTCAGTCTGCTGTGCTGTGTTTGTGTCTGCATCAGGGACACAAAGTGCTGCCCACTGGACACAGGCAGGAGGGGAGCAGGGCTGGTGCCAGCTGTGCCACTGAGCAGGACKCAGGCTTGGCTCACACTGGTCCTGMCAGGSAGCAGCAGGCTGGARTCAAACCCAGAGCAGAGCTGCAGRCCCACCAAGGTGAGGGAAAGCAAAGCCTCAGTAATAAACATGCAGCCATTCAGCTTCATGCACAACATGCCTAACCAACTTTCCTTCCTACAGATATAAAAAAGCTTTAAATAGTTAGCTACACTCTGTTCAATAGATGGGAAATTGAGTGCTACGATGTCACAGACATTTCTTTATGAAAAATCCTGTCYTAGGATTTTTCCTGCTGAAGCTGAGAAGTTCAGCAACAAGATGTAAACAATATGTTATCTGCTTCTGTGGAATGCAGCAGGTCAGTTCKGGATTGGCCCAGATTGAGTGTTTGGAGGAGATRGCCAATCCAGGGCTGAGAACTCTCTYGGACAGAGCCSGAGAGAGCTGCYGTGTTATCATTCTTTMYWTTCTATTCTTAGGTAGTAGCAAGTTCTGGAACTCTCCTTTTCTTTTCTTTTTAGTATAGTATAATAGATGTATATATAATAACATAATAAATCAAGCCTTCTGATCATGGAGCCCATCTCGTCTCTTCCTTCACCCCAAAAACTTTGTGGCCAACCGGCRACACTACATGGACATCAGCACTAGGAAAAGAACATTTCTTCTAGGAAATTTGAATTATTATTATGCTTTYATTATTGTTATGCTAACATCACACATTTTAAATTTTAAATTGCACAGATCACTTCCTCCTGCCTTCTCACAGGCACAGATCACTTCCCCCTGCCTGTTTTCCCTCCAAATGCTGCCTCCCATGGCACATAACTGGGATGCATCTGGCAYGCTCTGCTGGGCCCCCACAGGTCTCAGAGCCCAGAGCAATTCCCTGCATTTGGACATATGGGCACTAAGCTGCACTGTGCCACATCCCCTCCTCAACCATGACCATAAAATTTTATTTCCAACTTGGAGAGAAAGAGAGCAAAATCCTCTGGATTTTGGGAGTGAGCCAAGAGGAAGTGCTAAATGAATAAAGAGTCTGCAAGGGCTCCCTAGGGACCTAGCAGTGAGTGCCTAGGACATGCTGCTAATTTTGGGTGCCAAACACTCATATATCTCCTTGCTCCAGTAGTTATTAATCAATTAATATACTGTATTAAATAACCATACCCCTAAACAAGCTTTTTACCTTTTAGTTTCTAAAGCAAAAGAAACACACATAACAAAGAAAATAAATGCCTCTATATTTCAAAAAATTATATTTGTTGATATATATTTCATATATACTTGAAGCTCATCACTTCAAGTATATATGAATATATATATATATATATATACACTTATTTTATTTATTCCAAAACATGCTAGCAATAGATGAAATAAAGCAAGGCAATCAAGCAGAGGAGCACATTTTCTCAAGAACCTGTAAAAATCAGCGCTGTCCCCATTGTGTGTGAGACAGGCAAGGGAACAACAGAGAAATACAAGTGATTTGGACTGAAGCTTGGCTGCCCCTCTCACTGCTCCACACCTCCCTCCAGCTCCCAAGATGGGCTGTACCTACAGCTGCTGTCTAAACTGTTTCTGYACACTTTTGGCACTAGAGATTTCCCTGTCTTTCTAAAGAAGTTCTTCCAGTTCTCAAATGCTTTTTCCATTAGAAAGGTTTTGCTGCTGCAAAGTGAGCCCACTGCACAGGGAATACAGAYAAAAACCTGATTACTTTCTCACAGCTTCTCTTTATGTACATGAGGACTATTATCAAGTCCTTGCTCAGGCTTCTCTTCCCCAGCTTTTCCCTGTAGGTCACATTTTCCACAGTTCTCATGCTTTCTATGGCTCTCCCCAGTACCTGCACTGATTCAGCCACTTTGTTCTTGAAGCATTCCCAGAACTTTGCCTTGCAGCTGAAGCCTTACAAGTGCCAATTTTTTTCAAGAGTACTATTTCAGAGGCCTTCCTGATGTTTACTCTGGTTTTGTATAAAAATTACAGCAGGTGTATGCCTTTTCTGCAATAGCAGGACACCTTTAAAAAGCTAAACTTTTGATTTACCAAAATCACTGTACTGCAAATTACCTATGCAGTCATCATACATTCACATTTTCCCAGGTAAATATTTTTAAGTGTGGACCTTTTAATTTGCTCTAAATTGCATTTTAGTTCAGTCTCCCAGTCCTCAAGGGAATTTTTAATTCCTAAGCTATGCTTGCAGGTTCTTTCAGATTGACATTCTCAGGTAATTTTTTAAAATATGTTTTGTATTCCACCATTCATGTCAATAATGAAAACACTTAGCTGTAGTCCTAAACCAGCCTTTTCTAAAATTGTTCCAAAACCATTAATCTACTTTGACAGAAAACCATTTACATCTGTTCTTGGAGTATGGCATTTTGTGGAGTGGGGTTTTTTGTTTGCTTGTTTTTGTTTGTTTGTTTGTTTGAGGGATGTGCTGGGTTTTTTAAAGCAGTTGTTTTACATCCATACAATAGTTTTTCAAGCTATCTTTCTGAAGAAGGAACACCACTCTTGCTCACTGGGCCCTGTCAGGCAGAATCTTGCTGCTGAAATGCCTCGGGAGTGCCTCTGGAAAGCCAGGCCTGAGCTCCCTGTGCCAAGCTCCAAACCACATCCAAACTGGAGAGCAGACTAGCACAGAGCTCTGTCTGATCCACCAAAGCCTGCTGCCAAAACAGGGAGAAAAAACACTTGCACACACGTTTTTCACAGTAGAATTCCAAATTAGGTTTGGGGAGGGGAAAGTGGCTCTGGCTATCCCAATAATCTCAATTTTACCCCAGAATGGTTGTTTAATGGTTTTCTCAATGAAGACACAAATGTGGAGCTGCATTAGCCCTCCTTAGACARAAATAGCAGGTTTGTCTTGCCAAATACACACTGGGACATAGGTTTAAAAGACAATTTTAAAAATCCACTGAAATTCATACCCAAAGTCAAAAAAGCATGGGGAAGCTCCACCCTTGTCAAGCAAGGTGAAATAAAAGCTGTGATTTTTATAATTTATTATTTGACAGAATAGCATCCACACCTGCAAAGAACTGAAGTCAATTACTGTTTAATGAGAGAAGAATTTAAAAAGCCCCCATATTCTGAGGATTTGACTAGTTTTATGAACAAAGATGGAACCCATAAAGGACTCAGAGAGGAGGTCTAGGGGAGTTCCACCAGAGCTCCAAGGGGAACAACATCAACTATAAGGAAAGTAAGGAAAGCAAAGCTACAGCACAACACAACACAAAAGCATTTACAGCTGAGCACAGGGAGGCTCCTGTGCCACCACACAGCTTGGCTGGCCAGGGTGAGCTCCCACAAGGGATTTCATCATCAGGCAAGATTAAAAATAGTTGCATCAGATAAGAAGAAAATTTCAGGATATTCTTTGCTCTCAGGAACAGTTTCTGTACGTAGTGCTTGTAGATTAATGTTCCTGATACCTTGTCTTTTTTCTTCCCCACACMGGTCCTCAATTGTTACAGTAATAAAAATGAATCTTACTTACATCTTGAAATGTTAAGTGCAGTGCTAAATCAAGAGGTGTATTCCTTGTGGGGTTTTAGGACATATAAAAAGTAACTTGTCTAAAAAGCAGTTGCACATACCTTGATGATTTATTTTCACTTTATATATTGAAATGCAATGTTCTGTTATTATTCTGTTCCTTGTATTTTAASTCCACATAACATTTCTTGGTCACTCCAGCTGATGATAGAGTTAAATGTTATGTTCTCTCTGCTTTTGGCTAAATTTCAATCCAGAGTGAGTCCATGGCTCACTGATACAATGAAAAYTGCTTTATAAAACTTAGGGTGCTTCTTCATAAATGACATTTTTAAAAAATGCAGAWACAGAAATAAATACATCTAATCTTAATGCTGCACTGAAAAGATTCTCTCCTATTGCTCAATAAATGTATRCCTTGAAGTGTCCTTCTGAAATAAAGTTCATGTGAGAAAAATGAAAACTGCAGTCTGTCATTGCTGCAAAACTCCAAATYCATACTGTCAATGGCAAACAAAAAGAACCCAGTGATTATTATATACCAATCACAGCTGAAGATAAACTCTATTTCCCTGCATGTATAAAAAGTGCTGTCATTCTCTTTTTCTTTTTTTTTTATATATTTCGTTCCTGAGGATCCTCTATCTGACTCCAAGAACTGTTGAAAGGTGGAGTTTAAAGCAGGTTTCTCTAATTTCTGAGTGTCTTARAACTTTTAGATCTATGAGGTGGCCACAGGGCAACTCCTCATGGATTAATCTTGTCTAGGGAATGAGTAGAGACAAAACAATTATATCAGCCAAGATCAACTATGAGAATAAAGGCTGAAAAAGCAAAACTCTGCACAGCTAAACAATACTTGGTGGGTATGGAGAAGACTGAGTTTAGCAAGAGAACTGTTTGATTGTTCTTTTGTTTAATAGATAGGTAAGAGGAGAAGGTAATGAAGAAAATAAAGAGAGGAACGCATTGCAAGCCTTTTGCTGATTAATAGAGAAAGTCATTAAGATTGATGGGGTCATCTAAGACACTGTTATCAGCCGTGCCAAAGCACACACACACCTTGGTGTTTCCATCAAGCCTCTGAAATCACAGGGACAAGATTATGACGTGCCACAGAGGGCTAAACTGGCTCCACAAGGCCTTTAAACCGTGTGAACAATCCATGGAGCAGGGCAGCAGCAGAGGGAATGAATTAGCATTGCCCATCAAGATGATTTCTCCCAACACTCCGCGCTGAATTTCCGCCTCTGCCCGATAAGTGCATTATTAAAGTTTATAAATCCTGACTTGCAGAAACTGCTCTGCTTTTCACTGAATGCATTCAGCTCCATTGAGGCTCACTATTGAGGGCTTTCTGAGACGTCTCCTTTCTGCCAGGAGCCTGGGAATGCAGTTATTGAAAAGCATAGGGGAAATGTATTGGGCACGTGTTTGTCACTCTCAGCAAATCCCTGCTCTGTGGCAGACRTGATTTGGAGATCACCTTTGAAAGCTTATCTCAGGCAGGGATAAGGCAGCATTCACATGGCTTCGTCTCCAGACACAAAGTACAGGAACATGTGATTGACAGAGAGATGTTCCATTACCAGCTTTCTGCTGAAGCCATTCCTACCCCTGCCCTCCCCCCAGTACAAGCTCTTGCAAATGCATTTATTTTCACTCACTCAAAACAAGAACGTCCCAGTGTAAAGATGTTGAAGTTCAGCTTTAAATACAAATGAATACTAAAATCCTTCCTCCACTGAGGGCATAAAAAGAGATGAAGCACATTGTAACTTATCTGCCACATGGTATTTTGAAAGGATAAAGTGAAACAGCTTCTACAATTATTATTTAGAGCGTTATTATCAAATTTATATTTAGCAAATTTGACTTTTCAGAATGGATTAACTCTTTTCCAGGAATACCATGCTATTAGCCCAGAACTGTAAATACACAGCATGGTGTGTTATCTTGAAAGGAGGACAAATTAATATTTACTACAACCTACTAAATATTTTATTGAGTACAAAAGGTCCACTGACTTAAAACACTCCATTACAATCTCAGAAGAATCTCCACTTAACAGAAAATGTTCTGATGTCAAGCCACAGCCACCACCAGTTAAAATGTTACCATGACAACCAGCAGCAACTTAGGGTAGTGCCACGCATAACTCGGATCCAATGCTTAGCTCTCTGCTCATCTACTGCAAAAAAAATTATTTTTCACAAGCAGAAATCCTAGAAGCCTGAGTATATTTCTAAGCAAGCCCCTTGAGCAGGAGGTAATGCCTGAGAAATGTCAGAAATGGCTTTGCACTGACCTGCTCCAAAGGATGCTGGTGGGCTCTGCACCCCAAACCTCTCACCCAAACTGGAGCTGGGTTTTGGGAGCTCCCWCAGGAATCACTGCCTAACCTCTAACCACTTCTAATTCACAGAATCATTCCTGAATATGCATATTTAATTCAGGCAGTTTCAGATGTGCTCTTTTTTGCTTCCAAGTGTGAAATCTCAATTCAGGTCCTGCTCTCAGGTCACAGCTTGGCTCTCGTGGTTCGTGTTGGTCTCTAAGCACAAGTGAAGCTGCTCAAGACTAACACAGTGATCTGAAATACAGAAACTTGCTTGAGAATGTTTTGCCTATCAAATAAATAATGCTCAGCTTAGACTGGTATCCTGCAGGACAAAAAAAAAAAGCCAAAAAAGTTACAATTATAAAGCATTATAGCCTGTCCTTCTCATTCAAGGGGACACAATAAAAACATGTAAATGGTGTAATGAGTTACMATCATTATCAATTCCCTTCACTGTACTACAAACCCAAATGGAAAATCATGGAAATAAAATTGTAAATCTCAGTTAAGAAACACTTTATTGTCCACAAAGAGTTATTCAGACTATATTTTTCCCYCTGCTAAAGCATAGCATTATTTTGGTACAAATTTACTTTATGGGCTTCTAATACATCATTTCAAGGGGAGGGTTGAGCAGAGTCTTATAAAATAACTGATTTAGGGGATGCCTTCCAAATAATTCTTGTGACTTTGTCCTCATGATCACAGTTTTCAAGAAGGCAAGTAAGTAAGGTGAAAATCTTTAACCCCTTATGCAGCAAAAAGCACCATATTGAAAYAGCATCTCTTACATACTGCACCAATTTTTTCCTTATTCTCAAGATATGTCTCATTATTTTTACCAAATTGCTATCAGATTTCTTAAATGACAGAACAGAAAAACTTTTAAATGCTCAATGAATTCTGAATTATTAAAGATAAAAGGGTACTTTGGTATATTTATTATCATGGTGCAGGAAATCATCATCACTGGTGTCTGGATTAAGCTCTTATCTTTTTAAATGGCCTCTTCARTGCTGAGGTAAGCTCAAAGATGCATTGCTACCAACCTCCAGAAATGAGTATTTTGGTGTTGTTTTGTTTGGTTGGCTGGGTTTTTTAACTACTTTTAAATGTTATTAAGTTTAATTTCACTGTGCAGAAAAACCCCTTTGAATAAAAGAATGAAAAGGTTGCATTTGAATGAAAGCTACAACATGTGCATTCCCCCAAACATATTACTTCTTATTTAAATAATTTTATTTAAGAATTATTTTCCAGTCCCTCTAATCGAGTTATTCCTGCTGAAAGTGCAAGGACAAATAAGGATATTAAAACACACACTGACAAGGGGGAAAATTAACAAAATACTGATGCTCATTTTACTGGAAAAAAACAGGAGACAATTCTTTAGCCAGTGGTCACCCCTGTAGCTCCATCAACTTAAATGCCATTCCATTTAATTATCCTTGTGAGCAAGACATGATACAAATTATTCACTTCTGCAGCTCTGCCTCATGCCTGCGTGACATATTTTGCTGACACYGTACATTGCCAATCTTCTGCACTGAAAAAAAATTATCAACAAAAGTTCAGAGATCACATAATCGAGGGAAAGGCACAGGATGGAACTCAGGGTGATTTATATGAGTTAGTATGAGCAGTAAGTATGCACCTAATTCTTAAATAACACTCTTATAAACCCTCTAGCAAACAGCTAATTCTCCTGTGTTACCCTGCTGATTTCTAATCCTTGTACTTATCAGCTCACTCACCCTGGGCATTCTGGAGATAGGGCTGGGAAATCTGCTCTCACCACTGCTTGGACAGCCAAGGCTGTGCTCATATGCAAGGACATTAAATAAATAGTTCAGAGTGGTCAGCTGGGGGACTTGGTTTAATTTAAGCGCCCATTTTTGCCTCCTCTGCACYATACACACAAATTCAGTGTAGGGATAATAATTCCTTTAACATGGATGGGGCATACAATGGGTTTAAGTGCAGAATGATGAGAAGAAGAACAGCCAAGACAAGAGACGGGGCAGCTCCCTGAAGTCCTGGGAGATGTCTTTCCTTGGTTATGGGGATTCTGCCTTCTTTGCCACCAGCCCACTATGAAATGGGGGCTCCGAGGCAGGTCAGGCACTGCTGCCCAYCTCKCTGGGAGCAGAACACAGCTCTTRARGAGGAGGAGGAGGAGGAGCAGGTCCTGCCTCCTGTCCCTGCCACCCCCAGGGGCTCTCCAGGGCCTGGCAGGAACTGCCCTTGGGCTCAGACCAAACACTGCCCACGTTACACCACAAGAAATAAGAAATATGCACCCATCTTTGGGCTGTCTCACGATTTTTTTTTCACTAGTATTGGTGTAACCCATCTGATTTCCCTCTCATTAACCARTTGGACAAGAGCACAATGTGAAATGATGCATTTAAGAGGAGAAATGCCTCAAAATGTAATTTTAAAATTACAATCATCAGAGCCATTCTAAGACAAGGTCTTCTACTTTTGTTTTCCAGTTCGGTGAAAGGACTTTGATAAAAAGTCATCAGCCTTATTTTGATAAAAGGAAAAAAAATATTTTCAAAAATCTGGAAAAATTCGATGCCATATTTCCAAACTTATTTTTTAAAGAATGAAAACTAGAGAAAAAATCCTTCCTCCCTCTCAATTAARGTGAAATGTCTCTTATTTGCATCCTAATTTTGTCCCACAGTAACAAGTACAATGCTGGAATTATCTTTTAGCAGATACAGTAGGATAAACAACATAATCTCCAGAGAAAAGTCCCCTGAGATTTTAYAAATTTCAGATTTTCATTAGGTTTCTCTCAGCTGCTTTTACCTCCACCAAGATTCTGAGATGGGAAGCACAAAGTGACCACAAAGACAGCAGAGTTTCTCTCTGTGACATTCCATAAAGGGARGGATGAAAAGAGCCAGGATTGAAGAAACAAGGGCTGCCTTTTTCCCCCACTTCCAGCAACATATTTTTTTATGGATKGTAAAGCATTTAAATAGTTAGAAGGCTGTAAGAATCCACCTCCTTGGCAGCTACAAATTCTTTYTGATGAGAAAGATGAGGCATCAGAAAGTCTGCCTGGTAAATCATGCAGAGTTTCCAAATAAGCTCTCCCCTCCCATGGATTTTTCTGCAGGAGATGATGATCAGGCCATATGTTACTATGACAGATTTGGTATTTCATAACTGGAACCCATATAGCTCCTACATTAATATTTCCTCAAAACAGGACAATTTTTAATAAAACCCAAAACCTACTTTAATGTCTACATCCTAGAAAAATCATGACTGAGGCACTGTCCCCAAAAGCAGCTCTATATTCAATTACTTTTGTAAATACATCCCCTTTTATTATTTTTAGGTTTTAAAAGACAACTAAATACTGCATTTAATAGTAAGCATGTGCCCTACTGAAGGGAACACAAACTATAATGATATGCCTAGCTTAAAAGCAAATCTAATCTACTTGCTTATTAAATTTAAATGTGTTTAAGGCTGATATGGTTTGAAAATGATATGTAAAATAACAGCTTCCATGGCTATAAATGTCAAGTCTAAAAATTATATGCAATATAACATACAAAATAAATGCTGCTTCATCTTTACATTTCAGTGTGATCAATTCATTAAATGAGGTATTACAAGCTATGAGAAAATTTTACAACTCCTGAGACATAATTCGTCACAGTGTATTACAATGCAGCAAGGAAATACTTTAGAGGTTTTGTCATCAATGGATTAAAATTCTTATTAGAAAGAAGATGGGGGAAAGTAGTTTTCTGATGTACCATGACCAAAATTACTCATCACAGCATATATTAAACACCTACGTGATCCTTTTTCATGAGACAGCCTCTGTATTAAATGGTTGTTTGGTTTTTTTTTRGTTTGTTTTTTTTTCCCCTTGGAAAATAAAGCAAGGAAAAGATATATTTTATAGGGCCAAGATGTAAGGACACAAAGGACACAGAGCTTCCCTGTTGGCTTGCAACACCAAACCCAAATATTGCCTGTGAGTTTGCTTGGCTTTTTTTTTTTTTTCCTCTTCCTTTTTAACTGTGATAGAGGAATGGTCTTTCCCACCTGCAGTGTCTTCCAGAAATAACATGGCCACAGATTTTCAGCCACTGGCCTCAACTGAGGAGAGAGGAGCAAGAACTATGAAATGGCCAAGAAACCACACCATGGCTGTGATTCCCCCAAGGTCCCACTAAACCCCTAAACATTTTATCTACACAGCCAAACTCCATGGGCTTGTTTCCCCAATCCCCAATAACCCCTCTGAACATTTTTATCCACTACAAAACCAAATCTCCACTCGGCCGTGTTCACCCATAATCCCCACTAAACCCCTCTGAACATTTTATCTACTAACAAAACTCCAATGGCTGTAGTTCCCAAAAGTGTCCCAACACAACCCCGTTCTGGAACATTTTAATCCTACACACAAAACACTCCATAGGCTTGTGTTCCGCAAAGTTCCCCACAAAACCCTCTGAACATTTTATCACACACCAAACTCCATGGCTTATTCCCCAAGTCCCCAACACAAACCCCTTGTGAACATTTTATCCACACAGCTCCAAACTCCATGGCTGTTTGCCCAAGTCCCCACATAACCCTTTCTGAACATTTTATCCTACACACCAAACTCAATGAGCTGTGTTCCCCAATTCCACTAACCCTCTGAACCATTTTACACTACACACCCAAACTCTGTGGTTGTAATTCCCCAAGGTCCGGAAAACCCCTCTGAACATTTTATCCTACCAACCAAAACCCCATGGCGCTGTATTCCCGCCAAATCTCCCACATACCCTTTCCTGAACATTTTATCATCACAACAAACTCTCTGGGCTGTGATTCCCAAATGTCCCCTTAAAGCCCTCTGACATTTTCTCGCACACCACAACTCCATGGCTGTATTCCACAGCAGTCCCACACAAACCGCGCTTGAACATTTTATCCACACACCAAACTCATAACCATGGATGTGCCCGTCCAAAGTCCCCACAAACCCCCTCTGAAACATTTTAAACCTACACACCAAACTCCATGGCTGCAAAACCCCCTGTAATAGCCTCGAGACCCATTCTGCATCTCTGAAAACCCACAGCTCCTAACTCCCCCGCAGGAAAACACCCCCAAAAACTGACTGCAGCTTAGGGAAACTGCTCATTTGAGCCCTCTCAGCAACCAGGAGAGAGGCACAAAGAAGATCCCCCAGGATGTGACTCAGCCCACCCAAATTAAACCCTTACTCTGMATTGCCTGCCTCTGTCTCTGCTGATTGCATGGGAGTGCAGGAGTCTGGTTTAGAACACAACCTGCTCTTGTCTCCACCCGTCAGCTTCCCAACAACTCTGTTCCCAAAAGAGAGACCTCTCACACATGCTTTGGCTGCAACACTGTTAGCTACGAGCCCATCAAATTTATTTTCCTCCTCCATTTAAGTTTAAGGGAGTTATAAAAAGCCAAAATTTTAGAGATCGCTAGAAAAATTCTGTTTTCACTGAGGTGAATGCCTGCTACAGGTAMATAAAAATATGCTGTACATTGATGGGTTTTGTATGCAACTGTTCAAAAGTCTTGACTGCRAAAGAATATTTTTAACATCTAAAATTTACTCAGATTTCATTATTTATAATTAAATCCTGTTTCAAAATCCAACCTGATTAAGAACATTCAGGCTTAGGGCCTTTCAATGAGGCAACAAGACAACATCGATTTTCTCACCCAAACATTTACAGCAGCTAAAAAGCTAAATGTTACTTCTTTTGATATTTCTCCCTAAAACAAGAATAATATTCAGAGTTTTGGCCAAAATAATTTTATTTTTAAATAMCATTACTATTTYCAACATGCATGCCTTCCCCTTGCCTTATCACTTTCCCAATCTGCTGAATATTTAACACATTTGTCTTTCCCTGACATATAATTTGCTACTATCATGTGACAGAAAAGCACACATCACCCCAGATGTTCTCAAGGCACAGCAGAATCTGGTAATGGTTTTACAGGCCAGTATCTGGCCACGAATTTGTGCTCCCCCAAACCCATCCATGTACCAGGGGAATTATTAGGTGGCTGTATCTTTGCAGGCACTCAGAGCAAGATAACCCTAATCTAGTCTTATCACTTGCACACAAAAGCATTGGATCCAATAGGCTTCCATGTAATCCATCTCTGTCAGCCGCATTAAGGAAATTACCTGTCAGAAATATCATGGCCAAGATTCTGTGATTAAATGCAAACTTAGAAAATGCTCAAGGGTATAGTAAAAAAAAAAAAAAAAAAAAGCTGCATAAAATTGCTTTCAGTTTAGTTTTCCTTAGCTAACGTTGTGTCCACAAGCATTTGAACAACATAAAGAATCAAGTAATTTATCAACCACGCACTGCGTTGCCAAAGGAAACAAAATATATTTTTTAATTTGTCATAATTCCGTGAAGTTGACTTTCATTATKAAGATGGTAAAACTTTAAAAAAATCTTTCAGGAAGCAAAAAGCACATCAGGTTCTTTTTTTCATTTTTTCTTTTGTTCCCCAGGGAGGGAAATTGTTATTGCTGATGAAYATAGAAATGTCTAAACCCTCAGATTCACAATTTGAATACTCTTTTTTTTCCCCTCAAAGCTTTTGTCTCTGCAAAATTTACCATTTAAGGATTMTTGGTTACAAGTTTGCATGGCTGGCAGCACAGTCCTACACCTCAGGTCACTCAGGTTCAATCCACAGTCAACAATCTCAGCAACTTTGGTCTTTTCCTTAGGCATCTCTCTGTAAGGAGGACAGAGCAATCACCATGTATATAATGCACTATTAAGTGTGAATACCCAGGCTCTGTGTCAAAGAAAGGAACACAAAGTAAAAAATAAAAACAACTGACCCACAATTCTACAGCTAAACAGTTTTGAAATAGTCATTGAAGAATCCTCTATTCTAAAATGCCCAATGTACTCTAAAGTAATCAAAGGAGGTGGAAAAATGACAGTATGAATATTCAGCAATGTTGATTAAYATCCCCAGTACGTGAGAGGCACTGACACACTGAAGAGGCTCTAACAAAGGGCCATTAAGATGATGAAGGGACTGGCACGTGTGAGGGAAGGCTGAGAGACCTGGGCTGGCTCAGCCTCAAGAAGAGCAGGGTCAGGGGGATGCCAGGGCCCACAAATGCTGGAAGGGAGGCTGAGGAGGCTGAGCCAGGTGTTCCCAGTGGTGCTGTGACAGGACCAGCGAGCACACAGGGGCACCAGGAGGTTCCCTCAGAACACTGGAGGGTGCTGAGCCCTGGCAGCCCCTGGGGATGTTCCAGCTGGGATGGCTCCACCCTGGGCACACCCAAAAGCAATCTGGGCACTGTCCTGGGCAGCCAGCTCTGAGCATCCCTCACAGCACCCCATCCTTGGGTGGAACCAGCGCAGATGCAGAGGTTCCTTCTGACCACATCCGCTTTATGATTCCATTTCCCTTTTATATCCTGCTTATCCAAACCCCTCTGAAGGGCGGCCCTCGTGGTGCCTCCTCACTCCCTCTCCACACTGCCATTAAAGCATTGCCTCTGAGTCAAACCCTGAGCACATGGCCACTAAGGAGCCACCACGTGAACTCTGAACCACCCAGCACAGCCCTGTCAATCCAGCAGCCAGCTGATTGACCATCCTTTTATCCATCCCAGTTTGTGATTGACCATCCTTTTATCCATCCCAGTTTGTGATTGACCATCCTTTTATCCATCCCAGTTTGTGATTGACCATCCTTTTATCCACCCCAGTTTGTGATTGACCATCCTTTTATCCGTCCCAGTTTGCACCAATATGGCTGTAAGAACCATAGGGTAGAACAGGTTGAAAACCTTGATAAAATGAAAGACTTGGACATCCACTACTCTTCCCCTCTCTTCACAAGACCAGATGTTGTTTCCTCAAGGGAACTTCACCTGGGCTGTGGTTGATCACAAAAGGAACAAAATCACCCCTTTAACCCAGTGAGAATGTTTGCCATGTACCTATTTAACTTTACAGGAATTCTAACCCCATTCAGCTGGATGGAAGTTTCCAAGCACAAGGTCCTACACCCAAGCAGCAAAACTAAGTGGGAGAAAAAGCAGAAAATACTCAAATTCCTAGAACCTYTTCTTGTAAACCTAGAAGTGCACTTCTAGCTTGACAAGAAATTTCACTGAAAAATCCTTGATTCTGTCCTGCCACAAGTGATTCATCTAAATCCAGCCAGGTGTGGCTGAGAAGACAAGAGCAGTAGGTTAGAGCCTGGCAGAGTTTGGTCTTTAGGATTCCTACACTGCACCAAATATATRAGTATTTACGGTGAAGATGAAGATTTCTCTTTGATATGGTGGTTGCACACCTGTACAGCTGTCTGTACTATCAGAATTCTGAGTGCACACAGTAAAAGCATTCATACAYAGGAAGCTTGATTTGAGAAATGGAGATTTACTGGATTATGGAAGGAGAGAGAAGTGATAGAGCAGCAGTCTCAGAAAACTGGCATTGGCAGGCTGATTATAACACAGCTACCTTCTGATTAGGATGAAAGGCTGAGATTCTACAAATGCAATGGGGGATGTACTCTGCCAACTTTTTTCACTTGAGGCATCATAAAATATCTGATCTACAAGACGAGGGTTGGGGGTAAAAGTTACATAATTTCCATGTGAAGTACCACGACTACAAAGATCCCTTTCCATGAGAGGAGACAGGATAAATGGGACACACAAAATGTCCCTTCCCTCAGCTTTGTCCAAGGTCAAGCTGGTGGTACACTGGATTTCTCCAACCAGCAGGAGAGTTGCAGTTTTCCTCCTAAAGTTTTTCCTTCTGGGAAAAGCCAGTTTGCAAGCAGAAGGCTGCAGGATGCATCCCATCCTCTATGAAGACAGGACTAAAAAGCCATCTAAAGGGCTTCAGCTTCTGACCAGCAAAGGAAAGAAAGAAGATAATGCATTGTCTTGGCCACAAGAGCTATTGTGGAATTTATACTTTCAATCTCAGTTAAAAGAAMCAGTAACAAGACTCAAAGAGTGAATAGGGTTTGGACAACCTAATTTACATTTATACAATGGTTACTGAAATAATGAAGCTGATTAAGTCAGGGAATCACTGTTGTCACACAACATTTACAGATCAGAATCCATCAGCAGAAGGCAAAATCACACATAAAATTATTTTGAACCTTGCATGTTAATTATGAATCAGAKGAAAGAAATAGTTGTAAAAAAATAGAAGTGGACCTATGTTCCATGTGGCACTTTTATTAGTTACTTTATCACCCCCCATATGTGCTGCCAAGGAAAATTATAATGGGCCACCACTAATAACTACAAAAGAAGACTCTGAATTATTATTGATATTCTTATTAACCATGCTAGTAAACTGAACATAACTGGGTCATGATCATAGAGAAGCTCTGTGCTCAAAAAGGAGACTGTACAGGACAGAAACAACACAAATACAGCACTACTTTTAAAGCAGGAACAAAGTACAGTAAGTACAGCTGCAAATTCAACCTCAAAAGCACAACTGACTAATAGAGATTATACCCAAAGTGGGTAACAATTGTTTCCTAGCAGGCCAGTGCATAAAGCAAGATCCTTKCTTGGAATAACTCTCAGATTAATAGATTCAATATTGTTTCCACTTTAGTGGGGAGTGAATTCCATTAAACACCCTGCATTCCCTCAGTAGCAGAATGTATATTTGCAAATGAATGCAAAGACTCTGGATGAGAAACAATACATGTTCTGGTCTACCAGCACCTATGAGCATAACTTTCTTTTAATTATCATATTTATTTCTTCTTTWCCCTGTTTGCTGTCATGGGCTGGAGCTGGTGTTCTGGAATGATCTCAGCACCAGTGGGATTTGTGAGCATTCACAATGCACAGAGCACACCAGGCAGGCTGTGCTGAACCTTCAGAGYCCTACAAAGAGATTAATGACCCAGCACAGTGACAGTGACTATTGCCACCACCCATCATCACCAGCACCTGTTATCAGCCACTYCACGGAAAGAAAAACCTGTCAGAACCTGAGGGACTTAACAAATGTAATGAAATGAAACAACTGAGCAGCAGAGGTACAAATTCCAGGAGTTCCTGATTCCCACWGGGCACACTCRGTGCTCCTGAGACAGCATTGCCTCTCTGGGCCCTCAGAGCTGCATTTACTGCATCCCAGGGGTTAGGGGAAAAGATGGGAGATAGGTGGGGAAAAGGGAAAAGGAAGAAAAAGGTAAAAGGGGAAAAAAAGAGGAAAGGGGAAAAAAAAAAGGGAAGGGGAGAAGGGGGGAAAGGAAAGGGAAAAAGGAGAAAAAGAGGGGGAAAAGGGGAAAAAGGGGGAAAAGGAGGAAAAGAAGGGGGAAAAAGGGAAAACAAGAGGAAAAGAGGGGAAAAAGAGGGAAAAAAGAGGAAAAGGGAAAAACGGGGAAAAGGGGGCGAAAGGGGGGATAAAAAGGAGGATAAAAAGGAGAGTAAAAAGGAGAAATAAAGGGGAGAAAAAGGGGGAAAAGGGGAAAAAGAGAAAGGGGGAAAAGGGGAAAAAGGGGAAAAGGGGGAAAAGGGGGAAAAAGGGGATAAAAAGAGGAAAAAATGGGGAAAAATGGAAAAATGGGAAAAAAAAGGGAAAAAGGGGGGAAAAAATGGGAAAGGGAGCCAGAATATGTTTTTTGATTAGTTCTTCCCAAACCAATACAATAAACCCAGAGTCCTCTTTAGGCTATGTGAAAAAGATGAACCTGAAGGGGGTTATGATGTGTTTTTTTCCAGGATCAGAGTGTAGCAATTGCCAGCAGGAAARCTTCATGGGACACATACCTTCTTCCACTGATATTCAAAACCACCAGTGAGCCACTACTTTGTGTTTAATAGCTACACACTTGTATTCAAGGCCATTGAGTCAATAATAACATGTTCTTGCTCTGTTTTCACACCACACTCTCCATCCTGGAATCCAAGAACAGAGCATTAAAGAATAATGACAAACATCTGTCATCCCTGTTTTCCTATCTACTCTTCACCTTCATCCTCAGTAAAAATTGAGTGTATAAAGCAGGCAAAGTTGGGAAGGCAGAGCAGAGAACCTCGGGGAAATATGCTATCAGCAGAATCCTTCTGTAGACCTTGCATTGTGTAATACACATGAAAAATAATTGTATCACAGAACTGTTAAATAACCATATTGGATYTGCAAAACAAGATGCATTTCCCCAGCTCACTGAGAGCCTGTAGCATTTTGGAAATTAGCATACATCTGCTCCGAGGTATTCTGCATAAAATATTACAAAATGCATCTGATATAAACAGATAATTCCTTTTAGTAAGGTATAAAGTTAAAATGGACTGCACTTTACATGATTCAGTGAGCAAACTGGCATTCAGAGCTTAAGGAATAACTGAGCTCCACTTTCTTAGTCAATTCTGCCACCTAGCTCATCTTGGGAAAGCTCAGCCTGCTATACTGAACCCCTGAAAAGCAATTTTCGTCCTGTTTAGGATTGAAATTCACAAATAACTCACCCAGCACACCTAAATCACTTCATTAAACACAGGTAACATGGCATATTAAAAAGAAGAGTCATTTATGCCAGCGGTACCAAAAGAAAGTTTCTGTGCATAGAAAATCTGTCACTTATAAATGAACTTTAATTCTGATTGATTCAACATACACCAAACCATTTTGCTTCATTTAATCCCTTAACCACAGTTAATGTTCTAAAATATTCCAAGGGATTTTAATTTTCAAACTATGGAAGAAAAGAAAATATCCTTTATCCACTCTTAATCAAAATATGTAACACTGGTTCTTGGATGCTAATATTCTCATTTCAAACTGTCCTTTTCTTGCCAATGCATTTTAGCTGAACAAAATTTGTGCTGGGACAGACGTTCAAATGTAAAAATGACCCAGCATGGCATTCCATAAGCAAGCATTKTCATATACAAACTCTTTTAAAAAAGCATGTAGTAGGAAACTTGTGATGATTTAAACAACTGTCCATTTTTAATGTAGTTTAAAAAAAAAAAAGCCAAAACAACTCCCAAAAACTAAGGTGAAAATATGAGGGTTTGATTGTAAGTTCTCTGAGCAAATCTGCTGAAAAAGGAGAGCAAGCAYAGCTCAGAACCATAAAGCTGCCAGCAGAAAGGGACAAACTCTTGTTTTATGGGGTTTTCCAAGCAGCGAATTCTGACACACAAACAACACAAACCCAGGTGTGGCAGAGCTGCCTGAATACCTCCAAATGCAGTATTGTGATCTGGAGATGCCACACCAGTGCTGAGGAAAGGTTTGTGATGAGAGCTGGCCCAGTCTGCAGGGCTGAGCCTGGCACCCCCTGTGCTCCTGGGTTGTTTCACTCCTGGGTGAAGGATCTGGGGCAGGGCACTGATGCTTGGTCTCTTTTACATCACAAACAGATCAACAGCTGTCATTATCTCTGATGCTTTTGCATTTGTGCTGCAGCTACTSTAACAGGCCTTTCCTTGCTGCCAGTAATCTTAATTTATTTACTGGAAAACACTAATYCTCTCACAGAGTAGATGTTTTCCTYTAACATGCAGRKGGAATTTGGAAGTGARTATTTYCAAGTTATCTTTCCAAGGAATTACAAAGAGATGGATTCCTGCTAAGGTGAAAGGATAAAGAAATATCAAAAAAAGGGTAAAGAAATATCAAAATTCCCCAGTAATATGTTGGTATCTTAGAGCTTCAAAGTATTAACAAAAACTCCAAACTATACTACAAAGAAATCACCCCACTCTAAATGAGAAGAGATCTAAAGAATAAGACCTAAGACTTAGAAAACAACYGAAAGCATACTTCTGATCTGATTCCAAACTTAGACTTTTTCAAAGCACAGTATCAAGTCTAAGGATATGGTAAAAATACCCATATTAACAAGGATCATTCATGTCTATATTTTTATAAAAATAAGTCTCCTAATTTTCTAAGAAAAGCAAGAATAAACAGAGTAAATACACATAATAATTAAGATAGTATTTCCATCATCTCATTTTCCAATTTTYACCATTCAGCTTCAAGAATGAATAAAGAGAACAGGTATTATACAGAAGCAAAGCTCTGTGGAAGCTCCTTGGAGAATAGCAGAAACAGCAAAGTTTGACACATGAAGGTGAGGTAGAAGTCAGGAATTCCAGCAAACATTTTCTCCCTCATTAGAGAAGTAATGCCCTTCTCCTTTCTCCATTCTCCTCACTCCCCAGTGCTCATTCAAAAGGGAATCTGGGGACAGGATGCAGTTGCAGCAGCTCCAGCCCTTTGTGTGTGCAGACCTCCTGCGTCATTTCCATTCTCCCAGCAGGGAGATTCAAGGAAAACTCCAACACTTCCTACTTCTCTCTTTCAACAGACATTTCCCTACATTCCCCCTGTAACATTTGCTGTCCTCCTGCTATATTTTCTATTCTTAAATCTGACATACCCTCTCTCATTTTGCTTTTATTCCCTCCTTGCTTTCTTCCTCATCCTGTCTATCCCTTCCCTCCCCTTCCCAAGTGCCACATTACAGCTCTCCTTTAGTCTRCACCTTTCTCTACTCATTCAAGCTCTTCTTTATTCACCTGTCAGCCAGAGATGGATTATTTTAAATGCTCCCTCAACCTTTGCTGCTTTCCAGACAGGCTGACAAGAAATCTGGAGACTTAGATCTAAACCAGCTTCAGAGCTCTCTGAATATGATGCTGATAGGGATGGAACAGAGAGAGAGTTGAGAATGTGACAGTCCTGCTGTTGTCACAGACCCTTAACAAATGGACAGAGGAAGTTTTACACTTCCTTAAGGTTCAAACCCCTTGTACACAGCTTCTGTGTTCTCAGCTCGTTGATTTGGTTTATTTCAGAATCAATCATGACACTCTTCTTTATGGAACAGTTAAAAAAAAAAAAGTTTTGTTTTCAGAAAATAAAAACTCCATTATTTTCTTAATTTATTCTGGCTTTCTTTGCTTGGCCAGCAAGGGAGAGGTGTCTGGTRTTATTTTAGAAACTCAAAGTAGCTCTGCTCAGAGGAACATCCACAGTTTTTTAATGGCATAAACTGCAACAAGCAGCAGTATAATCACTAGAATGGTGCAAACATATTTTCCTGCAGTCAAATGTTCACGTTGCTGCTGACTGGTCTTGCTCAGCTTGCACAGCACACTTGTTCCTCTCAATAACAGTAAAAATAAGCAAAACAAAACATCTGGTAGGGACCAGAACAGAATAGTTCTGTGGGAGGGAACCTACAATGATCATCTAGCTCAACTGTCTGACCACTTCAGGGCTGACTGAAAGTTTAAAAAAACCTATTAAGGGCTTTATCTTAAATCCAGAATATAGCAGAAWCAATTTTGACACTGGTTCTTAGCAGCTTTTAAACTMATTTCTCAGTCCAAACACTACCCTAAAAACATTCTAAAAGAGAAAAACCGAAGGTTTAATTGTATTTTAAAGSAATTTAATGTAGACACAGCCAAGGTTCTAAAACAAAACAGAAAATAAAAGAGTAAAAAAGCCTCACAACATTATTACTGAAACATTGGAAATTGCAAGTTCTCATAATAAAGCTTTTCTGTACCTTAATATTGACATTTCATTTTCTCCAAACATTAGTGAATCTCACTATATCAAAACTTTAGTCAGAAGSAATTTGCAATTTGTACCCACAAACTGGGTTTCTCTCCCAAATATTTTTGCAAWTCATTCCCAAGATTCTATTTCTGCGAGTACACATAGAAGATACTATTACCATTGTTTCAAAAATGTCCAGCACTAGTAATTTGACTGAGCTTTCTGTACATAAAATAAATGATTCATGGTCACTAAAATCATCCAATACCAATGCATCAGATAAAGATACAGAGAAGCAACATAAGAAAACACCTGCAAGCAATGATAAATCTGGATGCTCACACACCTCTGTCTAAATTTTGTCTCACATTACACACACACATTACTTGCCTACCCAGCACATGTAAGAAATGAAGTGCAGAGCATTTYCCCCTATTTTTTAAAAAAGCTTAGCATACACTTTGTGTGCATTTACCTAAGAATTTGAGCATAGTTTATATAATTTAGAATAAAACCTACCATCCTTCACCATAAAAGAACAAGATCACACAGGCTGTGCATGCAAACATAAGCTCAGTTTTCACGGGGCCTTTGAAGGCAACAGGGTTTTCCCACATAAAGCAGCAAAATTCTCAGATATAACTTTCCTACATGCACACATATACACAGCCCTCTCTGCTTCTCATTACATTTTTACCTCGAGCCAAGCAAATGCATATCCATAATAACCCAAGCCTTCCAATCAAACCTAGAGTGCTCTTTTGGCAGAGCTGAGCTCTCTGGTGAGCAGACCACTGAAGTTGTAAGATAGATACTCACACGAGTTACAGCAAATGTCAGTGCCACTGGGAGARCCTGTCTGCCTGCTGTGCTGCTGGAACAAGGAAGCCTTTATAAGTTCACCACCCAAATCCAAACAAACTCAGCTCTGGAAACCAKGGGACCTATTAACCTACTTAAATAAAAAGTCATCTCCTTTCTTCCCAGGCAATAGGTACATCACAGAGCAGCAGCATGGCTTGAATATTGGAAAGCCCAGACAATGATCTATCGACTCATATTGGCAGCAGTGAAACATCAACGTGGCTTATTCCTCTGCTGCTTCCAGCTTTGCCCAGGGAACTRCTCTGTAGGAAGCTTATGGCTTATTCTGAGTCTTCAGAAAATAAAATTTCTACAAAATTCCAGGAAAAAAAAAAAAAAAACTAAAACAGTTTCTATGTTTTATTTTTTAAGCTGTTTTATCACACAGAATAATGGTAGCACTTGCTTGAGATAAAGGTGTCTTGGATGTGGCTGGGGGTGTGTAATCTATTCCCATCTGTAAGCTGTGGGGCAGTTATCTTCTGTTAATTGGGCAGTTTTTTCTTTATCTCTCCCACACCCATCCTCCCTCCAGGAGATCTCTGCTGTCCATGGCCACTGAGTGTCCCTGCAGGGCTGATCCAATTCCAGCATCCCATGGGGAGATGCTGCGCCCAGGGGAGGAGCCAAGCATTCCTACCTGGATCCAATCTGAGCCTGGCACAGCACAGCAGCCTTTGCCCCCTGCATTGCCAGAGGAGCAGCTTTCTGCTGCCCTGCATTGCCAGAGGGAGCCCAGGCCCATCTCCAGCAGCCCTGGAGCTGCAGAGGAAAACTCCCCCCTTGTGCAGGATCCCTGCTGCAGCAGAAGCACAGCTGGCACTGCAGGAGGGCTGAGCCCCCATGGGATGGGGCTGTGCCACCCCCTGACACACAGGGGGCAGGGCATGGCCTGACTCTGGCAGTTTTGTTTTGTATTACTGCATTTTTATTTTATTTTTATTTTTCCTAATAAATACTGTTATTCCTACTCCCATAGCTTTGCCTGAGAGCACCTTAATTTCAAAATTATAATAATATGGAGGGAAGGGGTTTATATTTTCCATTTCAAGAGAGGCTCCTGCCTTCCTCAGCAGACAGCTGTCTTTTCTAACCAAAACAAAAGGGCTTTAAAAATTAAGCAGAGTGTACAAGTCCTTGGGTGCTGTAGGACACTGGCTCTGGAAGGAACAGAAAATTTCAGTGCCCTTTAAGCACAGCACTATGAAGCATTGTATAATAAGTGATAAGAGTCCTTTAACAAATGGATTTTGTATGCAAGAGAACCCAAATCTGCAGGGCAGGGTTAGCTCCTTCCATTGGCTGTCACAGATACCAACCCAAGGACATTTTCCAGCATCACATCCTTGTCCATCACCAGCCAAAACAGCTCACCTGAGTTTGGRCCTTGCCACTAGGAATTATCTAAACATGCTTGAGACTGACCAAGTCCTTACAATTGCTTTGAAGAAGAAAAAACAGTTATAGGAAATTTAAGAATAGAAACCAAAGCAAAAAAAAAAAAAAAAAATAAAAAGCTTTTGAGTAATTTTAAGGCATTGTTTTATCTCATTGTTTGCCTGCTAAACCCTGAGAGAACTGGGGTTTTACTTTTTTTTTTTTTTWAATACTTTGAATTCCTAAGCCTACATGCATGATTAAAAAGAAAAAATTATGTGTATCATTATATACAAACACTAAATAAGCATCATCAATTGAAGATGCAGATAATTAAAATCCAGCTTTGGCAATGCTTTTCATGAAATAATGTAGATATCTCTATAAGTTATATGATTCATTAATATCAAAGTTTAAGTTGATGTAATTGTTCTAGAAGKGAAACCATGACATAAAACATGAGTCACTGTTACGTCACTTTCAGCCACAGAGAGTGAAAGAAAGGTGTTGCCTACTTAAATTTCATGCAAGTTCTGAAAATAAAAATTCCCTGGGAACGCTGTTGGCTTGAATAATGGGATAGAAAAAAGCCTAACCTTAACAGGGAATGTGGCTTGTTGTGTTGAAATGCTGATGAGTTTCACATAAAATACTGATTAAATTTAATTTCTTCCAGTGGTACTTCACTGAGACAAGTGTTGAGGGAACTTCTAGATGAGTCTGCCTTTCAGAGGACATAAATACATACTCTGTGCTTAAAATACATGTGTTAAAAGAACAAAAAGAGGACTTAAATTTTAGYACAGGATAGGRCAAAGGGTGATGATTTATCCCCACAACATTTTCCCCCATGTAAAAAAGATGTTTCTAAAGATACACATCCTTAATGGAAAAGCATAAATAAATTGGTGTTCTTACTCCAGAYCAGGGGCATGCCATTGATGGTAAGATGCAGAATTCTTTTGATCCCTCTGCCATCAGCTACCCCTGATCTCAGCCTGGCACAGGATCTGCAGATCCCTGCTCTTTTGGGCTCCTTCATTCAGCACAACTTTACCACCCCTAACAAAACCACAATGTGCAAGTACTCTGAATATACCATCTAGCAGTTTGTGCACAAAATTCCTTTTGATTCTACATTATAACACTGTGCATGGGATACAACCTTCTGTTTATCCAAAATTCATTTTCAAATTGAGATGGTATCTTGTACTACACTTGTTCCCAGTGCCTCAGTKTGTCCTAGGAATGTATTTAATGACCAAGCACATGGTGCTGCTGCCATCCCCGAGCCCAGAGCTCCTCAGAGCTGCCTGTCACACTGCACATATGCATGAGGGAAAGCTCTGCAGTGCCTGAGACTCCTGAAAAGATGATCAGATGAGTTTCCTGTCATTAACCCAGCTGAATTTCCTTTCATTAACCTGCACTGATGAGGATAATACTGCCCATGTCGTTTTGGTTATATGCTCTTAATGACACTGAAGCCTCTGAATATTTAGTGAATRATCAACTATAATAATACTGAAGGCAAGGATGTGGTTTGAATTCCTCTGGTTGTGCCAGGTCTAAAGAAGCTGTATCATTGCATGACCTAATGCACACACAGTTTGCCAGAATAACACCTKCTGCAGGTAAAGCAGAAACACAGTCTGCATTTTTGAACTGTAAATCAAGCAACACTCTGAGATTTCTCCTGCTGTCTATTTTAGACAGCAAGATATTTTGACTTTGAACAAAAGATACTTGTAGCATTAAAAATTTTAACATGCATTTTATTTTTGGGGACTGGTGACTTTCACTGGAAAGCTAATGTGCTCTTTTTCTCCTCTGCAGCCTGGATCTAGAGGCCACATTCAGTATTCTCAGAAAGCATTCTGAATTAAAGACCCCACATATGTTTAAAAATCCATACCACCTAGTATATATACATATATACACATACATATATAGATATATACATACATATATATATCTTTCAGTGTGCATRYTTTTCTTGTGAAACAAACTGCTTGCTGTTCAAATTATCTTCCCCCATAGTGGCTCTTTTATATATTTATTAGCACTCACCAGCACAGCTAGAATGGACACTTACTGCATTTCAGAATCATGAAGCTGATCCTTGAGTCTAYTCCTAATTCATCACCAGTGGGTCAGATATTGTGGTGTGTGTTAAAATGTCCTACTGTGAGATGTAAAAGCTGGGTATATCAGCAATACAAGTATAGAGTCCTCTATTTTCTATTTTATCTCTCTTTTTTCTTCTTTTTTTTAATGCTATTCTCCATGGCTTCATTGGTGTTTGGGGAAATCACCACCAGAGACTGCCAAGAGAGAATCTGTTAGATTAGAGGAGATGAAGCAGCATTGCTCACCACAAGTTCAGTGACTCAGTGCTCAAGGTTAATGACTCCTGTTTTGGGACCAAATCAGGTTCTCTCCCTCTTTGCACTGAAGTTTCTGGAAGGCAGATTGTTTCAAACAGATTAAGGAGGGTGATGCAGCAGGATGTGCAATCTGTGTTTGATGGTTTGTATTTTTAACATTAAACATAAAGCTGCACCTCTGCTTTGCATAAACCTTTCCAGACCAACACCAGAGCATTATCAAGATGATGCTAAAAGATGTCCCAGTGTTTCCCTTTTGGATGGGAACTCTCCCTGTACAGCRAGGTGTGCCAGAAATAGGCAGCATTTCCCTGAGCTCAAGTTTCTTCATCTGGTCTGTCTGCAAGTAAAATGTGACAAATACCCTTCAGTCATGCACTGCCACACACAGGGACATAACACATCAGCAGTTGTGCTGTGTTTCATCAAATAAAAGTGTCCCAAAATTCTGTCTCCAGATTTGTCTARGGCTTGGAAAGTTTGGAGAGTGAGRAATAAGGCAAGAATATAATGGACTTCCCTGTGATGCTTTTACCTGCACTGATCTGTTTCAATCACTTCTGCTTAAATAATGCATCAGAACTTGTTTTCCATGTTTATCAAATGGATTTTGAACTACGCAAGATTTTGACATCCACATTATTCTATGACAGTGAGTTAGACAGTTAAAAGTATGCAGTGTACCCATTTTCAAATGATGTGAACTTATTTTAAGCTATAAACCTTGTCCCCTGCCCCTCAAAAGAAAACCTGTGGGCTGCTCTGCACGATCTGTTAGAGAGGAGACAGCTCAAAACCACAGAGCCAGGCAGAAAGAGGAATCTCTGCATTACTGACTGGAAYCCAGTGGCTGCACCTCGAAAAGAACAAGCACTGCTCTTACTTTTAAAAGGCCACATAAAGCCTTCTATTCCAAATTCTTAGTTCTGAATTTACCTCAGACATCAAATGTTCCTAATTCCTCTCTAAGCTATAGGGGTAGGACTTGGGACACTTTGATGTATACTGATATTAAACACAACTGACASTGTTTGTTACATCCATTTTGTGTGTTCTGATTATGCATTGTTCAATGCATGCAGGTACCTGACTCTGGATTTTGCAGATAAAAGCAARATTTTATTAAACACTTAATAAAAGCAGATGTAGACAAGTGAATAATTTTGCAGCTATTTTATCACTGCAGTGATGTGATCACTGATCAACAGTGCAATGCTACTAAGATACTCAATTCAAATAGAGCACAACACAAGCCAAAAGACTTAATTAAATTATATTGCTTCAGTTATACTGTACAGCTTTTATCCACATTGTGTGTGATATAGCATCCTTGGACATAWAAGTTAGGTAACAGCAACAGTAAGGTGATGTTCCTATAGCATTCCTATTTCAAATGTCTTTTGCTACTTTACAGTAGCACACCAGGGAGCATTTAATCCCTCTGGTGTGGATTTCATTTCCCCTCTTGTTAATTAACCTGGTGATATTCCAACATATTCATGCAGGGATACCATTCCTTGGTTACTCATTACATGTGATAAAAAATTTACTGATTTTTCTGTGACATCATCATGATGTCATATTTTACAATGTTGGTTGCTTAATACAGTAAAAAATCTAGAGACTGCCATCAGTACAAAACTGYTGTTTCTTAGCCTTGATGACTTTGAAACTCTTATAAAAGTATAACAGGTCCTGGCAAAAAGTAAAAACAGAATTCTATACCTGAATTGGTTAAAAAAAACAAAAACAAAAAAACACCCCAAAACCACAAAATCAACCAACAAACAAAAAACCCCTTATACACACAAGATTCAAAACCCAGAACTGCAGACCTCAATTTCTGTTCAAAATATCAGTTACCATGGTCAGTGGGAAAATAGATAATCCTGCAAGGGAAGAATTGAATATTGTTCTATATTTTCTCCTCACAGAAGGCTCTTTATTTTCATACTTTTTTTCCATTCCCATTTTTATGTATTTATCTGCATTGCTGGTCAGCTGAAATAACTGTCAACTGTTCTGTTTTTGGACTACAGGCACTGCTGCTTTATGTAAAATATAAACTGCTCTAGAAATGCATATTAATTACTRGAGGGAAATTTAGTCATCTTTTATCTGATGTAATTAAATCTGGCTAGCAGTGTGCATTTAACACAGAAATTATCCTTACCTCAAAGCTTTCTTGCTCCACAGCCTAACCAACAAGGAATCTGTGTTAATGTGAACGACCTGGAGTGGCTCCCACAGTCTGAAAGGCTTTATTAGATTTAACAGCACTCTTTACTGACGCTTTAAACTTCAGGTTTTTTTTTGCCAAAGTGGTTACTGAAGTGCCTTGCTGGGGCAGAACTGAACTGGCCAGCCCTTGTTGTCCCTGGTATGTGAAATTCAAGAGCCAGCCTTGGTGTTCAAGCCAATATTTCAAGATAGTGAGCATTTGTTCAGCCTTTCAAAAGGTGAATGTAGGTAGAAGGAGAGCCTGAGACCTTCCCTGGTCACCTTCAGTGTGACCCCCTTGCCTTGGGAACACGGGCAGCACCACAAATCCCCTCTTTGGCCCAGCTTCTTGTACAGCCAAACACCCTGCAAACAACAACCAGGGTGATGAAAATCTGAGTTTCACCTCTCTGTCCTTTTGTCAGTGCAATTTCTCAATTTCTGAATGATTTCAAAAGAAAAAATCAACAGCAGCTTAACTTAATACAGTCACACTTAATACAGACACATTTGTCATCTGTTAACCAGCATTTCACACAAATTAATGAAAACACAGTTTTCCACTTGCTAATTAAATTTCATTAATCTGCATATATTCAGTAAATTGTTTGAGACCAAACCAGAGGTTACAGACATTTACTCTGTTATTGCTAAATTAAAAATGGTGARTAATGCTTCAAAATTAAATGCAATATATTCACCACATGGCCATACTCTGAAACTGAGTATCCTGCAAGGCTCATGCAACTATTTGAAAATACTGAGCCTGCTTTCTCCTGGACATTTACAGTGAGAGAAATATTAATGGATAAATTACCCAGTGATAATWAAGAAAGTAAGAACAAACCTTTATAATTCAGACTTTTAAAAGACACCTGTATCTTAATTATCATATTCACACTGGGTTACTTTTTAATTCAAATTAAATTTGACTTGTTATTTTAATTTTAAAATAAATTATTTCCTGTTTATTTTTCTCTCTCAGTTGCATATGAAATCATCCTTAGAGAAAGATGCTAGAGAAGAAATGTCATATTTTCAGTCTGATTACCACATGCTTCTGACAGACCACAGTGTATAAGTGAGTTTTTGCCACTTCACCTGTGGAATCAATCAGCTTTTGTAGCTACATTCAGTTGCTTTTTGTTTGGATATGAAGGTGTAAATCTACCAGCAGCAAGGTACCATGCTTAGTATGTATTGCCAGTGACAAAAGAAATAAAAAAACACATTTAATTAATAATTTATCACTGAATCAATACCAAACCCTTGAAATTTAGGAGCACGTGGATGGGTCACAGCTCACAGGCATCAAAAAAGGAAGTAAACCTGGGATTTACCTAAATTCTGTATGTCAGAAGCTTAACATTGCATTTACCTTACTTTGAATTATACTGCCTCTGCAGCCCTACTGCAGAAAGTATTTCAGGTCTGTAGGGGTCTGTGTGCMCAGAGGAAATCAGATCACTGCACASCTGAAAATTTARGTGCATCCTTAATTGCAACCAAGTGCAGCAAATATGGGTTTSAGGACTTAGCTGGAGAACACTGAAGTTCCAAAACAAGAGATAAATAACTAAATAAGGAAATAAAGTAAACCCAGAGAAAAGGAAACAGGGAAAGACACAGATTAATTCTCTGCATTCACCTGGATTAGCTGTTCAGGTATTTCCTCTCCCTTGAGTAGATGCCAACACAAGTTCCACAAAAAGACTTCCCCATCCAGATCAAACATGAATTTSAGCCAAACACAGCTCCTTTTTTTCCAGTACATTCTAAACTTCAGCAATAAATTGTCCTAGCACCAAAACTTATCATGAAAGCCCATKGCACTGCCCCTGGAATCCCATCACCAGCAGCTCTGCAGGTGATGAACTGTGCAGGATTTCCATCTGGAGGCTGMTGAGGATCCTCTCCTTGCAGCCTGSTCCATGGCCCATGGATGTTCCCTCCCCAGGGCAGATGGAGAGCAAACCCTGAACTGTTAAAGCTTTGACAACCTGTCATTCAGCTGAATATTCCTATCTTGTGCTTATTTTTACCCCACAAATAAGCTTACCAATGCGCAGGAGCTTAATAGGACTTGGTGGTGCTGCAGAAATTGTTCCAGCAGCAATAAAGTGAATCTGAAAGGTGTTTGCTGGCAAAAGTACAGAACAATACAGGAGTCTCTTATCTCAAGGAACTACAGATTCAGTTGTCTATCTTGTTTTCTCTTTCCTCATATTTTTTCAAGTAGCCAAACAGTTGAACAGTGCAGGATTTTTCACTCTTTTCCCCCAGCACACAGTACATTACAGAGCATAAAATAACTGGGTTTTTTTTTTCACTAACTAGTAGATTTCTCCGTAGAGTTTCTCAGAATAAATTAAACCAGACCTCAGAGGCTGCTTCTATGATGAAAATTTTCAGCAGTCCTCCCAGAGCAAAGCAGTTGCCTTCATGCATTAGAGTAACACAGCACAGCAGTAACCAGGAAAGGCTGGGGCCTGTTGTGAGAGGTAAAATAAAGTCTAAAATACCTAAGGATGCYATAGATCTTAGGCTGTAGGTCTTGGTGGGGGCTGCAGGCCAGGAGCAACCCCCTGGGATGTTCCCCTTGCTAATGAGTACACTCAGCATTGCTCACACCACAGAGCACCTGGCTCCCCAAAAGCTGACGGAGGAACAAACTGCAATTAAGTCTGTGATTWAGTGGTCTTCCTATGGCTTTTCTCTGATAAATCTGAAACTATACCCAACTATGGAACAAATAACCAAAACACATAAAAAAAAAATCAGGAGTTATTCTCCTCTGAAGTTATTTCTCCCTGTGCACATCACCAGTGCCTTCTGTTGCAGAACAGTGATGAAAGTTCCTAATTCATGTTTCATTCTTCATATTAATTTATTTTAAATAAGGATCTCTCTTTCATCTTAGTTACTTCTGTAATATTGGCTGATTTTTAAATAATTATTATCACTGCCTTGGCTAGGGTCACATCCTGCATATCACAGCTGTCAAAATGAGTGAAGCATCTCTGTTTGCCATCCTTTGATCAAACGAAAGAATTGTTTTTACTTTCATTGAGAAAAGCAATTCCATTGCTAATTCAAAGAAAGCAGATTTGGTTAAATTGAAGGGAAGATTCTGAAAGAGGTTTTGAAACACCCAGAGGGGATTTACTGGCACAGGTCCTGAGCTCATTTTAGGAGGTGGTGCTCATCCATGCTTCTAAAAAAGGGGTGAACAGGTGCTGAGCCCCAAAGTAGTGACCAATGCAGAAGGTAGGTGAAAAAAATTGGGAAAAAGGTTTGTTTCTTGTTTTGCTGCATGCATTGCAGAGGGAGCAGTGTCGACGGTTGTCACAAGGTTTTTCGGGGTGAAGGAAGAGACGAGATGGGCTCCATGATCAGAAGGCTTGATTTATTATGTTATGATATATATAACTACATTATAACTATACTAAAAGAAAAAGAAAAGGAGAGTTTCCAGAAGCTGCTAACTACCTAAGAATAGAATAGAAAGAATGATAACACAGCAGCTCTCTCCAGCTCTGTCCGAGAGAGTTCTCAGCCCTGGATTGGCCATCTCCTCCAAACACTCAAGCTGGGCCAATCCAGAACTGACCTGTTGCATTCCACAGCAGCAGATAACATATTGTTTACATCTTGTTGCTGAACTTCTCAGCTCCAGCAGGAAAAATCCTAAAGAAAGGATTTTAGTGAAAAGGATGTCTATGACAGAGCAGGAAAGGGAAGAGGCACTGGCTGAGCAGGTGCTAATTGCCATCCCGATCTGAGGTTTCCCTGGAACGCTGGCAGAGCTCAGGCTGTGCTGCCCAGCCCAGCTCCCCGAGCACACCTGACCTCAGAAAGCACAACTGCACACGCAGGTGCACCSACAGCAGTGTCCAAGGCATTCCTCACATTTAACATTCACATTCTGAGACTCCTGCCTGCCTGCTGCAAGGAGGGACCCAGGGCAGAAATTTGCAGAGACAGGTAGTGCCTGGGGTCGAAGTCATTTCACTTGCTGATTATTCCACTGGTAGTATTTTTTCCTCTTGAGCAAAATTTCAAACAATTCAGCCCTGACACATTTTTAAAAATGCAGCAGTGGAGGGAMCCATTGCTGTCTGTGGGCATCCTTTCCCCACCTGTCAGGATCATCAACTCAACATGAACTTCTAGAAACAACAAAATAACAACTATGTTTAATTGTTGGGAAGCAATTTTTCCGACCCATGAAAAGATAGCACGTTTCAGTTCCCTAAAGATGTCAGTCTCCTTTCTACAAAAGTAGAGAAGCTGATGTTTTGTTTGTTTTGKTTTTTTCTGAAAGAGAAAAACCTRGATGYCTTTTAAGTTAGTACATATAAATGTATTAATTTAGGTTAGTATTTATAAATGTATTAAGTTWGTACATATAAATGTATTAATATTATATGTATTAAGTTAGTTATTAATTAATTAGTTAGTTATTATATGTATTAAGTTATTAATACATATAAATGTATTAATAATGTATTAATAAACATATAGATATGTGTACACACAACTGTCTCCCTGATCATACTTCTCTTTCTCAATCATCCTTGATTGTATTTTTTAGCAAGTTAGACTTCTCCCCCTTCTATAGCCCTGCATATCATAGCTGATTTTAGTAGTTTTCAGTAAAGTCCTGCAACTTTAAGGCATGAAAGAAAATAATTGTGATTATTTTCTCCCCTGATGCAGTTTTGTTTGAGGTGCRGGAGAAAGCATTGTCACTTCAGGCTGGTACCTGGGCATGTACTGACACCTGGAGAGGTCCATTTTACACTGGACTCATCATGTCCCTAACATGAAATATCCCAGATTTTCACAGCACAGAACCCTGACAAAAACAGCAGGAATATTCATGGTTATCGTACATCTGCTCCATTAAAATTTAAATGGAAAATAATTAGTATTTAAAGGTTCACAAGGCTTAAAGAGAAAAAATATATGGAATGTTTTGAGCACTAGGTAGGGAAGCAACACCATTTTCCTTTTAAAAGTTTTAAAAGACAAACAGTAATGTTTTCATGTCCAGTGCTATAAATCTACGATTCTGGAACTATAACTCTATAAATCAGTRAACTTCCCTTACCTCCTTGCTTTCAGAAGGAAAACAGATGTATTTTCTCCCTATCTAGTTTTGTTTTGTCTTATTTTACCATAAATTAATAATTCCCCACTAACAGCTTCTAGATTATCCACAAGACACAAGGCACTATTTACCCAATGAAACATGCTGGAAAGCACTTCAGTAAATACCAGGTTGCATTTTTACTGAGTGTTGCTCAAAACTGGTCTTGGAATGTAAATAATGTCATTATCTTTTATATTAAAAAAATTAAACAATACATTATGTAGTAATATGTAAATAAAAAACTGAATTCTAGTGCTCAATGAAATTGCTAGTTCTGTAAATCAGKATTCTGCCACAAATCATTAAGGAAATTTCTTCAGATTGGCAAAGGTTGGRAAAGAAATACTTGACTGTCCTTAAAGAGGGCCCTTCAAGAAAATGTTCAGCTAATCAGAACTTCAGGACATGCACATAGAGATCATTAGGGGAAAAAAAGGAGAAAAAAARAGTAAAAGTTAAAAATCTCAATTCTTGCAATTTGGCTGAACTTAAATGACTGATAATACAGAACAAAAATATAGCCTGCCTTCTATTCAGTTTTGAAATACCTGCAAAGGGCAACCTGAAACTGAAAAATGGAGTAAGTGCAATGAGGCCTTTAGAATAATTATGTGTTGTTAATTGAAGAATGTTAATCATGTCATATTAGAAGGGAGAGAGGGTTAAATTGGTAAAATTTCAATTCACTTAGGCCTTATCTC
Source organism: Sporophila hypoxantha (assembly GCA_002167245.1). Classification (NCBI taxonomy): domain Eukaryota; kingdom Metazoa; phylum Chordata; class Aves; order Passeriformes; family Thraupidae; genus Sporophila; species Sporophila hypoxantha. Next base: position 1,729,534 of record NDFG01000257.1, on the reverse strand, counting down.
TTGTTGGAATGAACCAGATGATTAATCCTTAATATTCTTCAGGGATACAGAGAACATCAGCAATTAAATTAACAACTACAAAGTTTATGCTCAGAGATTCAAAAATGAAAGACAGAAACACTTTAATTTTTCACAAGTTGTTACCTTAATTATCTTCTTATTGCTTCTGTCTCTTTTCCCTCATTACAAAAACACACCCCTCAGTGTTCCTGGATCCTTTAATTTGCTGTAGCTCAGCAACTGTGTAAGGAACGTCATCAGAGCTGCAAAAGTCATAAATCTTACTTTGTGCATGCTCATTGGAAATAAATCCTTCTGCTATATCCTGTCCCTGTGTTCCAACAGCGAGTGATGACAAATTTTTGTTTCCTTACAAACAGCAGTGTCCATCAAAAGTTGCTGGCAGAAAAGAAAGGCTTGCTTAGCCCAGAAAGTGAAGTTTCTTTTAGGAAAATGTAAAAGTACAGTTGTCTAAGCCAACCTAATAGTTATTATGCAGTCCTGCCAGCACTAGGAAGGTAAARGGGTGAGTTCTCATGAAACCCAATTCTACAGTCATGAAAATAAGAGTTTAGTTCCAGATATTMATGAAAATTATGTACCACCAAGAGATCACAGACTGTAGTTTAAATGTTCTCTGCTTACAGAAGAAAACAACAGACAAAATGGAGGGCTTGAGAATGAGTTTGGGATTCTTTCTTAAGAGTTGCATTAGGAAATGTGGAATCTTGTCATCAATACTGGCTTGCTTCATATATTGAATGATTTCAAATGTAATTGCTGGGCAAGTAAATGCTCCCACAAGCTGAATGCAAAAATCCATGCCCACGAAACACAGGGACTTGACATTGTTATCACCAGGCATGCTTTCCAAATTATCCAAGTTTTAAAGTAAAATGTCATATCCCTGAAGGGTGCCCTTCGAACAAATTATTAACGAAGCTCTATTGATCCTCACCCAAACAGCAAAATCTCAATAAATCTCCTCTGGACCTTTGCTGRGGCTGGAAAATGCATTACACCCCCCTACTGACCACAATTTTTATTATCGCTATTGTGTTTGCAGGGCAGTCAATTTTATACAGCATTACAAACTGCCAAGTGCTAAAGTGATTTCCTCTATTACTGAGGTCCATGTATTAAATTTAGTGAGGCACAATATCAGGCTTCAAATATTGCAGGGTTTAGAATTGAATGCAGCTGAGCCTAATGTTATCAACCTGACAAAAAACACTGACATATTAAGTAGCAAATCATTTATTCATATTTGGGACTGGTTTTGGTTTTCTGTTCAGCTGTATAGTTTTAGATTAGCCACAGTATTTCAAAATGGGACTGTTCCTGTGAAGTCCAAAGACACTGTGGAATAGATATTTCATATACTTATTATGCACAGTAGATCAGAGAAATATGCCTCAYTGACCTGCTATCACATAGAAATACATGTAAATTAATAAATTRCTTTGCATAATGCAGGTTTAGGCTGCAAATACTTTAACTCTTTAGAACAACCAGTGAGAAGCATTTCAGGTACTTTTTATTATAATCAAATACAAAGCCTTAATGCTCAGATAAAGTTGGGTTTTGTGCTCTTTTTTTAGCCTGATCATTGTTTCCCCTGCAGTCTGAAATATTTAAAGCTAGCAGATTTCTGAGTATGTAGATACTATTTGAAACCTAGTTCTTTCTGAAATATGCCTGTTGTAAGGTACACCTGGAAGAGCTGATGTATCCAGAATAATCCAATACTTGTCCTCATTATTAATGATTGCTTACATCAATGGAAATAAAGCTTTCTATATGTTTTTGTCAATGGAAAACAAATTATTCTCTAACAAACTGAGAAGAGCTATCCGATATTTTGCTTGCTTGAAATAATCCCAATGATACTCTGTGGTAAAAGCTGAAGCTACAATGCTCTAAATAAAAAATAAAATAAAATAAAATAAAATAAAATTAAAAAAAATCGGCACTGATACCTGTTATTACACAGAATGCCAGCTTCCTTCCTTTTATAAATGACTTTACATACTGACAGGTCTGTGGTCTACTTGTGAAATTATTAAACTGCAAAAGTTGCCATTAAAAATTGCTCACGGTGGATCTCTGGACAGAACTATCCATCCTTATGCAAAACTCTACAGAAGATTGCTGTAACTTTCTCTCTGAAAATCTCTGTGTTCAACGTGCAATATACCCCAGCTGGGAAGACAGAAAATAAATGCCATTGACAGATTTGCACAGCATTCTAAATGTGACAGAAATCTCCAAATGAAAGGATGGAATTCCCCTCCTTTTTAAACCTTTCCAGGCTCAATCACACATCTGGGTTCACTGGGAAGAGCCCCACAGCCTGCAGTCTTTTACTTTGGGTATTTCTCTGCTGTAGCTAATTTTGCCCTAACAACCATGTTGGATACAGAACTGTCCAAATCAATCACTGAACAGTTTAGTATTGTGCTTTGTATTGCCACAAGGCTTCTGCACCTGTCTCAAAGGAGACAGCAGGACAAAAATATTGCTACCTTGAACTTTATTATGGAGTTGGAAAGCCAGCTTGCTACTGGAGAGCCTAATTCAAGCCCTGGATTTTATGTCATTTTCCTCCCATGTATCTTCCCCTCAATCCTTCCTAGACAATTCCTGMAACACGAGTTGGCTGCAAGCAAACAAATAAGCAAACAGATGAAAGCTGAAAAACAAGCATTAAATATTTAAACTTAAGAGTACTGCCCTTTTGGAGTTAGACCCCAGRTGCTTTAGTTGCAAGCCCTTTCCTTAAAAGATAAAGCATTTAACATAAGCTGRCACTCAGACATCTCAGTCTCATACRCTGCCAGGGTTCCTCCTTGTCACCMAAAGAGATCAGATATTATTTTGCTAATTGGACTGAAAAATGCTCTTGGCATTCAGAGACTTCCCACACACTCACCACTGACTCCTTGGGCCATGTGGGTCCCTGAACTGGCTTCATGGAAGTTTCTCTGTGTTCTGCAATCTCATCATAAACTGGGCTCCTCTCATCCAACACCAACATGTAACTGTTAGTAATTCTGTCTATTCACTTCCATTGCAGAAATTCCACAGAAGTAGAGAGGAACAACACCCTGCACAGTTCTATGAGCAGAGCTAATGACACTACTTCTTTCATTCCTGAAATGTTAATTAGCCCATAAGTCTGACACCTGATAATGAAATATTTATTTTCCTGGAGTACTACATGTAACTTAAGAATTACAAGTGGATCTAGATGTATTACTGCATATAAAAATCATTATTCTTAACCAGGTTGCAATCTACAAGGGAGAAACAATATATTMTTACAAAGCACTTCCTAATTCCCATGGGTGAGTACCATCCATTTCTGGCACTTTGCATTTTGAATTTTGGACAAGCAGTCTCTGTTGCTTGCAAGAGTTCTTTAAAGCATTAAAAAAAAAAAAAATTTAAAGCATTAAAAAAAAAAAAAAACAAAAAAACAAAACAAAAAAACCCCAAACAAACAAACAAAAAACAAACAAAACCAAAACAAAACAAAAAAAACCATTCCACAAAGTTTACACGCTCTAATTCCAACCTTAAATTACATTAAACTACATTTCATTTAGAATCATCAAGGATATAACCAATTTGAAAATATTTTTCCCCTTTTGTGACCTGAGTGTGTCAGAGAATAGTTTGGCATCCTGACAAAAAACTGGATATGAATACCAAAATAATGGGATCATCATGTTGGACTCAAAGCACTGGGGACGAYTCTGAGAAACTGAATGGGAGTAATCACCCAGCAGAATCTCAAAATCTGAGATGAAAATGGCTACAAGAATGGTGGAAGAATTGATTTGCTGGCTAGAAGGAGTGAAAGTGTGGAGCAAGGATCAGGATTTCCCTTGGTGGAAAAGGTGTTCCTGCCTCCCACCTAAACACATCACCACATGGCTTCTGGGAGGGCAATAAACTCCTCCACAGCCAGTCCCAGTACACAGATTTAAGGTTTTTATCTGAAATTCTTTCTAAATAGAGATGAGGGAGATTTAAAGAAATCAGTGATAAACTTCTCCAGTGGGATTTCCAAATGGGGTGTCCAGGAACCACCTCTCATGCCATGCAAGTATCTTTTGCTCAAAACATTTGGGTTCTTTAGGGCCACAGACACGGTTCCAAAAATCAGCAATTCACAATAAATCATCAGGGATGAAAACAATTTGATAAGTGATACTGTGCTGTGATCAGGTGACACTGGCAAATCATTCTCAGGCCTATCCTGCAGCTCCTTAGCCAGTCTTGGCTATTCAGCCCAGCATTTTTTTCAATATACAGTCATAATTCAGTGATAAGAAAAACAGCTGTAATTTCCACAGCTTCCCTAATAAAATCCCAATAAATTTTACCATTTGAGACTATTCTGTTGAAGTGCAGCTCATCTGAAAAGTTACAGCATGGTGGCACTTACATGAAATAGTTCCAAATGAGCAGAACTAGTAACCTTATATAAAATCTATATGAAAACAAGATTCACATACAGCAAATTATATCCAAAACAACTCATCCCACAGACCTGACTTGCWGTGGAAAATGTTGGGTTTGAGTTGAACAAAGTCAGTGTAACAAGTCTGAAAGGACTGGTTAAAATAACACCAGCACATGTGAAGCTGTGTGTGCTGAGTTTTCCATAAGGGAAGCTGCACTAAAATACTTATCCAGTTAAATAAAGTGCATCTAACAAAAATAGAAACAAGATTGCTTGGTCATGTTTTGCTTATTTGGCTCTGATAACATTATTAAATTTGTTCCCTGATAAGCATACCTCTAAAGTAAATTGGAGTCTCTTCATTTAAAAGATGACTGAACCATATTACTTCAGTAGTATCACAGAAAAAAAAAAAATCTTTAGTGTGTAATACACTGCTGCAAAACATGAGTAAATATTAATTTCTCCACGTCCAACTGAATAAGACATGAACAGGCTTGCTTTTCAGCAGGAAAAATTCCAATTGAACATGTGGCTCACTTGTGTGTGGTTTTTATAGCTAAGAGATAAATTTGACTTGTCTGTTTATAATTGCTTTTTATAAACCAATTTAAATTAAGAATTTGTTCACTGGCTGTGAACATCCATATATTAACTTAAAACAGGATTGTTATCTTTGCTTTCAGTGTGCAGTTTTACATTAATAGCATATGATAACCTTCTGAAATAAGAGAGTAAATGTTTAACACACACATTAATAATGAATAGTAAGAAGCAGAAGTGCATGAGGAACTTTTACAAGTGCCAGTAACACATCACTGCATCACACCACAGGACTCCTCACACATGAGCTGTAGAATGAGATGTTTTATGCCACCTCAGCCAGGCCTGTATGCATTATTAAATTACCTTCCTAGTCTTTACAAGACTTAATTCACATTCCTCATTTGTCTCCAGCACCTTTTCCTAAAGCATTTGTAATTTTATCTTGGTGTTAGATCAGCTTTCTTCCCTTGCTTGAGAGTAATCTCTTCTACTTGTCCTACTTCTCATGAGGAATTATCCAACATACAAATCAAAATTTGCATCCTAGTATTATTRTTATTATCCTGTTCCTAYCCACAGAGTCATCAAACATGTTRCCAGACACRCARGGAAAGAAAAACTAACCAAAACACTCTGACTCTTAACCATCCAATTCAAAGAATTTACCACCAGGAGGGTAAAACAGACCATTTTCCACAGCAAGTTTTTAATTGCCTTTCTGCCAAAATGACACCCCCAAAAATAAAGATTTTTTAGATTGRTCTCTGTTGGAACTAATTTACCTCATCTCAGAGGGTGGTGCTATCTGTATCTACAACCACAGCATAGCACAGTAAAGACATTATTATTAAACATTATTATCAACAGCATTGCAGAGTTAGACCAGATTCTGTGACAGCAAATAGGGTTTGAAACACATGAAGACAAAAATAAGTTCACCCTGTGGGTTGCTTTAGAAGCTGAACCTTAGTGATGTCAAGAGGACACAATTCCTTCACATTTAACTGAAAAGGACAGTGACTGTTCTGATCTTAAATATTCTCATTTCAGCCCCTTGACCCCTCTCTCCTTCATTTCCCTCCCTTTCAGTGACATTTATTGTTTTCTCCTTCTTCCTCTGCTGTTCCTGTTGTTGCTGGGATGCTGCATTTCCAGACAAGCTGGCAGTGTGAAGGTACAACTGGACAAACAGTCGTGGCCATTGTGAGCATTCCTCACAAAATAAAGTTCCCTCAGTTTTCYCAACACTTCCACTGCATAAARAACATTGGAAGTMAGTAAAAAATTCCAGCTGGGCTAAYTCCTAATCACATTTATAATTAGGAGTTTCTCATGGTTGAGAMTTTAACACCTGAAAGAAAGAAGTGGTACTATATTCCAATTACAACTTCATGGACAAGAATGGGATATATTGGTTGTGTTACCAGGTGGGGCAATTTATCTCAGGTTCTTTTACRAATTCATACCACTGACTTGGGATATTTTCTGAAAAACCCCCGAGCTAAAAAAGTAAAATTGCTGAAAACAGTACAGCTGAAACCTTTCTTCAGGTTAGGAGTTTCAGTAATCTTACACATGTGCTGAGTAAAAAATAACTGTTTTAAGAAAAAAATCAATTTATTTTTCTCACGTCACACTTTTAAAGCAGTATTGTAAGTTCTATTCAGTGTCCATAAAAATAAAAACTAGAGTTGCTAATTTTTAAATCAGCAGTACAACTGACACTGCCACCTTACCATTAGCACTGCAGTTACTCTTCAAATTGGTTGTATGAGAATCAATATATTAAACATTTTCATATTCCAATTTATATGCTTATCTGTGTTCACCCTTGGAGGGAATAAAATCATCTGCACAACATTTCACCCTAAAGAATGTTGACAATCTTAAAATTTGAGTTTTTTCAATTTAAAAAARCACACATTTGTTTTAAAAATCCTGATTATAACAAAACAAAGCACAGCAAATTAAATGCAGCATCCCAGCAAAGCTCAGGTAAACTAGGCCTCTGAATAAAAGTTTAAATATCAAGTTAAAGTAATAATAAATAAATTTAAAAAAATTGGCTTGATGCAATCTAAAGCCAGCTTTTGGCTTTGAAAAAGTCACTTTTTAATCAAATCTCTTCTCACCAAACATAGTTTTGGTCTTCACTTCCCATTCCATACCAATGGATGCTCTGCAAAAGCTCCAAGTGGAATATGTAGAAACATTTCCCTCGGCTGTTGCTTTAATATTTGTTGAGAAAGCACAGATTAACTTCACTTTGAGTGCAGCCACCAACCAGCTGCTTCACTGCAACTTCAATAGAAACAAAATTCTGAAAGCCCAAAGGACAGAGWTTCATTCATTGCTACAAATATTCTTAATAAAAGGAAGATTACATTGTCATGATGATTACACCACTCAAAACATGAAATGTRCAGCATTTTACTCAGAGAATGACTACAGTGGAAGCATTTTTTTTGCTGATTTTCCCGTTAATACTGCTGTGAATCAAAGTCTCAGYGAGGCAGACAGACACACTCCAGTTCCCAAAGCAGAGACCTCAGGTTTACCACGTGTGCTCTTTGCATCCCATCTCAGCACAGACCTATTGAAAACCCCATGTTTGTAACACACAGGAACCAACTGAAACACAAATATTCCATTTTCACAATCCCTCTGAACTTAGACTGTACCTTCTCATCTACAACCAYTGCTGGTTGGGCAATTTTCATTTTTGTAAAATGACAAGTGGCATTTCATTTTAGGTAAAGGTGAAGATGAAGTTCCCAACTTTATCAAATGCATCCCTCTCCAACACCAACTGGTGCATGCTGGTGTCTGACTGTAGAGAGGGATGTTCACACACTGGAAAATAAATGGTTTTTGCATTTCAAGGTGACAAGTACAATGTCAGACACAATCAATCGATCACTGCATAATTATTATTGCAAATGATCCATATCCATGCTGCAAACCTTAAGGGGAATTTAATGAAGCAGGAAGCACATCAATAATAAGATCTACTTCAGTCTCTGTTAAATCTCACAATTCACAAATATGTTGTCACATTTTATCCTTCCTCGAATTCCTGTAATTATATTTGAGGAGAAGCTCACTGAAAAGTAAAATTCAAACATATATCAGCTTCTCCCCTATAAAAGGAGTCCCTGTATATTATATATATACATATCATGAAAGATGAAATGCACAAAACTCTACAAACACAACAATCTGTGAAGAAAACTTGAAATGCCAATGATCAGACTTAGTCTGATGTATTTGGCTGACTTACATCTGTGTTGTGCCCATGGAGGAACACCCAGGGAGCACAGCAAGAATGAAAAGGATCTGAAGAGAAAATCTCCTGTGTCCTGACTGCAATCCCTCCCTGTCACTCACTGCCTTGCTGAAGAGTGGGAGTTTAACTTATGGTGATAACAAAAAGGGGTCTTGGTTTTGTTTTCCACTACCCAAACCAGAAATTAAATTGACAAACTGAATTAGCAGAAATTATAATTGGCAATAAATTCTGTCATTTTTTTCCAAGGCAAGTCTGCTGTGTCTGTGACAGCGATCAGGAAGTGATCTCTATGTTTTCCTGCTGTTTCATCAGCTTTCTCMCTCCAGTTTTTCCCTTTCCTCCTCCCTCCCTGTCCCACTGAGGTGGAGAGTGAGAGGGAATTTGGCTTCTAGCTGGCTCCAACCCATGACACAACTGCCATCCTGATGGGGAAAGATATACCTARTGTATTAGAAACCTCTGTAAAAGCAGTGATTTCTGCAGGAATGTTGGACTTGAGCTTTCTGGCTGCTGTAAGAACAGGTGGGTTCCCATCCTAGGCTGTGACAAAGATCCAAACACAGATTCATCTCTTTGGCAAGGAAGGAATCTCAATCCAGGAGCAGAAGGGGAAAAGGAAGTCATGTGGAAAGACATCAAAAGATGTGAACAGATACCCAGACTTTGATTAGTAAACATCCCCTTCTGTTGATTAAACTGTGAGACAGCCTGACTAGTCATAAAAGGTAAATCCAGCCTAGTGGCACTTGCACATTCCAGTGACAAGATAAGGAAATCTTGGCTTGGGGACCATGACAGCTCCTCCAGCAGGCACACTTCACTGGAATAGACATCCAAAAGGAACACATCAAGATCTTAATCTCAAGACACAAACAAGGTTCCTCAACTGCCCAAAAAAATCTTCGGGACTTGTTCACTCCTCTGCCTCCAACAGCAGCTGAGGTTCTGCAAACCCACCAGTCCCACAAGTGGTGCTCAGGAAGGATTTCCACTGAGATAATAATCTTGGGACAATAGGAGGGCTCTAACCTGCTCACCCAGCCCCATTTCACACAGCCTTTGTTCAATTCTTTCCTCTCACACATCCCTGCACGGATAAAGACACCCACACAGCTCACTCAGAGCTCTGATGGAAAGCAGGGCTGTTAAGGGGGACACGATGAAGATAAGGTTAATTGGACAAGTGAAACTCCCTGCTAAAGGAAGGGGGGAGAGCAGATTCGGCAATTAAACTATACAGAACATATAATGCAACTTCAAAAGAGAGCAGAGCAAGTCAGTCATGCTGCCTTACACAAAATGCAYGGATTCTGCTGCAAGAATTAGTMGTGATAATAAATATATTCTTGATGCTTRAGCTCAGTTTGATCCTGTTTAAATKCAGTTTCATCAAACACTTACGTGTGTTGGTCTCTAAAGGAATGTACATTGCTTTTACAAACCAAAGCTGGCTTGCTTGCCTATCTGCAGTGCTGGACATAACAGAGCATCATCCTGATTTGTTCTCTTGCCATTCTTACCCCACATCAATAACAGAATGGTGTTCTACAAAATACCATAGCAGGGCAAGAAAACCCTTCTTCTGAACYTACCCAATGACCAAAAGTTACTGTCAAATATTCTGAACTGGAATTGCTTTTCTCTTCTGTTTCATTTCTCTCTTCACACTAAAAAAGGTGATTTTGCTGAATGTCTTCATGCTTTGCATGCTAGTGTGATTTTTAGCTTTGTCATCACAACATGAGGTATTATAGATATGATTTTAAGCCAAGTATGTGTGTGTTCCAATAGATGCATAAAGACAGCCTACTGAGAATTGTCTTAGATTCCTCCACAACTGTGTAATCCTATTTTCATTCAACACCTCTGTCAGTCCTTTTATTTTAGCCATCAAGGCTGTAGATTTATAAATTGCAATACTTCATTATTCAAGTTTATTGAGCCAGGTACCCTTGAAGATCCTTACTATTCACATCAGCATACTCTATTATGAAATCATTTTGTATTTTTCTGTGTTAWTAATAAAAGGTACACATTTATTCAACATCAGTGGTCAGGCAGGCAGATGCAGAGGATGAAGCTGCATGTTTTATTCAAGGTCTCAGTGGAAAGCAGAATGAGAATCACTGACTCTGAACATATCTGCAGCTTTTCTGCTAATATGTTTGATTTTTCTTAACTAATAGGATCTAAATACTTTGATTACTCAATAATTCTAAGCAGTAAAATCTATACTGCTGAAGTGTTCCTCTGACTGTTTTCRGCAGAGTCATTTATTCTTTCAGCTTAGCTCATGCTGGATCTCACTGGCTGTAGCTCTTTAGGCACAGTCAGCAGTGCATTTTGTCTTAGTCCAGGGCATTTTTGGAAATCCTCAATGAAGACAGCAATCCTCTGCTTAATGCCCACAATTTCAATGCTACAAAATWCACAGCAGGTAAAGTTACCCAAAAAAATATGAGCATTGTATTTGTTCCTTACTGCAATTAAAAAAAAATTTAAAAAAAAACCAAAGTTTTTGTTCCTTTATCATTTTAGTCATCTTCACATCTGTTTAGGTTCTCATTTCCTTTAGAAATAAAAAAAAGCAAACCTTTTCAAAGGTGTCCTGCAGCAGAGAGTACACCAGGAGCACAAGTTAGGCTGGAAATGACACCCCTCTCTGAGCCAGGAGCAAGGCACACTCTGTGCCTGCACACATTTGGTGCATAAGAACATGCAGACCTTGGCCAGCTGAATAAAATACCATCTGCTTTTGAGTATGGGAGCTGACACAGACTCCTAGATGTGTATTAGGATGCCTCTAAATAGGAGAGGCACCAGAAATGCAACAATAAAGGAGTTTAAATTCCTGAATACCCAGATTAAATTTGTGCTAGAGTCTGTTTCTTTTTTCTTCCAGACTTCTTCCCAGATGTTCATTTAAGGAACATTTTGCTAATGCAGACAAGTACAATTCTCTGTATTGGACCCAAAAGCTTTATTCTACAGAGTTGTCAAAACAGTGTCCTATTGCCAGAAGAAATTATCTTGTTGCTATTGCATACACATTTTTTTTTTCAATCTGTTTCTCTGTATCTGCCTACTCTAGTTTTGGGAAAAATACCAAATTTCAYTTGCTGACATGCTTTCTGCCTTGTTTGATCAAGTATCATTCTGAAGCTGCTACTGAAAAAAATCTCTGCTAAATATACACAAAATTTCTGACAACTCRTTCCCTATTATTAAAAAGAGCAGCAGACTGACAGGAATGAAGCACTACTCTGACTAAGCAGACATTAATTAGATGTTTATAAAATTTATCAAACTCTATTATGGTACATTAAGGTAATTTTAGTCTAGCATTGTAGCATACAAGAAAGTGTGGAAAGCTAACAATTCTTTTTTAAAAATATATTTACCAATGATTTTGTTCCAGTTTTTCCTACAACATTTGATTTTTTCATGACATGTAGTAACTTTAAATGCTCAGCTCCTAACTCAGAATATGAAAATTGAACGTGAGGTCGGTGGAAACTGAACAACCAGATGGGAAACAGCCAACCATGGAACTGTTTGCTTGGGAATCAAGCAGCTGCTTGTGCTGTCCTGTGGACAAACTGGGCTAATTTTTCAAAGTATGAAAAAGAGGAGGAACAGTGTACAGAAAGAGGGGACTCTGAAAGATTCAGAGCAGTCTCAGCTTTCAGCCACCAAAAGTTCCACACTAAGCACGAGTCAGCAACTTCAGAGCCCTCTAACTGGAAAAACCCAACACAAATATTTGCTACACTCTGAGCAAACCCCATCAGCTCTGGGGAGGTGAGTTACACAGGAAATGGCAATGATCACCTGCAGTGATCCACAGCACCCTGAGTCACTGCAACAGCCTCATTCTGGGGAGAAAGGGCTATTCAAGTGCAGCAGCAGCAGATGGAAATGGGTCTGTACGCCTCTGAGAGAACATATTCCCTCTTGGTTTCCCTAGCTCCTAAATCAGTAATGCCTGAAAGCCTTCAAAGTTTCTTGGTCAGTGTGAACTCTGACACTGCTGAACTCTGATTCCTACAGCACACTCCTATGCATAAAGTACCAGACCAAAAAAAAATATCTCCTTTGTCCAGGGAAGGAGGAAAATATAAATACAAACATCATTTAATTGCTTAGGCTGTCAACAAATATGGATTTCCTTTGACAGGGTTAACAATACTAAAATCTTTCTCTACTTTTTGAAATGTTGAAATAAGTATTTAAAAAACATCACCTAATCAAGACTGTTCCATTTAACAGACTGAATTAGTGTCTGTGCTCTGCACTCCTGCACAATATTTTAAGTTAGCTAAACATGTTCAGCTTGCAATAAAAGGAACTTGATACCACTTTCATCAGTAGAATTAAAACAAAAAAAGACATCAAACTGTTCCAGGATAATATCTAAGACATTACAAAATGGGAAGAAATCAAAATTTCCTTTTACTTTGTAAATATCCAAAGTGTTTTTATGTTACACAAAATGAAACAACAGGTAAGCACTGGCACATAAACGAGTGAATAGTCTGAAAAAAATCTCAGTCAATGTAATAAGTTAATTTTAAGCCCTTTAAAAAGGGAAGATTACATTTTCACACAAGTTGGCTACTTTAAATTTTAATAATATTGCTGAGAAGCTTTTTATAATTACATAAAAAATTGATGTGATGTCAGGAGAAAGCATTTCAAGTGCTGCTRTGAGTTTATACCTTGCACCTACATCTACTGAAAGTCTCTTGTTTACCTACTGCATCTTTTCCATATGCTGCATCTTAGCTACCTATGCATGGCCACAACTTGGAGAGTTTTAAAAAAATCAACATTTCAGAAAAAAATAATCTATGAATACAAATCCTCTATTTCCATAAAAACCCACAAAGTAATAACGTTCTGCTACAATTAAAAAAAGATTTATTCTCTGCGTCTTCCTACTAATCTTGAGATTTTATACAAATAATTTAAACTAGAAAAGTTCAGTTGCAAATGGGAAGAATACTCAATACTCAGGTGTAGTAGTGCCAAAAGAGAGATGGACTGTTTAAAGAATTCTGCAAATCAGAAAACCAGAGCAAAACAGACATCATATAATGTAAGTAGAAAGGACTGAATAAAAATGGAATGAACACACTTTTAAATGTGAAACATTAATTACTGAAACCTTTATATGAATTACTAGGAGCTTTGAAAACYAGGAATTGCTACCATCAGAAACTGCTTGTTACTATGGCTGTTCTACTTAAAGTATTTATATACATCTCTAAAAAGAATAACTAGAAAAGTTCATCAAAAATAAAAAATACAGTGCACTAAAAGTGATAGAAATMTGCATGGCTATCTGCAAGAAAATGTATTACTCTGAATTTTCAAGTTAACAATGATTCCTAGGCTTGGGGAGGGAGAAGATCCCTGGATTTCAAACCTTTTGAGCCTGTGCCACAGAGAAACAGAATAATACACAATAATGCACGTCCTTTCACCTCAGTGTGCATATTAGAAAAAAGGGCTTTTCCTCACATATTTACTGTGCCTCTCTTTTGGATGGACAACTCTAACAGCACAGCACAAACTGAATGAAAGACCCGCTGCTGCARCTGAGGGATCTGATTTATAGATCTRAAAGGAGAATGAAATTAATCCTTGCACCAGCAGCTTCAGTACAGGATGGAGGTAAGGGTTAAAAACCAGCAGCAGTCAGGCACAGACACASTGGTGAAAATTCAAGGGACTCGTACTACAGAACCCAGAAAAAAAGAAAAAGACAAAATCCTAAGGCTCGGTGATTGGTGAGCTCCCGAAACGATAGCACAGGTCAAAGCACTGAAAAAACAAACTTTAAAGTCTACATGCATTGCCTTTTGCAAAGTTACTAAGATACAGTGGAGGGTCAACAGAAATGAGAAGAAAGCATAAAGGCAAATTTACAGCATGAACCACGAGTGATTTAAGAAGAGAAGGAGTGATTTCTGATAATATCTCTGAGAATTCAGTGCTGCTCCTCTGCAGCCTGTTTTGCAGAGGTGGCCCAGATTAGCTGCACACTTGTCTATTTTTACATACATTTAAATTAAATAAATAAATAGATTGTCAAATGAGATTAGTTTAAAATATTTTCCCAGAAGATGTACAGGCTTTGAAGAGGAACACAGAAAAGCTTTTAAGTATGCAGATTTGTTCAGTGATTTCTTTGTGGGTTTGTTTTGCTAGGAAATGAAACATTCTGTATCAAAACCTGGATGAATACACAGGTTAATAGCTTTACTAATTCAAAACATACATGCCACAACACAACATTATTTTTAAGGTGAACAGATTTTGCTGCAAGGAATCAGAACAATGCTGAATATAAAATCATAGAAATAGGAACAAAATATCTATTTCTTTATCTGCAGYTGTCAATTGCCAGAAACTTCAAAAGCCAAGACAGACTGTGACAATTAGTATAAAAGTAACTGGGTTAAGTAACACATATTAGAAGTTTTAATCACATTAAGATTGTTTMATTTCTTACAAAGAAAGCAAATTCTGAGCAGCCACAAGTGATGCAGCATTYGCTTTGTAACTGAACCCCACAGTGAATCTCACACGATTGCAATATGTTCTAAGGCATTGAAAAGAAAGCAGTGCACCCTGCCACATCCTGCAAATCATGAAAATAAATCCCAGCTTCAGTAAAYGACCCGGTTTGTTTAAACTCTGCCTGGAAATGCAAGCACAGGTACTGCACCCAGCCACGCTCCCCTGCAGCACACACACCTCCCGTAGCACAAAACATGCTGCAACTACAGGCGAAAATCCACGCTCCCAAAGTCCATCTATTAACAAAAGATTGACATGGAGAGAGACACTACCTACCCACAAATACATCATCATCTTGAAAGAAATCAAGGGCTCTGTCAGCAAACAGAAGTCTCCTTACTTCACCAAGTATGTCTGGAAGGAAAACTGAAAACAGTGGGTAGAAAATCTTGCCTTTTTTTCTGTCAAGTCCTCACAGTTCTCTTCTYATACAAGGTATTTTTTTTAGTTTGTTTATGAGAACAGCATTCGTTCAGTGGCTCTTTCTGCGTGTGAAGTGACTTGCTTCAGGCTGTCTTTTTTCTTCCCTTTTTCTCCCTAACTCAGTCTGTCCTTTCTTTACTGTCAAGCTTGCTTAGGTAACAGTTCTTGGTGTATCTATTTAATGAGCAGGTCCGTGCACTAAAGGCAGCCAACTACACTGGGGGGGGTGGGGGGAAGAGAGAAAAAAAAAAAAAAAGTAATAATAAATAAATAAATGGGAATATACCACTTCCTGATTATTATGATGGGATCTACAGACGCCCCCTCTGTAGGAATTTTACAGGAGGATTTCTAAGACGTCTTGAGGGAGGGGGGAATCCTCAGAGTGACTCTGGTGGCTCTCGAGCCATTACCTCTCCCTGCTGAAGGACCCAGCTCACAAACCCCGCATTTGAGAAATTTTTAAACTCAAAGCAAAGCTCCTACAGAAAAGAAAGGAACATGTACTGCACCCTGCTTCTCCTTTATCTCTTTAAATGTACTTCAGATAAAAGCTGCATCCAGTCAGGTCAAGGCCTTTCCCAATCTTATTACTCTCACACAGGAGCGCTCAACACACTTTTCTACAGCCATCTACTGTCTCCACTGTGTTATTGCTGCTCTTCCTGCTGCCAGCACCAGAAACAGGGAGTGCAAACAGTAAATCAGACCACAGCAAAAATGTTTGGGCTGATTTGATTTATTGTTGGTAGATTTTTTTTTTCCTTACCGTAATAGATACTTAAAAATCAAAGTTATGATTGTGATTTGCATATTTAATAAAGGTTAATAAGAGAACTGCATCTTTTGCTCTTTTTTTAAAGTTGAATGTACATTATGTAAATGAGTGAGCATGCAAGGGACTCGAGCTTTTTTTGATTGACACTTGGACTTTTATCCTTTGCTACAAGAAAATACTTTTAACCCATCTCATTAAAACACACAATATCATTAGTAAATTAATTAGCATCATCCTCAGGTGAGAAACAATTTTAAAATGTAAAAGAGACAAATCTTATTTACTTTTAAGGCTGCATTATTGGGTTTGACAATCATGCCTGGCCTTGTGAACTGGTGCATGCCACACCCTGAGCATGGCACAYTTTGGGAACTGATGTGGAGAGCTATTCACACAGTCTCTCTATCAAGTGCATCAACTCCATATCATAAATCARTAATTACTAAAGAAATAAGATATAAAAAATGGTGACAGGAATGAGATTAAACAGAAATTTTGCTTTGTTTCTATGTTTCACTATTTATTTCTAATCTTTGATCACAAACTTCTCACTTCTTAAAAAAAAGAAAATTATCCCGTTCTTTTTACCTAAAGACTCCAATCTATTTACATATTCAGCCTGACCATATAAGGTAAAATGTCACCCAGATAATTAAAATACTTTAACTAAATTGCACCAGGGCAGGTGGCAAATGGAGAGGCACCTGCTGAAACAGCCCATAAAGAGGAGATTCRACAGCAAAGCAAGACTGAGGGGAGCAAACTAAAATCCAGAGCACTAAACCAACTGGAATCTGCCACCAGGGTGAAGTCCAAGTGAAAATAACTGCTGTGGCACTGACAGTTCTGAGATGATTAAACAGCAAAATGAAGCAATCAATTCATGTGGCACCTCACGCTAAGATTTCAACAGAGAAGTTTATGCAGATAAACAGATACATACACACACASAGAGATATTTGTGCTTCATCTGTAAAATACTATAGCTAGTTAAAATGCTGTTGCCTCTTTTAGTGGAGGAAAAAGGCAAAGATTTAACACAGCAGTTCCTRAAGTGATAATTTTTAATGTAATGTGCAACGACAATAACATTTATATGAGTTTAGTGCAGTCTCATGAAATAAAGCCACTTCCTTCACCTGGGCAGACTACAAGAGGAAAAGAAAACCCTTTTATTTCCAGTTTTGAGTTGTTTAAATGATCTGTCAGTCTAGCCACCAATACCCAGCTCTGTACCAGGCCTGACCCAGCCACCTTTAAGCTGAACACCTTCCCCTCCTTTAGTCTCCTGCATAGAGCTCTGTGTTCTGTAGTCACTTACACTGAAATAAACCTGAAATATCATGTTAGAATGAATTACATGATACTGGTTAGGCTGAAAATACATTTTCTGATAATGTATCTGAACATCTGCCAGCCAGCAGTTCTGTCTATCTGTGCACCTCAACTGAACACAGGAGGTTTTAGAATTTTCAAAGGCTAGTTAAAGATTTTATTAATGTGATAAAAGACTGTGCACAGGTATTGCCTATAAATCACTTCTGTATCAAAATTTCCCTGATTTGGAGCATAGCACGGGCAGCATATGAAACTTCAGGGAATGATGTCCCAAGGCTTTCAACTGCTCTCTCTGTATTCTAAATTCTCTTCATTATTAAATTGGTTACTCAGCCAATTCTTCACATCTTATTCCTCCGAACAAGAGGAACAAATTGTAATGCTGCTGTACAGTACCATTCATTTGAAGTGTTTTATTTTTCACACAGATATTATTCAATACTTTGTTAGATCAGCTGTAGTTCCCGTGCAGGTAGAAAAAGGTGGATAAAAAATGACTGAAAACAGGTATATTACTCTGGTTTTTGCACCTATGGCTGAAGTTTAAACTGAACCCTCTTTGCTAAGGTCACTTCTTACATGTTCTGGATTTGCAAACAATGTGAAAAAAGTAAATTGAAGGTACTGACCACAGTCATTTTAACAAAGGCTGGTCCAGGAGAGCTGACATCGAGTTCAGGTCAAAGGCTGCTGAAATCAACGAGAACCTTGGTGTTCTTTTAAAAAACAGGCAGSCAGAAACTCTGTCACCAATCTGGGTGTTTGCTGTTTGCTGCTGCAATGGCCCAGCTCCTCTGATGCTCCCCAAGATGTTCACAGGGGGCTCTCAGGTACTGCCAGCTTCAGCACCAGCATTGCTGTGTGAGCTTGTACCACAGCCTGAACTTCTAYAATCAATCAGAATATCTTTTATTTTCTCTACAGAATCACGGGGGATTGCTGAGATATTAAGGGTAGATAAAAAATACTTGGTAATAGTAACAAGGAAACAATAAAATTTGTACTCATAATTAATCAAGATTAGTTATATATGTGATCAGCACATTCTTATTGGCACCTAAACAGTTCCCATTTCTTAAAAATCAAGCTCTAGATTCTAGGAGTTCCATTACCTTATTAAAGGACCATAATTCACAGACATATCTTGGCATATTTATTAATGACACAGAAGATTGGAAATAGCACTGATATTGCTGCTTACTGCATTGGAAGATAAGAAAATGCAGACTAAGTTCCTCCTTTTGCAAGGGATATAAGACTCCAAGGAACTGCAGGAATATTAAAACAAGCTCAGTGCTCAATGGTGTAATCTGTTTTTCTAGGTGCTATATGACCATATAGAAGGGTATGAAAATCATAGATTTGGCTAAAGGACTGCAAAGACAAAACTTCCTGAMTTTAATGAGTCTGTGTTTTCAACTAACATCTCTGTTCTTCCAAATTTAAACCAGAGGGATTTAATAATTCTTAAAAACCAAAAAGCCTAATGAAGGAGGGAGGGAATGTGATGGTAATTATTACACTGTCATTACTGGTAATAAACTGGTTTCTTTTACTTCAAATTCCCCAAGAAAAGATACAAATGATGCACATGATACACGAGCTGCAACAAKGCTAAAATCTCACATAATTTACACAGAATACAAAAAATAATTTGAAGCATTTAGAAGGCTAGAAATATTTGTGTTTGTGCTTAATTTCCACATCTTAACAGCCTCATCTATTATGGCTGTATATAAAATGAAAAACTGCAAATTGTTAGGAGGTATGGGAACAAAACAAGTCCTTAATCTGTTCTTGTGTCACTGCAGTTGTAAGGGGGTTGCTTTTGCTGTATTTTGTCTGGCTTTTGCKTTTTGGATTTCAGCATAAATACAGAAGAGCAACTGAAGTGCAACTTTATGTTGGTTTATAAACCCTGTGTTTATAAAACCAGCTCAGTTAGTTTATAAACTCCGTTTTCACCACACAGATTTTGGTTTTGTGGGGTTTTTTTGGGGTGTTTTTTGGTTGTGGTTTTTTTTTTCTGCATTTTCAATTAACTTCTGTTGCTTTAGCCTTTCTGTCACTTTTGATGCAAGAAATTGGTTTCTGTTCCCATTTGCTCTACAGCAAGGTCAGAATACTGTCCCAGRAAAGCCTGAGGAGCAACCAGCCAACAGCCTGGTCATTAAAGCTGAGCACAATCTCAAACCCCCAGTCAGGACTGGTGGCTGAGGTGAATTGTGCTCAGGGCACAGTGCAAGGGGGACAATCCCACATTCCCCAGTCCCACATTCCATGGCACACGTGTGGGATGCACAGAGCTGATCACTGCCCACAGAACCAGCAACATGAAACTTTGCTTTCCCTTTCCTTATGAGAGGAACAGTGGATTTGTCTTTCCAAACAAGCYGTGRGTCTGCTRGGRGATAAAACCAGCACTGGGAGATAAAAGAAACAATGGGAAGGATTYCACTGATTGATGAATGGAAAAAGATATTTGCTTTKACAAATAAACTTTAGGTTGGCTGATAAATGAAATTAGACATTGAAAGATGAAAGAAACAATGGAGAAGAAAAACCCCTAAATTCCATAAGAATTAAAAATGAAAAGGGAGGGTTGTACATTAGAGGGGAATCTCTGGTATCAGGTGTTTTGGGAAGTCTGAACCTCTCAAGTACCTCAGAAATGGGGAAAGACAGAAGGGAAATGTGGCTGGGAAATTGGGATAAGAAGGAGGCTGTGTCCTCCAAAAATCTGAGAGATCCCAGGGGAATGCCCCATGGCCTCTCCCTTTACTGGAATAAAGTAAAAGGACTCCCCTGTCTCCTTTTTGGACATAAACCTCTGGTGTTTGTGGATTAATTTTCCTAACACTTAGCACAGCAAAGTGATGGGAAGAACACCATGAGGGGTCTGCCCCTTTGTCTGGTACAAACACTTCTGCTGTGTCTGGAACAAAGCCTGGCTTATTTCTCCCAACACTCAAACATCCCATCCTGACAAAACTCAGGGTAACTAAGTGATTATAAATAAGCCAAATTATTAGTGATCATTGTTCAGTTGGTAACAATCAATCCATACCCATCATTTCAATGGCAGGTGCTGCTTCTTCACTCTCTTTGGTGAGAACAGACTCAGCCAACAGTGCTGCCCAAGAGAGCCCTGGCAGCCACAGGAAAACCTCACAAAATCCCTCCTGGGTTTAGGATCTCAGCTGGACTCCAGCTTCAGTCTGATCAGTGTTACTGCGGGCTGATGATGCATTTGAATTTACTTAAATAAGGTCTGTGAAAGARAAGTTTAACACAAGGGCAGTGGGATCAGAATTTACCTGCTGCAATAAAAGAGTTTTAACGAAATTCCCTGAAATGTTAGTATGGCTCTCCAATATTCTTCTGTACAACACCCAGGTGTGTGTGCAACTCTTGATTTTAGATACTCTGCTTATACAGCTCACAAAAAGAAACAAATCTGTTTCAGCATGTAATCATTCACATTTAAATAAAGCGAGCTGGATATCAAATATTGAGTATTGGTAACAAGTGCCTCTCAATTCATCTGTTCCTTGAGAACTTAGATTGGTTGAATGAAATGAATGAATTAAGTATCTCAGGACACTCTGGAGCAGAAAAAAGAAACTAATGYCATCAGTAAAATTACCTCCAGGCAAATGTTTGCTCAGCTTTAGTCAACATTTTCTTTCCAATGCCCATAAAATCTTTGCTTCAAGAGAACACAAAGACGACTCACAGTCTTATAATGCATTTTTAAAACCTGGCAGAGGGTATTTCCATCTTCACAGTGGGACACATAATTATGTTCTCCTTAGAACAGACTTAATCTGAAGCCAACTATTGCTAACTATTATCTAGTTATTGAAGCACAGAAAAAAAATCTCTTTTGAAGATATTGCACTCAAATTTGCTTAGGGGAAAGATGTGCTCCCCAGTAGTGGAGGCAGCTCATCCCATTGCTCAGGTGACATCAGCCCCATGCTGCTGCTGGCAGAACCATCAATCAGCTCACATCAGCTGATGCAGGGACCTGATGGGCTGGGAGAGGGATGGCACTCAGACAAAYAAATAAAACTTGCCACACTTGCATAATAAATCAATACAAAGTTGTCTTGAGGAGTTCTTTAAGTAATTGCAACTACTGTAAGGTAAGATTTGGTTTTAAAAACAGGAGTAGGGGTTAACATTTGGTAATCATCACTAATATGATAAAAGGCTCCTATTACCAATGACTTAAGGGCTTCTTCCCTGTAATTTTCAGTTTATGAGTATATAAATTGCTTTGTTATTTAGTGCAGGCTCCTTAAATCCTGAAGTTTTTATGCACTGGATGATAACAAATGGATCAGTTTTACCACTTCTAATAGTTCAGTAAATCATGGAACAGCCTACCTTTCAGCAGAGCCATCATACAGAGCTTATCACAGCAAACCTATCAGCTGCTATTCCTGACTATAGATCTGACAAAACTAATTCATGCTCTGTCTTCTCCTCTCACTTGTTTTTTAACAAGGTGAGAACAGCCTCCTCCCCGGGGCTGGCTTATATCAGTGTTTTGATTGGTGAAGGACAAGCACATCCACAGTGTGTGCTGAGCTCCCAGAGCTGATGGCAGCACCACYGTACAGCAACCCTGCCATGAAAAAGGTGAAAAATCTGCTCCTCTGCCACCTGAACTCCAGGGAGCAGCAGCAGAACCAATGAGGCTGGGCAGCACCTCCAGATTTGCTCACAGYATCAGAAATGCCTCTGCAGCAGTGTCCTGGGGAGGTACTGCCCAYGGACAAGTGACAGGCAGGACGAGTGACAAGGAGACACAGGGGCAGGATTTTAGGGAGGCACTGCAGGGGCAAGGAATGGAAAACTACAAAACTAATCCTGGCTATTCAGAGAGAAAAGAGAGAAAAGGAGTTACATAAGAGGATTGAGCTATCTACAAAAGCAGACAAAAAGCTGATGCTACAGGTGCTAATCACTCCCAGGGTATTAGCAGTGCACAAGGACAGCCCTGAGTTAACTCCATTAACAAAACAGCTGAGATTGCCGTTTTTGAGAMAATTGGTGTCTCACTGTTGCTGTCTCATTAAAGTTTTTTTTTTTTTATACCACATCACAACTGCAGAGTGTAAAACCCTCACAGCTGCCGGGGTACTTCTTGCACAAGTAGTGGCTGTGTTTAACAATCAGGAACTCACACTTTACACACTGAATTCCCCAGCCAGGTACACAAAGTGATGGTCTGGCAGCGGCATCAGCCTGGAAACAACAACTGACTTCAGCATCTTCTACTCCCCATTCTCAAGGAAATCAGAGACTGTTTGAGGAGCTCTAATGGCACCATCACACAGAGAAAAGGAAGCCGTGAGGCTGCTCTTTAATAAATCAATGCCTCTTTGGCTGCCTTCCAGACCACAAAAACACTTTGGGCATCTATGCCTGCCTTTCATTTTGCGACTTGTAGGACCCTCTCCATCATCTTGAGGTCTGCAGATTTTCTCCGTTGCTCTTTTTCTTTTTTTTGGCTCCTACCATGAGACTCACAGAACATGTGCCTTTAATAGGTCTCAGACTATGTTTTTCCAGAAACACTTGACATTTTCTGAAATCTGATATTTGTGTATTAAAGACAAAGAAGTAGTGAGACAATAATTAAGGCTGCATCAGTGCTTTCCTAAAAAAATGCAACGTGCTGTATGCACATGCATGGCCAAATGATTCTGACTTTCAGAAATGGCCTCAAATCACTTTGACATCACTTCAAAAATACTGGGAAATTTCTGTCCATCAGTCCAAACCCTGAGAGGGAACCCAGGGCATGCCAGGAGACAAAATGAGAWGAAGAGTGCTTCCTGGCAGTCTGGCAGAGGGAATGTCTTCCTGGCATCTTGGAGCACCACACACCTGAGAAAGGCTGTGAATGCAGCTACCCATGGCCTGCTCTTGTTCACCCTGGGAGCTTCAAAGTACCAAGGCTCATTCCTAGGATTTCTTTAAACAGGACATGGTTGGTTTTGAAGTACAGGTGTTTCTAGAAGAAAGCTAAATGCAGCACAACTCTAAAGGAGTTGTAGCAGTTGAGCAGCTGGTAAATGCACACAGCACTGCTCCAAGGAACACTCTGGGACAGMAGATTGTGATAGCACCTGATAACCAGGTCACTCTAGCACTTCCAATGTTCCCACAGCAGGAATATGTTTTTCCTGGTCTTAAAAAAAAATTTTGGGTGCATCCAGCTTCTTGCAAAAGGTCAGATTCAGAATACTTTTCCCTGCATGTTTCAAGSAGTACAAATCATGCCAGTGTTCTGCTTCTAGACCCACTTGCACTGCCACCACTAGGCAATCATCAAAACAACCTGTGACTTTACATTCCCCCACTGCCTTCCAGTTCTACCAGAAATTCCTTCAGCAAACCAGAGCTGGATTGCCTGAATATTCATTCTCACAGTTAAAAAGTTCACTTCTCATACAGCTCTTCTGCCTGAWATCAAAATACATCCCCTCCCCTTCCATGAGCTGCCAATCCTTTCTGTTATTRAATTGATTGTACATTAGAGATGCTGTGTTTACCTCAGACACTCTCCATTAGGAGGGATCCAGCCTGTACACTAAATATTTAATTGGTGTTCTGAGATGCTCTGAATCTATGTATTTTCTATTTTCCTAGGGGGTTCATGGTTCACATCAGTTGGATACTCCTTTYCCAGCAACAAAATGCAAAGTTAACTATTTCCAACAGCAAATGCACAGGTACTGACACTGACAAAAACAAAAGAAATTACACCCTGTTCTGAAAACAGTGACATTCTGGAAATATAACCTCTGTCTCAAACCAAAATGCAGACTCTTCTGCTAGTACAGGCTGCTAAGGCTTTGTGCATATGTGAAAGCTGAGATGTTTTTTTATTTTCCYCCCTCAGGAGGGAAATTCTGCAGTAGCATCACAAGGAGTGGTTGTTCCTCCCTTCCATCAGAGACAAATCACCAGCACAACATCCTGCTGCAGCCCAGGCYTGGTGCTCAGCTCTGAAGCACTTCCATGGCAGGAGGTTTGGACTGAGCCTMAAAGAGCAGCAGCAAGGGGCAGAGCAAGCCCTGCTGCTCCTGTTTTCAGGGAAGCACACACCTGAGGAG
Organism: Sporophila hypoxantha; assembly: GCA_002167245.1. Lineage (NCBI taxonomy): Eukaryota > Metazoa > Chordata > Aves > Passeriformes > Thraupidae > Sporophila > Sporophila hypoxantha. The sequence goes on along the minus strand of NDFG01000257.1, from coordinate 1,704,971 downwards.
CAGGAGCAGCTCCTGTGGGCACTGAGCTGGGACAGCCTGGATGTCCCTTCTCTCTGGGGCTGCTCAGCTGGGCTCCCCCCACAGAGGAAATTGCAAAATGCTGATCAAAGGCATCCCAGCACTTGCTGCTTTTCACTGAGCAACGCCTTGCTAAACCACAGCACCCTGGCAAACTGAGCTTTGCAAGTAAACAATGTTAAAGCATATCAAAAGATACTTTGATTTTATTTTTTTTTAACATGAAATGTCATGTGCCAATATGACAAATCCCATTCAGAATGGGGTGCCCTGCTTCTGTTTAGTTACTGCCTCCTAAGAACACGTTACACTCAGAGCACAGGCTAACCAGCAGGGCTTGTTTTCCACCCTGACCTGCACTTCCAAGGAGGGAATTCTCCATGAGCACGGCTGGTTTATGCGGTCCTTTGCAGGCAGGGAGGCTCTGGGCTGCAGGATCAGSTTGCACAGAGCCCATCTGGCCTCTCAGAGGCGATATTTGGTGCTCTCCCCAGAGCCCTGAACGAGGATGCCCTGTTCTGAGTGAGTCTCCACCTTCACTCACTGAATTAAAACTGAATTAAACCTTCTGTGGCTGTGGAAATGCAAACACTGAGGTCAGGGAGCACCAACACCTGATTAAACATACTCTAACGTTCTCTTTGCCTGACATACACCGTTCAAGACTATTTCTATGCTCCAGATTCCAAGAATTTTACATTCTGTCCTCCACCTGGCCAAGGAAAGGCACTCCCAGTGCCTCCAGCAGGAACCTAAGCAGGGAAGAGGTTGAGTGCCCACATAATGCATTTCAAGTGCAYCAATRCCATGCTTTAGTGCCAGCAACACARCAAAATAAACAGTGCAAGCATTTGGGTGGGGTTTAGTTCAGAAAAACACACAGGAACATCAATCTGCTTTTGTTATTTACTGGAATAACATCAGAAATCTTTCTTTCAACTGAATTTCCTCTAGATTAGATTGCCACACTGATGGTAGTACGATTACAGATGCACACTCACTGACCTTTTTTCTCTTTTTAATAACTTCAGTGTTTGCCAGCACKTTCAAAATAAAGCTTGGATGATTCTGAATAAGACATGGAAATATATTTTCATTAATCAATTTGAAAAATRAATTTTTCTTTTCCTTTCAATCTTTTTTAAATAAAAGCCAATGTTTTTCACATCATTATATATTTAGTATCATGTAAGGCACAGAGTTCTCTAAAAATTGCAAAAGCCTGAGATTTAAATGTAAACCTAATACCATTATGTATTATTTTGGAGTCTCTAATACATTTTCAAAGAAAATAGTGAAAAAAACCCTTTAAAATTTTGGCTCCAAATTACAATTTTAACATACTGAATAGAATATGGGAGACTAACTGTTTTCAGCCATTAGATCTGGTTTTCAAACCAGAAGGAACTGAATGGCAATTCTAGCACACCGTGATTGCTCTGTTCTGATGTCAACATGTGAAAAAAAACCAACATTTGTATACAAATGAGTTGAGAAAAGTTTTTCTATATTTTTAACACTGATAAATATTCAAATTATTTTACTATCTCTCAGTGTAAAATAGATACTCTGGATACAGGATCATCATAACTGAAAGAAACCCCCACAATCCCACAGCAGAATCCACATTTCCAGCTGAGCACCACTGGGAAGGTGCCCAGCCCCCAAGACCTGCACATTTCAAGAGCTTAGAAAAAATTAGATTGTTAAGTGAATTTACAGGTTTTTTTTGCCCTAGATTTACAGCTGCTTGTTTTGTTGGTTTTTTTTTTTTTTAATCTGTTTTTAAAGGTGGAAGAGAATAGTAAAAAATTATAGWAACAGATCTTTAATGTATTTTGGACTATTATCATCCAGGTAAACTTAAAAAAAAAATTCCTAATTTCAAACTAAAAGATAGCTACAATTGGATTTTAAATATCTGCATTAGTGGAAGCAGGAGTGTAAATGAGGTGTGAGATATCCTGGACTTGGGAGCCTAATAATTGAACCAAAGCTCCAAAAAATAAACTACCTTTTCAAAGATCCTGCTGCCAGGTTTTTCCTTGGGCACTGTGGCAATATCATGTGAAAATTCCTGGTAGATTTCATTCCCAAAAAAATGGGAAATGCCAGTTAGAGTGTCAAGAAAAAAAGAACAAGGGGGGAGTTAAATTATCAAAAGGCTGGATTTGTTTTTTCCAGTGCCTACAGGTTTTAGATGCAAATGTATGAGCACCAAAGTATGTGCCTGGAATTCTCAGTGAGGAGAATGTTTACAATACCTTTATGGGAAGTAGCAAAGAGATGATTGGTTATCTGCATCACAGAAAGGCCCTCACCATCATTTGATCATGAAAAATTGTGGGAATAAAACAGGAGATTAATGCAATCTACCTTAAAATTCCCAGGCTGTGTGTTAAGTAAAAAWAGGTACACCAGATATCAAAGATGTATCTGAACCATAAAGTATTTGGGGCAAAGGCAGTATCTTACTCCTTGCTTGTAAAGTGCCTGTAATTTATGGTGCTATATAAATGATTTTTAACAATGATGAAAACAGTTGTAGGAAGCAGTAGTTCAGAGGAGGGAAAAAAAAAAAAAAAGAAAAAAGCAGAAATGAGCTGATAGCATATGAGGCAATCTACAGCACGYAGGGAAAACCAACCAAAAGGTAATAAAACTATTCATTATGTGCTCTTTGGAGGGCAGCTGCTCTCAAGTACCAAAGTGACCTTGAGATGAACGCACTTCTTTCACTTTCAGTGTTGTACTCAAAGAGATCTTAACAATCCAAAGGCAGAGATAAAGAGAAATGTGGGAATGGAACTTGTGAGCACTGAGTGCATCTGTATTTTTGCCCATTCCCTATGAATAACAGCCTGTGTGGCRTTTGATTGCATGCTTGGGATGCACCTGTAGCCACTCCTTCACAGGAAGGGCTCAAATTTCTGGTAKTAGTGGAGCATAGAAAATGCCTGTGATCTGATGCACTTCGGTTTTATATCTCCCTCTCCCTAAKCCACACTGTCTTTAAAGAAAACAGAGGTGATCAAAGCTTCAAAATACACRACAGCACACAGATGTGGAGGAAAAACATTCCTGAAACAAGGTCAGCTTCTCCCAGGGGTGAGGAACAACAAAGATGCTAAAAATCAGCAGAGCATTTTTGCCTTTCTCCACTTCCTGGCTCATAAAATGGATCCTCCAGATACCATGGTGCAAATATGAAAATACCAGCTTGGGATTTCTTCCATTTCCCATCAGTTTGTCCCCAAGTCCCTGCTGATGTTGGTGATTGCCTCAGGCAAAGGGCAGGACCTTGAACCTGGCTCCACCTCTCCAGCCTGTCCAGGCCCACACAGGGAAAGTGTGAAACTCTGGAAATTACACTTTTTTCCTAAACAATTTTTTTTTTCTGCAAGCCTTTGTGAAAAGAAGAAAAATTAGTTGACTAAATTGTTTTTAAAATTCCGCACTTCACTTGTCTTCCAACACCAAGTATAGCTCCTTCTTGAGCCCAGAACTCCGAGATGGCACAAAACCATTGTCAGCTTGAAAACACATAAATTTGGTGTATTTGTGTGTTTTTATTTCTCTATCCTGCTTCCTGGGGACTACATGGAGGTTTTTTGGGATTTTGTACCAAGAAAGCCATTCCTGTTGAACACAAAGACTTGGCTTTCAGGACAAGTTGGGATCTTGCTGCAGAGTAGAACAGAGCACACTTACAGTTCACTTATTCTTACTATTAAGAAAGTTGAGACTGAGAAAAAATACAGACTATCAAGAACAAACACAGAGTTCTAAAATCCTGGCCTATCCAAAACCAAGATTTCACTCTTCATCCAACAGTGCATGTCAACCACAAGTCAGAAGGACTGTATTTATATATATGTATAATACAAATACATACTACTATGTATATATTTGCATATTATTATTGATTCATGCATTTCTGGGTTTTTTTAAGGTGTTTTTTTTTCCTTTCCTGTAACTTTGGTGCTTTTAAAAAAACTGGCAGCTGCTTAGAAAAGCATAATGAAATGTTTTTGTAGAGTAGTACACCTGACCAGTTTAAACAAGTAAATTTTAGAAAGAATTTACAGAACAGAAAAAGACCATAATCATCAAAACAAGGACAGGATAGCCATATTAAAATCAATATTCCTTCATTCTCTGTACTTGAAAGARTACAATGTGGCTCAGTGAATATTTGTCCCTATAATATCACATTTTTTTGATTGTTTATGTATTTTTTTTTGKTTTTTTCAGTTCTTTCCATATTTTCAATGCCTTTCCTGTTCCCTTAAAAAATTTTGTTGCTCAGTCTGTTCTTTTATATATGAGTAAATGAGAATACAACTCCACCATGCAGAAGGACCAAAGAGGSTTTTAAAAATACAACCCAGCTACCTGCAGCTGGAAAGCCTTTCCTGGGTTTTCACTTTTTTCACCCAAGTGCAAAGGAAAAGTAAATAGTTCAAGCCAACAGCACTACCCATGCAAAGCCACACAACCCACACCCAAGCCAGAAAGGACTCGTGGAAACACCCAGGGGGGAAAAAACCCAAACAACAGCAACCCAAAACTTGCAAAAAAACCAAATAAAGCAAGCAAAGAAAACAAACAAACAAACAAACAAAAAACCCAACAAAACAAGACCCCAAGAAARAAGAAAAAACCAAACCCACAAACCCTCCAAGCTGCACTGTAAACTAGATAGCATTTCCTGCTTGAATTAGGTGTGACACTAAAGGGACCATGATCTTTGCCAGTCAAATTGCCTSAGCAACAGCAGAGGTTGAAATAATAAGTCAGGATAGTATAAACACTGCTAAAGCTGTGCACTCAAAGGTCTGCTTTCCAGATGATCAAAGAGAAACTACAAAAGCTGTGTGAAAAAAGAGCTCCCTCTCAACAAACACARACTAAGCAAGAAAACCTTTCTTCTTTTCTAGGCCAGCATCCCTGCTCACAGTGAGTGCTCTGCAGCAGGAGCTGTGTGCAGGCACTGCACAAAGGCTGAAGCAAAAAGTTGCTGTTCTGATGCAGGAGCTGCTCCCAAATCCTGACTGCACCCAGGACTGGGCATTGCTGAGTGCAGGAGCTGCTCCCAAACCCAGACTGGACCAGGACTGGCATTGCTGAGTGCAGGAGCTGCTCCCAAATCCTGACTGGGTCCAGGACTGGGCATTGCTGAGTGCAGGAGCTGCTCCCAAACCCAGACTGGACCCAGGACTGGGCATTGCTGAGTGCAGGAGCTGCTCCCAAATCCTGACTGGTCCAGACTGGGCATAGCTGAGTGCAGGAGCTGCTCCCAAATCCAGACTGGTCCAGACTGGGCATTGCTGAGTGCAGGCGCTCCCAAATCCTGACTGGAGCCAGGACTGGGCATTGCTGACTGCGGAAGCTGCTCCCAAATCCTGACTGGACCCAGGACTGGCAATGCTCATGTTCTGAGCAGCAGGAGGAAGAGAGCACTGGGATATTGAATTTATTTTGGGTACTGTCTCATAAGCCCTTAAATTGTCTAAATATATTACCTTCTGTCCTTTCATAAATTTTCCAYTTCCTGAACCTTCATTACCCCTAGTGAACTATTCCCTGTCCCTGATTTCTGTGCACAGATATGAGTTTAAGCACACATTGAGGAGCTGCTGAACTCCATACAAAGTCACCCTAAGCAGACAGCTTAGTGCAAGCATTGCTTCAGCCTCACCAAAAATTCCTGTAGTCCTTTAGTTCCAGCAATTATGAAGCACCACACAGAGAAAATCCTTGACTGGGCAAAAATCAAAGTTGAATTCAAAAGRAAGTGGTGCTTGAACAGCAGAAAAGCCTCTGCCTGCTGTTCTCAGAGAGAGATGCCAAAACAACACCAGGACAGGAATGGAAAGTTTTCTGAATAGCATTCCATCAAGAGCAGAGTCAGGACATTACCTAAAGGCCTCTTAACTATTCCTGAAAGGATTCAAAGMAGCCTGAAGTGAGTGGCACCACTAYTGAACAAAGTGCAGCAAACACTTTATTCTCTGGATCCAAGGGCCCCATTAGCAGTCAGCATTTGAAGAGAACAGAACCCTTGTGGTGAGAGGCCATGGCACTTGAAACATGAACCTCAACGGTTTTCATTACCTTGCTATTGTTTTAAGTTGCAATAATTYTAAGCAGCAAATTGGAGTTTTATATAGTAACATTATGAGTTACTATAGTTGGGAAGGCTCCTAAGATTTAGCATAACTGCCAAGCAAGACTGCAATTGAAATTTACATTTTTCTACTTGCCTTTCTTTGGCACATATTTATTTCAAGCTAAGTTAAAATTTAAATGAAATCACATCCCTACAAATAACCTTTCTCCCCAGTCTTTTTTAGATCTTATTTCCAAGATATTTTTTCCTGAGCTGTGATGYGTATTACTCTTTATGGAATGTCTGGGAATAGAGTTGGTAAGACACTGAGTGAGAATACTCCAAATTCATTCCATGTCAATGTGTGATACAAATCAGGAACCAAAAATACATCTCCTTATTGATCTCACCTACCTGTATCTCCACCTACACCTACAGGGAGGATGAACACAAGAATAACTGCAAGAATATCTGCAGGAACTACAGCAGGATCACTCTAAGCCACTTGTCTGACACCAAATGCAGCACATGTGAATTCCTAAGGAAAGGATGAGTAGCAAACACACTGGGCTGATCCACCTTTAATAGTTACCTCTCCTTTCAACCCCTTTCCTTGAGGAACACGTAACACTTGGTAGTTCCAGATTACTCTTCCAGGCAAAACACACATGTTCACAAATGCAGACCAAGGGGTTTTCAGAGGAAAGGCAAAAAGTGACATTTTTATTACCAGCTGTCCTGTTTTGCAGAAATGCTATGAATTACACGTTGCTCTCTGGTAACATGACACCAGTGACTCACAAAACAAGCTCATACCCCTTTCTCTGCCTCCTGCCCAGTGTGGGCAGAGGTGGATGGAGAGCAGAGGTTCTTGGCCAACCACCATGTGTGTACTGCCCTGCTATCACCTGAGTCATTTCAGAAAACCCTTGAGATAATATCTACTTAACAAACCACTTCCACTCTGATTCTCTTCTTCTCTCCAGTTATTTGTTTGCTTTTGCTCAGCTCAAACCGATTAAAAAATTAGTGTCTATCACCGAATCACAGTGTAACTCCTTAGTGCATCAGAGGAACCCTGGACACAAAAATGTCAAGGGACTATTCTCAATCACTGGGGAAAGCTAATGCCACAACAATGAGCTTCAAAAAGTTCATTTTAAAAAGTTTCCAAGAGCCCTCATCAATACAGCTGAGCACATTACAAACCTAATAAATTAATGCACTGGATAAAGACACAAATAAAGCTAAATATTGCAGGATCAGTGTTGCTTAAAAATTATGCTGGGCATAAATGAGCTTGCTTTTGTTTTCTCTCTACCTGGTGTAACTTTGACATATTTTTTGCTGCATGTTGCACCTTATTTCATTTAAGAAAAAAAAATGAGATAAGAGACAAGACAAATAGAACAATATTGAATGCAAAACTTCTTTCTGTCTCCTTGAAAATTAGAACAGTATAAAAACATGAAAGCTGCTATTAAATACAAGGTGACAGTAAGAGCCTGCCCTGCCTGTATTTCAGACCAGAGAAGGAACTCTGGCTGCATATAATGCATCTTGATAATAAGCACATGTGAAAGAAGCTGTTAATTAGAGCAACAACTGGGTCACTTAGAATTTCACATCAAGGAAGCTAATCACACCATTTACCATTAGACCTCCTTGGTATTCACAGGAACATTTATAAAGCCTCCCAACATCAGAGTTGAAAATTGCTCTCTGCCCACCTTGGAGAGCTCATCTGGTGTTGCTGCATCAGGACCAAAAGCCTTCTCTTCTACAGCTCAACTCATGGATTTAAACAGACTGAATTAATCATACAAAATAACAAATGATGGGTTGAAGGTTGAGTAAAGCTCTGTAAGCTTTAAGTTAGCCTGTCCTTAGGCTATGGTAAAAAAGTWCCACCCCAGGTTCAAGTCAGACCAGCAAGGAAGGTTCAGTGGGARCAGCAGACAGACTTCTGAGCTGGCACTGCCCTTATTTATAGCTTTATGTACTCCAAATAATCTCTGCTTAGTGCTCAGATCCCAGTTTTCTTCACAGCCTTAAATAACCTGGACTACATGTGTTTCAAAGTCTGTTTTTCAGACTGAAATACAAGCAGAAAAGCACTTTTAAATGATTCTGATCAAGCTGTGGGCTCTGTGTCTTTACAGGTCATTTCTAATGCATCAGAATGCCAGCCACACACAGGCACTCGTGAGCAGCAAGGGGCAACAGGAGAGAGTCAGAGAGGAGAGGCTGTGACTGTCCAAAAAGAGATTTATAAACAGGACTGGATARCACAAAACACAATCAAAGGGAGTAAAGAGCATCACTACTTTCTTTAAAGGAAACACTGATGAAGTGCAGTGTGTGGAGGGAGGTGGGGAGAGCAATACTGATGAGTCAATTTGCCTTTAAAAACACACTTTTTTCTTTTTAGTAAAACTTGATTTAAGTGACACCAGATTAGAAAGCAAAAGGACATTAAGAAACATGAAAATAATTATTATTCAAGGCAGCACGTTGTAATGAAAATCACTGCCAAGAGAARGTAAAACTTGAAAAATGGCATTGATGCTTTATTTTTAAAAATCAAATGGAAATGCAGCAAAGTTAGGTTACATTATTTTTCCAAATGGAATTCAAAAACCCCAAACAGCCTTGATARAGGCTATTCTATTTCTATTCAGAAATTCCCATAGTTTTTTTTATAATTTCTCATTTTCATCATTCAGGTAAAGACATTCATGTTTACCTGGGGACTGTACCAGGTTGGCAGGACAAATAAGTCACACACTTGTTGTTGTGAAGTTGAAATATTGAGTAGAAAAGGGTTAAAATGCACAGGCTTCCTTAATAATTAGGATTATCATTCATTRTAAATATAATGTATAATGGCCAGAGGTTCTAATATGAATGAGTTTCATGATTCTAAATGCTTTATTCCAGAACAGTGACATACTGCTTTGCATTTAGAATTTACAAGGCAGTGAAACAGMTAAGAGGTGAGAAATGTCTGAGGAAATGATTTTAGTCAGACTTGGATATTTCTTTCTATAGCCACACAATTGATGCCTTAAGTTTCAGCTTTCATATTTTCCAGATTCTGTACTGCATTAGTGGGTAACTCTGAACTCCACATAAGGTGTTAGCAAGTCCTCCTCACAGATCAGTCAGACAGAACAATCCTTTTACAGGCCCAGAACCAAGGACACCACTTGAGGAGAGCAATCTGGGAGGATGGGACTGCATAACCTGAGCTGGAATTGGACAATTAACCCCAATATGGAAATGGACCAAACCATATAAAAGTGTGAGAACTCATGACTCAGAGTCCATCTTGGGCAGAGCCTTGGCCAGGCTCTTGCACTGCCCAAGGTGTATCCTGTGAAGGCCTTTGATAAATCCCTACTTTATTCCTTTAACCCTGTCTACCCTCTGTTCTAGAGCCTCTCCAGGCATCATAATGACTAATTATTTATTTACACTATAATGCTTTTTATAATCCTTTTTTTTTATGACTTTAGACTAAGGAATTACTAGAGAACCAAAAAAGGAGAGTGACAGACATTTTCATCTTTGACTCAACAAGGAAGTGGGAGATATTCTATCTTTTTTTTATTGTGTTATTAGATGACTTAACTATAATCCGGCTGACTTGGTTTAACAAACAACAGGATGTTGACATTTGGTTGTTTTAATCCTGTTTCCTTGTTCTATTTCAATTCTTTCAGCTGGGATGAAGCACCACTTTTGTGAAGGGACTGCCTCACATCCAAGTACTCATGGCAGGTCACAAATCCCAAAAGAAAATACTGCAGGCCTGCAAAACCTGATTCAGGCCACGAAACATTTCTTTAACAGCACTGCTCAGTTAAGGAGCCAACCTAAAAGTGGCAGAATGGTCAAGTGACATCCTCATAGTGCTCAAAGTATAACATGTCCACACACAGTACATTAAATTTCAGAGTCACAGCAGATAAGCTGTGAAAGCCATGAGGGATCTCTGGGACAGGAGCAGAATTTACACCAGAAACTGTGTTCAGTGCAACAGGAACATCAGAGGAGTTGTGGAAGAAGATGTAGCTAAATTTAGTAGGTTACAGATGTGGCTTTGTCTTTAGGTGCCACATTTTGCTATGCCACAGAGGCATCCCAAGCACTGAGCTCATTGTTAGACATAAATGTGTAATACTGGAACAGAAAGACACATGCAAGTTTCACTGCACCTCATCTTATCCACAGCTTTGAAAAAGCACACAAATTTACTTGGAGAAAGAGCTCATTGCCTCCTCAAGATATATTTTAAAACAATATTTTCCTTCATTCAAGGGAGAAAATGAAAACAATAAAAAGAAATGAACACTTCCTTTGTTCTCAAGGCCCTGCTACCTGTTGAAAAGCTTGTCCTTCAGGTACTATTGCAATATTTTAGCTCTGACAGCTGCTCTGTTGAGACATGAGTGCTGATAAAACAAAGCTTTGTCACTTCAGCTCCAGTACAATGCAATGCAGTCACATGGCAGCCAGGAAAGAATTGAGGACAATATGTGATGCATTGTTCTTGCATAACTTGTTTACCAAAAATCCCATTCCARGTGTGGTGAGGACCAGCTGAAGCATCTAGATATGTTGATGGAGTTAATCTAAAGAATGGCTGGATGAGCAAGAGCACTGCACAATGTACTTTAGGACAAGTATATTGTTTGTACTTGCAGGTCATGCAGGCACTGCTGATGCTTAGTAAACAGCAAACAAACAAACAAATAAAAAAGCTGCTTTTTCTATTTCCAACAATTTTTTTTTGTTTTATAGATTTTGTTTGTATAGAAACTTACCCTTYCTTCATTCCTGCCTCTCCCTCTCTACTTGCATGTGGGATTTCAAGTAAATACTCAGCATGTGCTATCAATAAAGATGTGTATAAGAGACAGTCTTCATTCCTGCCTCTCCCTCTCTACTTGCATGTGGGATTTCAAGTAAATACTCAGCATGTGCTATCAATAAATGTGGGTCTATTAAGCAACACTCAGATGACCAAAAAGGTTTTGGTTGGTTGGGTTTTTGTGGTTTTATTTGTTTTTTTTTTTCTTTTAGTTAATGAAGGCTCTTATACTTTCCCAAACAAATACTAGAATCAATCAAGAAATTTTGCAATGGAAAAGCAACTTCAGGGATGTGTAGCATTTAAAGGCAGCAGAGACTAAAAGCTGTTTAACACAGTGACTCTACCACAGGAAAAGGGGAAAACTGGAGAGGTCAGCAGCCTGTGCTCAGGAACTCCATCCCCTTCCAGATGGTGCACAACCAACAGACACTGAAATAACAACTCCTCACAGCCCTGCCACTGGTTCCTCTCTGAAATTACACAATATAAAATCACAGGATCACCTCTTCTTGCTGGAAACAATCTGAGTGGACAAGTCTGGGAAGCACAGCAACCTTGGGCACTGCGGGAGCTCACTGAGTGTCAGGGGTCCCACGAAAAGGCAAAGATTTTACTGAAGATTTTTACTGCCAAATCTCATCACATTACAGAAAAAAAACCTGCATCTATCTCTCTAGCTCCTTTATACTGAAAGATGTACAATATTTACCAACAAGAAACAAATGAAGTAAATATGTTCTTCCTAAATTAAGTAATTCATCTGTCAATAGCACAGACTAAATTCTGCTTATGTTTTAAAGAAACAGAACATTTTGCAAATCATTGCACTTACCCTTAGCTGTTCTCTTTCACAACTCATCTGTTGTTTTGAACTCTATAAAGGAAGAAAAAAAAGAAGCCAAAATAACTTTGAAAGCATAACATTCTTGCCACAACAAAGCTGCTAATCTGTCTTACACATATAAATATTGGAAATGTAGCCATTTATCCTAAAGACAATATTGTCCTGTGCATCCACATAGAATCATTATTGCAAAAAATATATTTTTTTCAATTTATATTTTAAATTAAATTAACACCAGAACTCACAACAAAACTGAAGTAGAAAAGAATCTTGTTTAGATTTTAAACACCTGATTGGCAGTCCAGTTCAGGAAGAAGCTTTCCTCCTGTTTGTATCCTATCACAAGTCTGTCATGTTTGTGAATATCCCACTGCTTTAATACATGATAAATTCACAGCATAGCTCAGGAATAAAGATACAGAAGCTTCAAATAACTGATAAAACACTCCTATGAAAACATCCAGCTCTAATCCAGTGTAAAAGTCACTCTGAAGATTATTTGATTCCACAGCATATATATATTTTTTTTCCATACTGCTGTTTGTGCTCTGCCAGAATCACAGGGAACTCTGCTCAGAGTGTGAGAGCTGCTGGCTGAGCAGGAGCTCACTCCTGTGACAGCAGGCAGGGGACACTGGCAGCACAGCTTGGGACACCCCAACTGTGCCAGAAGGAAGAGGCTGCTCCAGGGAGAGCTTTGGAACAAAAACGACCCTGAAACACCCATCCCAGCCTGCCTCCAGCTCCCAGGTGTGTAACTCAGCCATGCACCAGGAGCTCTGGAACCAAACTCTCAAAGCTTTGCCCAGGAAGGCACTCGGGGTTTGATCTGTCCATGTGGAGAGAGGGGTTTTGCGTCTGGTTGGGTTTTGGTTTGGTTTTCTTCAAAAATAATTTCAGAATCATTAGGGAGCATAATTAGCCTTGAAAGTGTCATCACTGTCAGTTCTGTCATTAGTGTAGATGGCAAACAAGCCCTAAAACATGAAATTGGATGCAATGTTTCTGAGGATATCTTCAAAGGTTTGGAATACTTATCACTACTTTGTACTTAGAAACAGCTAWAACACCAACCAATACCCATTTGTATAAGATATTTTTACTCTGTAGTGATAATGAAAATGGCAACTTCTCAGTCAAAGTTAGGTTACTACAAACAAAATCAAACTGCCTGGTTTTCAGCACAGAAGGAGTCCTAAAAAGTACATTACAGCCTTAACCTCCTACTTGTATAGCAGAATTTTACAAGAGTCCCTGTGTGAAAACACAAACATAACAGAAACAAATGTTCTTTGAAGTTCCCAGCAGGGAGTAAGAACTACAGGAATTCAGCATTAGTCTAATTACAATTCCCCTAAGGAGTCAAATTAAGTACAGCTGAAGTGACTGTCACTTGCAGACTAMCAATTCCACTTTTCAAAGTTCATGACTTTACACCATTTATGAGTCACTTTAAGGTTATATTAGTCCACATTGTAAGTGTGCTTGCATAAGTCTTAAGAGTTAATTTCAGATCTGAATTCCACATGAACCTCTTTACCTTGATTAAAAATAAACAGAATGGAATATTTCAGTTGGAAGGGACCTGCAGTGATCATCTGGTMAAAGTTAGAMGTKAGTTTGGGTTGTKTTGKTCAGGGACTTKTTTTATTATTTGGGTTTTCTCTGTTRAGAGATTTTAACCTCTAGTGGTGGGATGGAGGGAGGAGATTTGGAATGCAAGAAAGGTGACATTTCTAAGGTAACAAGAAAAAAGTGTGTCAAATACTCAGAGTGGAACAAATATAGTTATTGACTATTTAAGAAGATAGTTTATTTTGTGTTTTAGTTAGCAGCTATTTGCTACTGTAATTTGAAACATAAAATACCTAACACCTCAGACACCAGAAAATTTGTATTTAGGATGGGAAAGAAGTGTTTATGAACAGTGGGAGAATAAAACAGAGAAGCAAAGAGTAAGTGAGTAAGAACATGACGACAAGTTAACATCCAACTGCTCCTCCATAACTGGCAGCACAACCAACAGAAGAAAACCATCAATTTACTTTAAACCAAACAGCTTTCATATGAATGTGGGAACACTATATTAAACTATTCTTTGATTCAACCACCTGCATGATGCTCAGTTTAATCTGAAAGGAAAAAAAAGTGGGACGGGACACACCAATTCCCTTGGTTCAAAGTTCAGCAAATGGTTGATTCCAAACTGTGTTTTAGCTACAACACAAAAATTCATTTCAGAGCTGGCTTCACTCAGAGTGAACATCCACTTAGACAGCTCCCTCATCACCCTTCATCCTAGGAGCTTTCCAGAAAAAAGCAGCAAGGCTTAGTGAGAAGGCATTATTAGGATGAGATTAAAGGGGAAAAAAACAAACAAMCCAAATTTACCTTGATGAAACAAACAAAAAAATTTCATAGTTTAAACACAGATGCCATCTGCCTGTCTGGCCCTCTATTTCTCAGATCAAGTTTATGAAAATACATCTGGGAAAGGCTCATTTGAACATGAGCAGCTCTCTGAGCATTTCACCAGTGCCAAATTTGCTCTCTCATTTTGTCTTTTTTGTTATCTGTGCCAGTTTAAGAGAAACATCCTGGCAGTACTGAGCACTTAAGGGAAAACATAAATAATGCATTTACAATATGTAAACCTGTACAGATAAATGAGAAAAACTGAAAGCCATAACATATTTAATTAATGATCAAGAGAGCCTAGAAGCAAACCTTGTGCACACCCTGCAATTTTAAATASATTGCTTCTCAATCCTAAATTTACTTTGTTATGGCTCTGGATTCAACCATATGCAATAAACTATTTCTTTATTTTAGTATAAGACTGGTCAGTATGTTGAGTGTCATKGTGTCAAGCTCTCACATATTATGAGTTTAGTGGAAGAATGCCTAAAAGATTCATTCCCTTTAAAGGACTTAATCAAGGAAAGACTTTGAAAAACTACAGGCTCCTTTATAGGGCTAAAACTTACAGCAGTTTTGAAGACACGTGTGTTGTCAGGCTCCATCATTTTAAACCAAAAAAGACCCTTTGGAAATACTGTGCAACCTGCTGGTRTCAATCCCCAGTGAGTTCAGGACTAGAAAGGGGAAATCTGTTTTGTTTTCTTTAAGTAACAGTAACAGGTGGGAGACTGAATATCTGTTAAATATATTTATCATTTATCCACTCTTCATACAGACACACAGGCCCTGGCCATGAGCAAAATGGGACCTGTGAATGGACAGATTGAGAGAACAGCAGCATTACTGCAGCTGTTAGGGAACACCAACAGTCAAATACAAATGTGTGAAGTGTCATTTTAAAGAAAGGGCTTAGGTGATTGGGAAAAGAGAACAACAGGAGGGTAATAAGGTTACTTAYAGAAAGTATCTGCTTAAATGTTAAAGAACATTTCTGTAGCAGTTCAACATTACCAAGTATTGGTTTTACATTTTCTAATTCAAAWTTTTTTCAGGATTGATGTTATTTGAAACAGAGCACAGTCCACTGGCTGAAAAATAATAGGTGAACATCTAATGTCTTTTATCTTCTAGATATTTTACCATAGCTAAACACGTGTGGTAAATGAAAGGCCTCCTGATATTGCTGCCTTTCTTTTTATACCTCAAAAAGGACAGTGCAAGTATGAATGCTAGAATTTCAACAATATACTTGTTTTTATTATTACAGTCAGTACCAACWCAGGAACTGTGGAGCTTGAGAGTCAGGTGAGCAAGAGCAGAGTCACAGAGCCTTCACCAGGACCCACCTCCCAGCTGGTGACTGCCCGCCCTCTGATTGAGAAATCATCTCTCCTCATTCACACACAGATTAAACAGCTGAAACCAAACCACAGATTGTCCTCTCACAGTTGTGTTTCACCAGGCACTGTGAGACAGTCCTCACCATTTCATACTATCTGCAAAATCCATCTGCCAGTGCTTTCTCTCATTAGACACTCAGCTGACTGGAAAAGTCTTCTGTCAAAAATTAAATGCCTGGGTTTGTTCCTTGCCACGTTACACAAAAAGGCTGTGCTACACAAGGACACACACCATGCACTGCTGTATTTCATTTGGAAACAGCCATTTCACTACATCTTTTCATTACTTATGAGTGTTCATTATCTCATTGCCCTGCAGAATTCAAGAGAAATAATACTCCAAGTTATTTAATATGTGGAAAAAGCACGGGCTTGTATATAAATGTATAAATAATATTGTGTATTAATCTAAAACTGCCTCTCAGTACTACATGTGAAACCCCAAAACACAAGCGAAGAAACAACATCCTTCCCAAGAGCTCACAAAGCCACAAAGTAGAGCCCAAGGTGCTCARACACTGAGGACTCATTAAAAATACCAGTAATTGCATAAATATACAGGATGAAATGAACTGGAAATGGGGATTTCAGAGTCTTCGGTAGTCACTCACAGCAACATCTAGAAGCTTTCAAACATAACATCAGTATTTCTTCCTCAAGGAGTAACTGGGATTATCCTTTTCCACTACAAGGTGCCTAAATTTTCACGGACATATCTCCTGAAAGCCCCCAAATGCTGAGGACAGTTCTAACGAGGTGATAATGTGCTGACAACCCAGAGACTTTGTGTTCCATTGTGTTTCTAACACAAAGGGGCACAGAATGGATATGTCTATGAATATGCAAATTCTTACCAGAACAGCGAGCTTCGGGTTTCTCTTGGCTAGGTATGTGTGTTTGCATGCGCAGAATTTTAATTTCCTGGGGTTTTATTACCACCATCAGTTATTGTGCTCCAGCAGAGGCTGGAGGGACTGATTTATTCTCCAGCGCCCTTGGCTGGGTATTGTATATCGACTGGTGCTGCTGTCATAAATATATTTGGGTGAAGAACTGTCTCCAGTTCCGTGGGTAATACTAAGCAGAGTTAAGGTTYCAAGTGTCACATACAAGTGGGTTTATTTCTACTGGAAGAAACAGGCAATTATTATGGCCCATTGAGCTCAGATTAAGCATTTCCATCAAAAAAAAAGAAAAAGAGCCTAGTGCTACAATCCTTGTAAAGCTGTAAATGCAAATGGGGACCATCTCATCATCCATAAAAAATAATCTATAGTTTTATAGGCTTTTCTGGCTCTCCTTTTCTTTTTGCCCTCAAATCAGCAACATATTACAAACAGGACCATTTTATTGAGACAAGAAAAAGTAGAAATTCTCCAAAAATAAAAGAGAAACACTTTTAAGGATTTTTACATTAAAACAGTTTGTAGGMAATTATTTCCTTTTGCAAAATGGCTCCTTTAACCAACTGAGAWGCCTTAAACCCAATTTTCACCTTTTCTTAGCTGCAAGATAAGATATGTTTCTTCATGAAGATTTTCTATATTGCTTGAACATCACAGTTACCTAAAACAGGGGGTTTGGGTTTTTCTTTTTTTTTTTTTTTTTTGCTTTAATTTTTGTTTTCTTTGTATTTTAACAGCCTGAGCTGTATGCCCAAAGCATGCTGCAGATCACAGAGACGGAGATGTGACCAAATTTGCCTCTGGCTCCTTGAAAGTATTCAAGGAAACTTGAGGTGCTGCAGCACAGCCTGGAAGTTCTTCCTTTTCCAACATCCCTGTGAGTAAAATCCCTGCAGGGTGGCACAAGAGCAGCCAGCAYTGCAGCTTTCCCCGTGCTCACATCCTGTGACACAGACAGTTCCCTGTTTTCAAACACAGTTTGGGAGCTGTGGGTCTTTGCCATGACCTTGTGGAAGGTTTGGTGCAGACCAGGACAGTGCTGGGTTTAATCTGGATCTGTGGATGGCCAACTCTTGGGCATTAATGCTCTGGAAACTACCTTACGCAGGACTTTAATATAAATTAAGAAAATTATCTTGAAGAAAATACATTTTACAAGTACCATTCCAGAGAAACACTTGTGTGGGAAAGCCTCAAGATGAAATCCTGGATGTATGCTCTGCATGGAGCAATCCCATGAGAAACTTGATCTATGGTTAGCATTCAAATATCTCCTTTTACACATAAAGGACTGGCCACAGTGCATTTAATTTCCCTGCATAGCAGAGAAAATATTATACAGAATAATCTGAAGGCAATGCAGTACAAAGAATAAATGGATACTATGAAAAACATAATTAAAAATACTGTGATGGTAAAGCAGCAAGCAGTATAGGATTAAAGCCTGTTACCTTACAGTGCAAACGGGCCCAAACCAAGCCTGGCATATTACAGGTATTACCCTACTCACTGCAGCACAAACAATTCTTGTTTCATAAAYATATTGTTCTCACAAGAATTTACTCTTGTAAAATCTTGCACCTTTGGGGAAAAGGGTTTTAAGTTGCTTTCCTTAAAGACTCTGCAGAAAAAAATTGCAGATATTGGTATGAATACCAATTAAGTGATAAACTCTGAAGCTAGTGTAAATAAGGAATGAAGAAATTGGAGATACTAATTAGTATCTGAGTATCAGGTACTGCTGAATTCTGAGGGTCTGTATTACCCAAACAAGGCAATAAATCTGATGTGCTGCATAATAGGCTTTCTGAAGTAAAGATCATAGACAGAGATGACAACTAAAAACTATAAGCCAAAAACATATAGTAAAATTAAAACAGGGTTTAAGCAAAAAAACTTCACTTTAYGCAGAATTTTTTCTAGAYAATTACTACCAGCCTATTAAAGTGGCAGTTATCCCAGCTGCAGGTAACAACTCAGGAAGACCCTTCAAGGCAGAGGAGAGAACAGCAGCCTGACAATGAGGATATCACTGGAGACAGGCATGGATTTCCAGACAATTACAAAGCCAGCTTTGTTACAAATTGCTCCTACAGACACGGCCTGGTGCTATCAGCAAACATCTGCAAACCTCCTCACTGTGCTCSTCGTGTGCTGATAAAAATAAGCCAAGTTCTCACAGTCACCCATGCTTGACAAATTACAAAAAACCCAAAACACAGCTTTTATCTGGCAGATCCACATTATTGGCTGGAGAGGTCATTACAGGAGGAACTGGTCTGAGAAAGCAGATATTGCCAGGTCAGCAAGAAGCCAATGAACTGACAGATATCCAGGCTTTCATTTGTGCCCTTCCTCAGAGCTGCTCTTTTGCCAATTAAAACATTAATCTTCAGAGTGTCTTAAAGTGAAAGGCTGTGTGTGCGTATGGGTGTGTTTATATATGTAAAATATTTTATATCATCGTTATATTATCATATATTATATTATCATTATATTATATTATCATATGTTATATAATAGATAATATCTATTATATAACATATATATTATATTATCATATATATCATTATATTATATTATTTTATATGAAGTGATCCAAAGCCTGCTAAATGGTCATTCTGCAGTATTAACCTCATAGATCAATCATCAGCAAATTGACCTGCAAAACTTACTTTATTCATCTGCAGATAAAAAAAGGAAAACCTTAGAATGTTTAATATTAACAACTATTTCTATTCTGGGATTGTTTTTAAAYGGATAGATAATGAATAGCATCCTATTATGGTTTAATTTAGTTCGTTAATCAAGCTATTGATTTTTTTTCTTTTGTTTTTGGTTTGGGTTTTGTTTCTCTATAGACAGATACAGATATGTACTTTATATATATATTCTTGTCAGTAAAATTTGAATGCAAATAAGAGTTGAAGACCATGAAGTGCATTAAAATTACAGTCTGTTCTCATCTATCACTCTACCTAAAAGTTGACATTTTGGTGGATAACTTCATTACTTATGGAACACATACATGCTGCTTATCTTTAGCTCTTGGGAGAGAATTTCAAGGATGTGAATGCAAGATGAAAGTTGTTCATTAGTATCCACACACATTTTCAATAGGACAATAGGGGTAATTYAGGGCATTAATGACATTTAGATACCTTTCTGTTTTGTACTGGAAATGCAGTGCCAGGTTCTGTGCTTGCACACACAAATCAAAACACAAGGGTTGTGCTCTTTGCCACACTTATCAGGGGGTTTTTGATATGAATCTTTGGAGAGGAGCAGAGGTTGCCTTTGCTGCACTAATTTATCAAGTGTGGACTCTGCAGGTGAGATTCTTTTCCTGGAGCACAGCAAGGATGTGTAGGAATTATGCTTTTGTGAAGTTTAGAGAGAGAACTTCACACCCTGTGTGTGATGCCCAGTAAATACACCCAAAATCAGGAGTGCGTTTTCTTGGGTTTGAAATCAATTATTCCCAGAGGGTAAAACCTGCCTGTGCCCCTGCACTGGGGCTGTTCTTACCCTCACAGCATGAGCCCCACCTGGTTCTGCATCAGGGCTCAGCCCCCTCTCCATCCCACAGCTCCTCTGGCCATTTCTGTGTGTGCAAGAAGCTTGAATCAGCAGAAAGAGGAGGCAGAAATTTAATGAGCTCTAGGACCAAGCCTGCCATAAGGAGATTTTTACATAGTTTTTTACAACTCAGGTAATGTTCCTCAGTGGAACTGTAGGTTGTACAAGCAGGCAGAATGTTTGGCTCTCAGAGCCACAAACCAATCTCTTTGGAAAGCTGTTGATGCTCACTCATAGCCCATGTAAAAAACCCTGGTTTGGTTCTGATTTGTACTGTAAATCTTACTTCCCAGAGGCAGTACTTTGCCTTTGCTTACAGCAACAGAATTGAAGAGGAACTCTACTGAAATGAGTAGCTTAGACTTAGTGATTTAAAGAAGAGTAAAACTCTTCTGGCAGTCATCTGAAGAATAAATCCTGTTCCTTGCATTTGCWAAATTGCTCATACACTGTGTCCCAGAGTATTCCAGAGACGTGGCAAGGCACTGCAAATGCTTCTGGTGCTTACACCCAAGGATCATTATGTAACAACTTGCAAGAGGTTTCCAGGTTCATGACACCAGTAAGAAATCACAGATGTCATTTTGGACTGGATGACCTTTAAAGTTCCTCTACAAACCAATGTATTCTATGATTCTAAATAAGCAATACAAGCAAAGCCAGTAAAGCACTGATGCCTCAAGATTTTAGCTTTTATATTTGTCAACTCCTATGCTGCATTAGTGCATAACTCTGAACTCCATTTCAAGTGTAGTACCTGTCTTCACATTTTGGTCAGACAAAACAATCCCTCTGGGATTGTTGGATCCAAGGACACACMACAGCCTCAGGCCCTGAAGTATAAACAAAAGTGAGTTGGGGGGAGTGAACTGGGGGTCAATGACTTCATTACCTGAAGCTGTAATTGGAGGATTAACCCCTGATGTGTAAAAGGACCAAACCTATAATTGTGGGAAAAACTCGTGCCCATTGTCCATCCTGGGTGCAGCCTCTGGGAAGCTCCTGACTGCCCAAGGTGTATCTATTGAAGGCCTTTAATAAATAACCACTTTTATTCTCTTAACTCTGCCYAGCATCTGTTCCAGGTGGCCACTCCAAGGCATCAGCACAGGCCATGCAGTGTGAGCAGGCACAGCCACGATGCCATTGCTCTTATCCAGCACTGCTGGCCAGGGTGAGCACACGTGAGCAAGGCTGTCCCTCAGACTGTCCCACATCAGAGCTGCCCAGCTGGGATTTAGACCTTCACTGATAGCCACACACTGAGCTCAAGTGACTCTGTGTCACTGACATATTTCCTGAAAAATACCTTTGCCAGGATTTTTCTCCTGAGAAGCTGACAGGCCTCAGAAATAAAATGTAAACAATAATCATCTGATTGCTTGGAATGTGGTTTGGAGGTTGCTTACCAACAGGTGCATCTTTGATCGGTTCCATGTGGATTGTTTTTACTTGATGACCAATCCTAGTTCAGCTATGTCAGGACTCTGGTCAGTCAMAGGTTTTTTATTATTCATTCCTTTCTAGCCTTCTGATGTCTCCTTTCTTCTATTCTTTAGTATAGTTTTAGTATATCATTTTCTTTTAATATAATATAKTATCAGAAAGTAAAAAATCAGCCTTCTGAAACATGGAGTCAAGGTTCTCATCTCTCCCCTCGTCCTGGGGACCCTCAAACACCACCAGGACTCTGCACGCCCTTGCTCAACTTAAGAGCTGCACCTTGAAGGAATTGCTTTCTGAATGGCCCAAATTCTTTTCCTTCCTGGGGAGATGCACCTTTGATACCCTGGCAGTGTTTAACTGACCTCTCCATTTGCCCATGTAGCCATGGGCAGTGAAACWGCTCRTGACAAAGCCAAAGTTTCTYGGAGTCTGCAGCATTGGCATCCTGWGAGGAAAGTGTTTTATTCTGCACAATAGCCACAGCCAATAACTGCACAGGGAAGGAAGGGCAGAGTACCTTAATCTCCTCTCCTAAACAGCTTAACTAACTATAGGAGATGCAGTGCCTGGCATTCAATAACCACTCAGTGCTTTGACTTGTTCCAGGAACGCATTACAGAGAATGTCAATAAACTTTAATTAGCAATATATTTTTAGTGGCACTGCTACAGCTTGCTGCAATGAAACATTTCTCCCAAGATTTTCTAAAGCTTTCCTAAAAGAAAACTTGACACTTAATAATGAAAGACATTTAGAGATTGTCATATAACAGCATCCATTAGGGCACTGTATACTTCTCACTCAGAAGTGGTAAGGTTACCTTGAACATGTAACTATCATTTAAAGTAGTCTTTACTTTTCTGTTAAGAAAATGAGCAATCACTGGCAAAAATCAGGTGCAGCTGACAAAGTTWAACACTTTCTTTCACCTTTTAATGAGACCACAGCAATGGCCTTACTGTCCTAAMAATAGCAAAGGAGAGGGAAACATTTAAAACTTGTGTATGTGTGTGCACCTGCATGCACAGCCAGGCTCATTTTGCAAACAAAATGTCACGTTCTTCAATGACCTCCAGGATAACAAGCTTGAAATTGTAGCTTCAAAGCTGTATTGTGTCTATACCTTTTGAAAGAATTGCAATGGCATGTTGCATGCCATCCTCATGCATCAAAGCGCTGCTCCCAGTAGCTCTAGAAAACTTTGTGATGAGCTATGATGAGGTGAGGTAAACTGGGACCTGAAATCTTGTCCCTTGAGAAGGCAGAGAGAAATCTTTTACTGTATAAACAYGAAAGATCTAAATATCACCTCTTTTCTTCACATTACTATACATATCYTCACTTTTCTGCCACACCTTGRCCCAGATTGAAAGTCATCRAGGACAARGAATCCATCTACAAGTTTTGTCACCTTTATCTACAGCTTTACATAGAATAGACATAGAGAGGGGGAGAGAGAGGCATCTCTTCTACCTGCATGTGTGTCTGTGTGTTTCCATTACAGGAGGGAACAAATCAAACTGCGGTATTATTGACTCATTCCAGCATCACAGTGCTCGTGATCAATATAATAACTGCACACACCATTCAGAAGGAACATTTCACCTCCATTTGCATGCAGGTAACACTCCTAGTGTGGTGCCCCAGCCTGTGTGCTCAATACACCACAGCTGTAGCCTCAAGCAAGGTGTAATTTACAAGCAAGGTGTAATTTACACTCTGCTTTTCATTCATTTCATCTCCAGTGTTTGGAACAATCCTGTGCTGCTTTTACACCTGAATTTCTAGAATTTCCTACACTGAACTTTGCAATGAGATAAAGGTGCAATACTACAAAAAGTATTCTGATCTGCATATTATTTCTTTTTCTGCTCCCTTTTCCTCCCAGAAATGCTGTACTAACACACATGAAGAAGCAAAGTGAAGCCAAGGCCCTGAGATGACTCCCACACCTGCAGGAGTGTGCACATTGCCTGAGAGCTGTTGGGTCAAGCTGCTCAAACTGAAACCCCTGTTCAGCCAGCTCACTGTCACCCCAAACAGCTCTCACTGAAGCAGGAATACCACAGTACCAGCAGAAATCCCTTGGGGCTCCTCAAAGCTCTGATGTAGGTGGCCCTTGGGGAGAGCTGTGAACAGGAGAATTGCAGAGAGCAGGAGCAGTGCTGTGCAGCTCTCTGTGGTTATTCAGATTAATCACAATCTRGCCCAGTGGACCCAAGGTCCAAACAAACTCATTATTTTTAAGCTAGGGAGCCTTCAGGTGTGCCACATTTTTGAGCCTGGGATTAGTTTATGAGACAAAACGATTTTTAGTGCTATGATGCAGAAGCCATTCCAGTCTGCTAACTACCTGAAACACCGAGATCAATTCTGAGAGTAAAACATCAATTACCTCACTTACTGAGACAGGATAAGCAGCAATTAAAAGGGTAGGGAATGCTGCTCTGCATGAGGTTMCTTGTCTGGTTTTTCAGTGTATCACAGCAATTGTTTTGATTTCTAATTGTGTCTAGAGACTGGAATTCAGGCCTTTTACACCTCAGCGTGCATATTCTGAGACAGGGGTGTCTCATTACTAAAATAAAAATGCCTGATGYGTCTCAAGCAGGCACACACAATTACAAACAACAATTAATTTCCATTGTGAAAAGATACTTTTGCTGAAGAATTATGACCTGGGCTCAGCTACACTGTAGTACCTATCATAAATAAATAAGTCTAAACTATGGCATTTCTGGTATTTAACACCCACCCTTCCATAGAGAACTAAATCCTGCAGGAACTGAGCACCTCTAGAGCAAACACAGCCTTGGCCTTGCRCCTGCTGCATGGCATGAAGGTCTCTGAAGTTTGGAAGTTTAGGAAGGCCATGGGATATTCCTGAAAGCCTGGAAACAGCAAATGTCCCACACAGGAGGGAAAGAGCTGCTGTTTGCTCACACCAAGCAGCACTGACAAACTGGGCACAGGTCAGCAAGAGCCTCACAAAGGTCCAGAGACACCAAAATCTTATTKAAGTGACCAAACAGGCCATAKGTGTACATTTAGCAACCTGGAACAGGTATCCTTCCATACCTAGAGCTGAATCCAAACCCTGTGATGGAGACAGCCCTCCATCAGATTTGCCAGATCATCAAAAGCAATGGCAAGTTCTGCAGGGATGTTCTGCTCAGAAATACCCTGACAGTTCCTCTGAACTCCTCCAGCTGCTGAGCTGCTGCTGGGATGGGTTTTTTAGGGACCTGAGCCATCCAAACAAACCAGGCACCTGGCTCAGGTCCCCAGRACCTGCAGCAGCTGATTGCCACTGGGCAGTGACAGAGCTGGAGATGCCAAGTCAGAGAGATTTTCAGTGTCTATAAACCGTCCACATGGTAAAGCTCTTTAAATAAAGCTCAATTTTTAAATGTGTAATTAAAAAAAATTCCTTCCATTCTAAATAAAGACARAAATCTATTCTATAACATCAGACTTTGCACAAAAATGGTTATTTTTCCCCCATTTTTTTCCCCAGTTGAACTCTCACTGTACCTCTGCCTGGTTGCTGGTGAAGATGAAGCCCTGGAGTAAAAATGGGAAGCCTCCTTGTGGCCTGTGCCCTTGGCAGGTGTGCAGCAGTGTGACAGCAGTGTGAAAATGGTTATTTTCCCCCCATTTTTTTCCCTTTTCCCCAGTTGAACTCTCACTGTACCTCTGCCTGGTTGCTGGTGAAGATAAAGCCCTGTAGTAAAAATGGGAAGCCTCCTTGTGGCCTGTGTCCTTGGCAGGTGTGCAGCAGGGTGACAGGGCACAGATGCAGGCTGCCAGGAGAGCCACACTGCTCAGTGCCTGCTGCCCATGCTAGGAASGAGCAATCATTCCTTAAAATGACTGCACAGATTTCTTTACTAAATAAAGCCAGACTTAAAATACATCATGGAGATGTCTTGTTGGTTGTGGTGTTGTTTTTGTGGTTGTTTTTTTTTTTTTTTTTCCCTAAAGCCTTTCATTTGATTCCTGAAACACTGTAATTCCTAGGTGTACATTTAGCAACCTGGAAACTTGGGATTAATAACACTGCAAAGAAGGGGAAAAAAAACCACCAAGCAACCCTCACCTGTCCAAGTCTGATAGGTATCAATCCTGAGAATTCTTTTTACCTAAAGAGACTAAAAAAACCCCCTTGATTTCATAAAACCAACAAATTGTGAGCATCTATTAAAGTGATTTTTTTTCTTTCCCTGCATATTTTATAGTGGTTCTCAGTGCTGCTCAATTCCTGGAGCTGAATCTCCTGAGTAAGCACTATTGGACCATATCTTAGAGAGTGTGTGTGTGTGGTTTGCATTCTAAGGCTGGGGCCAACATTGATTTTATTTCCTCTTAGTATTTTATAGTTATTAGACTGCAACAAATTTTTTTTGTAAGTCAAGTATGGATTTAAATACGGAAGCCAAGAAGGAAAGGTACTGCATCTGTACTATGCCATAAATATAATATATTTGTGATTTCTTTTTTTTTAATTAATTTATTTTTACTGTTACAGTTAGAGGGGTGATAACTGTGTGCTTAGTTTATGTGGCAGCTCCCCTGGAAAGCCAAGGGAGACTCTGAAGCCCTGGAAACATCCATGGAGTGCTGCTCTGGCCTCTCCTTGCACCTCACCAGCTGGCTTCTCCTTGCTTTGCAAGGAACAGTGTTGCCACCATCTGTCTTTAGGAGAAAATAAACTGAAAACAAACACACACAAACCCAAAACCAAACCAAACCAGTTGCAAAACCAAACCTATCAAGCAAGAAAGAATAAAAAGGGGAAATGCTTTTCTCAGAGCAAGTCAATAGCATAAGTGCAATGGGGGTGTGGGAAAGGATTGCTATCCATATCCATAGGGATTAGAWTAGAAAATGGATTTGAAACACAAAAAAAAAGCAAGGGAGGAGTTTGTCTGCATTTTAAATAGCTTTGCTATCATTACCTAAATATCCATCTCCATGAGAAATAAGACAAACTTGGCATTTCACAGGGAGAGTGGGGAAGGAAGACAAGCAACTTTTGGTTCTATTTGATAGTTCTGAACTAATTATATAAGAAATATGTCTATAATCACTTCTTTTTGAAAAGAAAATAAGTTCAGCAGCTATCTAGGTATTAGAAAAAAAATCTTAAAGGTTTCATACATTTTTGTTGTACATGTCATGTTCCAGCTCCAGTAATGTGGAATGCCTGGGGCCCAGAGAACAAGAGAAGAACTATTCTTCATTACCAGGTTATATAAAATCCCYCTCTGATGTCTGGAATTATTTTCTAAAAATGAAAAAGAATACTGCAGTCCATTTCCACTGCATTTTACTCCTTGTAGTGCTCAATAACCAAGTTTCAAAACCCATTTGTTCAGAGGCAAGGAGGAGCACATGAAGAGCGAGAAATTCCCCTTGGTAGTCAGCTCTCACCAAGCTGGACCACCCCACRCAGGATCAGGATATCACAGGTAAAATCTTCCTAAAAGCAGTAAATATTCTCTCTGAATGGACTCCCTGTTGTGAAATTCAAAGCTGTGTTTCATGTCAGGTACAAACAGGTGATGTGTGTATTTGTGAGTGCACTGACAGTGGGAGAGCTGTGAATTTTAATAATAACTGAGGAAAATGAAGCATGGAAAAAGGCTTTGAAATTAACCCTAGTTGATTTAGGAGCATTGGAATTAAAGCGTTAAAGATGTTGCTTTTTGCTTATAGTTAATCCATAAAGAGCTCTGCAACAAACCTTTTGAAGTATAATTTTAGAATATTACTTGTATCCTTGAAACTATAGCTTTGGAATATATATAAAGGAAATATGCTTATCTCACACCCTATTGAAGCAAAGAAAAACAGCTTGAGAGAAGAAGATGAACACCACCTCAAGGGTTTATGGTTTCGACCAAGGGAAGCTGGACATCACTGCTATTAGATTTAGAGTCTCTGCAATTAAAAGGTGGACCCACATTTGGGAGTTGGACTCTACCAGATGGGATTCGTCTTCCTTCTGTCGGAAACTRGACCACGACCATCTGGGGATACTCCTTTAAAAACACATCCTGAGAACAACTAAATCACAATAGTGTATAGAATTGTGATGTAATAATTTAGAATAAATGTTGCTGATGTATAAAAAATTGGAATAGAAACTGCTGAAAAAAACTGATGAGTACCCCTATAAATACCTGTAATCCTCAATTATCAGTGTGCAGTTGGAGGGAAAACTTCCCCCRCTGTACCCAGCGCTGTATTGCTCATACTTTACCATATTAAATAAAAAATTGATTGCTGCTTGAATATTGGCCTAGTCAAGCTTCTTATTTATAACACTGTCACTGTCAAGGTGAGTTAAACTGATTCTAGGTGGAAGATCAAGCCCTGTGTTCYAGCAGAGCTGGAGTCAGTTCCAGTTAACACAAGTGCTTGGAATGAGGGCTTTCCTCCCTTACTGAACTCTCCCAGGGCAGTCAGAGCACCTCAGGCCTTGCCCAGAGCTGCCCCAAACCCTCATGCCAGCTCCCTTCCCTGCTCCAGCACCCTCAGCTGAGAAATGCCACGTGCGTGGCCTCAGTGAGATGGAAAAAAGAGCACAGAACATTTTAAATATTAATGCATTATTGCTGACAAGCCTGACACGRTGTTCTGGTATTTACAGGTTTCAAAAAGCTGATATTCTTCCCCTGTGACTGCCAGTAAAATACAGCCATGTATATGTGTAAAATGGTATTATCATGCATAATACCAGTGGAAAAAGATATCATCACCACCTGTGTTTAGGTCTAAAGGCATCCCACAATACAAATAAAYAGTGCAAAACCCCCACAAATATGTACCAGAGTGTACTGAGCTTAAGAATCAGGGCCTGTTTCAACATGAGAGCAATTCTGCTGTTAAATASCAAAAAATCTGCACCAGCAGTCACCAACCCTTCCCAGTGGTACCCAGCTGTACCTGACACTTGGCCTCAGCTGGAAAAGAAACAAGCAGGATGTCAGCAGAACTGAGGATCACCATGATGACTTTTGTTGCTCTGGAAATACTTAAAAATAAATAAATAAAYGAAAGCCAACCTTCTCTTTTTTTACCTTGCAAGAGTCTGTATTTAAGAGACAAATGTRGCAAATCATAGGAGGGGAAAAAAGAGGGAACATTCTGCTTTCCTTTAATATCTAGATCATGTTAATTGATCCCAGTAGAGCCCCTCATTGCCAGACTACTGCAATTAGCTCACCGATTTCTGTATTTGTATGATCTTGCTTCTGCTAATTACAGATGAAACAATCCTTTGGAGGAGGTTAAAATTCCCCTCTCTTTTCCTGGGGAAAAGCATTAACACCTTTTCAAACACTTGCAAGTTTGTGAGACCTTCCAGGGTCASCATTTGCATTACAAGCTTTAGTTCAAGAGCACAACTTCGAAATTAGCAAAGGCAATGACACTGAGCGAGGCAAGGAGAGGCAGCAGCACCTCGTCACTGCAGATCCATGGAACAACCAGATTCCCTGGAAAAAGCATGGTTCTTCACCTGCCCAGTCCCAAGTGCCATGGACTAAGCTTTAGTTTGTGAAAAATGAAAAATAAGGAAAAAAAAATCAAAACACCACCAAAAAACCCAAAAAAATGTGTGTGACAGAGGCTCCAAGATACTTCATTGCAGGCACCACAAACAACCACAGAATCCCAGAATGGTTTGGGTTGGAAGGGACCTTAAAGCTCATCTTGTCCCACCCCTGCCATGGCAGGGACACCTCCCACTGTCCCAGGCTGCTCCAAGCCCTGTCCAGCCTGGCCTTGGGCACTGCCAGGGATCCAGGGGCAGCCACAGCTGCTCTGGGCACCCTGTGCCAGGGCTGACCACCCTCACAGGGAACAATTCCTTCCTAAAATCTAACCTAGCTCTACCCTCTGACAGTTTAAAGCCATTCCTGCCTGTGCTGTCCCTGCTCAGGACTGTCTCTAAGGATTTACACTCCCRTGGAATGATGTTAAACTGCTGACAGCCAAGTGCAGCATTTACAGAAGTGTCTCTGTTATGAAGATACCATGCTGTAACTTCACAGATGACTGGTGGCATCTAACAACTTATTTGAGAGAAAAAAAAATAATTAAAAAAACCCATTGCTGGAGTGAGTTTGTTTGGACCAATGCCTTCAGGCTATCCATTACTACTTCAGTCTTAGCAAAGTGTCTTCATCTTGCATAATATTGAAGTGTTTTGCCTTTTTGCCKCAAATAACTGCAGTAATCTCAAAGAGAGGAGGGAAAATATCTGAACTCTTTCACTTAGACTTTACAGAATTATTCATAGCAGCTTGCAAGTCTACTGAGATTATTCAAAACTTGAAAAGAAACCCAATATTTCTATTCTAATATTGCATGTACAGCTCTGCAGCAATTATAAAACACACTGCTCAGTACTTTCCTTAACATAGGCTGGCTTGAAAYTAATTGTTCTGGAAAGAAGTAAGTAGATCTCATTTACTGCTGGAACATAACTTGAATACAGTTTTCATGTATTAMAATTATTCCCTGGTGGCTAAAAGGAATGAACAAAGTCTCAGGGAAGGCAAGGGTTTGTTCCACAGCAATTAGCTACCATCACAGAGGCTGAAGTTGCCTTCTCTTTATTATTACTCCTATGATGGGAGGTTAAAGTGAACTGTTAACACTTCACACAATCAAAACCAGGTTTAGGAAATACACACTCTACCAGGCCATTCCTCACAGAAAGAGATGCTATTAACACCCAGGATGGTGGTATTACATTCACAACTTGGTCAACTTATATTTTGGTTATACTGCAATATTTTTAAAGGAAAAAACCCTGGAGAACATGAATTCTATTTTCTACTTGCAAAGAAACAGAAAGATACAGTCTTTGTTGTCAGCTCACTTAAGCAGCCTGAAAACCATTTCAGGCTTATTGATCACTTATTAATCTAGTATTTAATTATTTTTTTCTATTGAAAACAAACACTTTGGAATACTTAGAACCCTTAAGATAARTTATCTCCTTAATTTTATCCCTGACTTCACATTGTAACCACGGTAGGAGTCTTGTTGCTTTTGTCCCTTCAGTCCCCACAACCCTTCCCAKTGGTACCCAGCTGTACCTGACATAACCAACATTAGGGAGGAAGAAGAAAAGCCCCACACAAACACTGGCTCATCATCTCTCCACAGCACTAAGAAAATTACACTGCACTTGAAGGGAAACAGAAGATGTGAAACAGAAGGGAAACAGAACAAAGTTCTGGCTTTGCTTCAGCAGGGCATYAGGCTGAGTGTGCAGGACAATTCCTGCTCACACCTGCCCAGCTGGCTGCTCCACAGTCCAAGAGGCTTCAGCAAGGCCTGCAGAGCTCCTAATCTCTCATAACAGTTGTTATCAGAACACTTTACAGCTATTTATTTAAATAGCTGTCCCCAAGCTTCTCTGCCTCAATAAAAGAAAAAAGGAAAAAAAAAGCCCAGCAACAGCAGCAAGTGATTTTGTTCATGAAAAAACCCCTATGTTTGCACATAAAGGCAGGTTCTACTGAAGAGTTTCAAGTTTTCAAGAACTTGAAGAGTTTCAAGTGTCAAAACCTCAGTCCAATTTACGCACAGACACTTGTATCTGAAAAGTGGCAAATTTCTACAGCTGAAACAAAAATCCCCATCCAGAACTGGAATTAAAGCAGTCAATGATTTCCAGAAGGCAAAGCAGAGTGTCCACAGATGGGCTCAGGTGCCTTTCAGTGGTGAGGCTGCCATTCATTTCCCCCTGTGATTGCCCAAACCCCACAAACAACAACCCTTGGACACTCTGAATGTTGAGCAGCTCCAAGATCTGTCATTTATCCTCCCCCAACAAAAACAAATAAYTGAGAAATACTGCTGACAAGGGATRAGGTGAAAAAACCAGTCRTGGCTCCTCTGCAGCTGCCAGTGGGCCTTTCCAAGCACAGCAGGAAGAACCCAGTGCCCCGGGGACATGCAGGAGAGCAGGACACACCTTCCCTGAACAGCCACTGCCAAGGGGTTCCTGCATGGACCCTGCAGCCTCCTGACAGCCTCCATGCAAAGCTGGGCCTTAAAAGGCCAAGCCAACAGCAAAGTCGAGTCAAAATGACAATGAGCAGGCTCATAGAGATTAACTTCGTGATAAAAATTAATATCAGTATAAAAGTAATAATAAAAAAGTCAGTATTTTAATAAGAAATGAAAGACTTAATCCTTMATGTGACAGATGCTGTATTTTGGAAAGGATTCAGGTTGGTTTTATACTAAGTAGATGACCAATGACTCTGAACTGTAGAGTGTAATGGCTGTACTTATATTAACAAAAATCCGTTCTTCCTCCAATCAACACCTAACACTGACCAGACTGAAATTAGTAAACATGGGCAGAAGTTAACTAAATTTGAATTCTCCACAGGTCTGTTARAAGTATTATTTTTCCCATCAGCTCTTAAAACCTTTCAAAAACCAAACTGATTTGCAGCATGGTGGCTGGCGGCTCACAGTTCAGCAATGGTCCTTTCTCAGCAAGAGACCAGTGACCAGGGTTCAAATGCCCACAGTTAACATCTTGGACACATCTCAATATTCATAGTTGGCTTGATTAAAAGACATGGTTTGACATGAATGGAAGGATTACCTTTTGAAGCCAGCCAAGCTGCAGTGTTTGAGTGCCACTTCAGGTGGTGTTTATCAGGAGAACGGCGGCGGCGCTGCCCGACCAGGCTGCCTGCACTGCTGCCTGCTCCATTTTTCCCCATAATTGCAGGATATACTTTATTGTGACAGGGGCCCAAGCAGTGGAATTCCAATATGCTATCCATCAGGTTCTCCATTATTGGATTAGCTGGATGTGGCATCATTACCGCTGCACTTTCATGCCTATCATTGATCGTGGCGTTCCTTCTATTTCACAATTAATGCAAGTCAGCTGGATTGATCAATCTTCTGATGAGTTTGAGCCACAGTCAATATATTCTTATGGCTCTGTGCTACTGATCTGTATGTTTTATAGCTGTGCCTAAGGATTTGTCATTCTGGCTACACATTTTCTTGTTCCTTTTTCTTTAGATACTCCTGCTCCAACCTTGCTGCCTAAACCACAAAGTGTTTATGAATGACTCGCGTCCCATGAAAAAACAGGGGGTAACTAAATTCATCACTGGAAAGAATTTTCTTTAAAAAAAATAAATACATCACACTCTTGAGTAGGTTTAGCAGCAGCCAGTCTGAAAGCTGAAAATACTGAGCTTCCAAGGAATTGCAGACATTTCATAGGAGTGCAAGAACTTTCACTGAAAGCAGCTTTGTGAGATGTGCAGATATGTTAACAACTTGACTGTTAATATCTTTCTAACACCATGATAGCTCTAATTGTTTTTTTTAACCTTACTCTTCTTTCAGAGGGTAAAGAAGTGTGCAGGAAAATCTCTTGACAGTGAGAGGGAGAATGAAGTGATGAGGCATTAGGAGAAACAGGGAACCACAATATTTGCTTAACACCATTCTTGTTACCCTGTGTCACAAACATTGCTATCCATTTCMGAAAATTTTCTTTACAGAGGAGAATAAAGTTACTGTCATTTTCTAATAAAAGACAGACTAGACATAAAAGTGCAATAATATACTTTTGAATATTCTTTGTAAATGTGTCTTTTATCTGCCTGTTACAGAATGTACCCAGATCAATGCCTGTAGTTTTTAATGTCTATAAAAATAATGTGATTAAAAAAAAACCCACATAAAAAAACCCCAGCAAGCCAGAAAAACTCAAACAAAAAGTCACCAAACACAAACCAAACTAAACCAACACGAAACTTGAAAGAGCCATGTTAATACTGGTTCACTATTAGAGTTCCATTTCCATTCATCTACATCCCATTATAAGAAGCCTCAATTAACAGAAGATGCTACATTTAAATATAAGAAAGTGAACTGAAAGTTGGACAAAGAGTAAAATAAGTTAATGAATACATTCAAATTAGAGTTTGGATGTTCTGGACTGGTTTGCACACACAGTGCCCTCATTAAATGAAGAATAATTGCTTTTTTTCATCACTCTCTCATCCGGTTGCCAAAGCTAGGACTGGTGAGAACCACMAGGTATTAGCAGTGATAATTACACTGCAGTTTTGTGACAGTGATACCACAGTTTTAAACACCTTGTTTCATCTTGYAGAATCTAAACTTATAGGTAAAAGSCACTTATGAAGCCTTTTTATGAAGCCACAACTGAAGCCTTTCARCAATTTATTCCAATTCAAAAAGCAAAACAACCTCTGAACCATTTTTTTATGTAAGCCTTGAAAAAAACCACCAACACAGGAAGAAAAAGAAACACACTGTCTGACAGGTGGAAATGCTCTGTTAAATATAAAATGAGTTGCATTCAAAGCAAGTAAAGTGTTCCCCTAAACATCCTGGCTTTGAGGAGAGCAGGCATTTCACATTATCCATACATAATTCAGCCCCACTGAAAGGGCTCCACCTAAACTATTTTCCATTGCATTCCTAGGAAATTTGGAATAGAAAAGACAGAGCTTGTGCCCTAAACATGGATAATATAACACAACACTGAGCTGTTACAGAGCTTTCAAAAGCACTTGGAMAACCAAGGAGCAGCCCTTTCCCACCAGTGCCAGGCAGAGCAGGGTCACTGCTGGAATCACTGGTTTTCTCCACCTGGAAAAACATGAACTAAGCAACATGCCAAATCATTTGAAGTCTATTTAAGTCTTAAATTAGTTCATGAATCTATATTTAGGCTGCCTACATATATGGCCTGGATTTAGAAATGCAGAGCACAGCAMATCTTAGCACTGTACCCAAAAGTGCTCACATCTTTCAGGAATCAGGCCATTATATTTAGATGCCTAATTATGGGTACAAGATTTGAACAAACTTAGCCTGGAGAATTTCAGCCTAGATAGGTGCACATGACATCACAAAGGTTTTGAAGTTGCTCTGAGATATGATACATGAATATGAGCTCTCTGCCATAGTGTAAAAGTGAAAAAACCCCTACCTGGTAATTATAAATATATTACAATTTAATATGTTGGGTACTTACAGAGAAAAAAAAAATCCCTATTTTGTTTCTGTTAAAAAGAGTATAGTATTTCAGGTGCAAAGGGAAGCCAATTAACATTCTATTTAATCCTGTTACCAGAAGATACATGCTAAGCACAGAAACTTTTCTGTTTCAGGAAGGTTGGCAATGAGATAAAGACAACTTTACCAAATAAAGACAACTCTTAAAATAAGGCAATAATTATTCTTAGTGTGCAAATAATTTTTAATTTCTCAGATATTTGGGATTTKCTTTTACATCACAGCATATTTCAAAGGATATTGGAAACAATCCCAAATCTTGCAACTAAAAGATCGATAATGAATTTTTAAATTGCAACTACAAGTCCACTCTTAGAGGAAAACCTGCCCTTTTTTTTTTTTTTTGTATTTTCAAGAGGGAATCAGCTGGGTTTTTTTTGTTTTGTTTTTCTCTATATAGTCACCAAATGACTCAGTCTGCTGGGAAATACGGATATTAAAATGTTTTGGTTCTGACATTGGTGTAGCCTGTTGGAGCCACGCCAGACTTTCAAACAGAATCCTCTGCTTTTCTGAACTAATTCCCTTTCCAAGAAGTGATGGCTGCACTTTGGCCTGATGGCACTGCAGAGATCCCYGCAGGTTTGCTCCCACAGAAAAGCTCAGCTTGATAAAACTCCCCCTGAGCTCCAGGAGGGGCTGAGCCCAGCTCCCCACAAAAATCACTGGGGGTCAGGCGGGCTCTAAAACCAGAGCAGGAATGCAAACCTGGTGTGACTTCCTCTGCTGCTCTCTGTATTTTTGTGGACCACTAATGCAAATGTATTTGTGTTTTCAGGAACTTAACAAGAAAAAAGGAGCCAATCAGAATAGTAAATTTTTAACATTGCTGTGATTTATGATGTTTGGGATGTGTTTGCCCAGTAAAACAGGGAAGGGCATCAGGAATTCAGATGGATGTGAATTCAAAGCAATTTCCAGGAAATGCTGCRTGGCTACACAAACTAAAATTCCATCAATTACTCAACCTGCAAAAGCCCCTAAAAAGAAACATTTCATATATCCATAAATCCTTAATTGTCTTTTACAGTAAAAAGGAATGAACCAAATATTTTTGCTTTCAATTTTTTAATGGAAATCACAGAAAAAGAGCACTGCAGGCATCATATACAAGAGAAACARTCCCCTCCCTGGGCCTAATCTTGTGGATTTTTAGTTCTTGCATGGGCAAAAGGAAGAGTGAGAATGCACACACAGGCAGCAGCTCAGATAACAGGATACACACACTCACCTTCTGTTTCTACCTCCTCAAATAAATGTTCATTACTTTTTCAAAGGAAATGACAAGCAATTTATGAGGTAATACACATAAATGCTCCAAGCACAAGAAAACACAGCTTTCAAATAATGCAAAGAAACTTATGTCTCTGAGGACTTTAAAGGTATTGCCAGGTTCTCTGGTGCAGAGGTGTAGTATAAATACTATAAAATGCAGTAGAAAGCATTAAGCAACACACACTTCCTGCTGAATTATAGATGTAATCAAAATGAGCAAACACACAACATCACTCTTCACCATGCTTGTCTTCCTAGAGAATTTAAGCTGAAGCTCCAGCTTTTGTGTTCCCTGGGTTTTATGCCCTCTCCATTGTTTACCTAAGAGATTCTGAGTTTCATAACATGTCATAGCACATCATAAAAAMGCTATAAACCTGGACATTTCTCTTGAAAGTCATAGATCAAGTTCCCACCAACACCAGCCCCAGGAACTGATTTTGATTCCAGTTATATGTATGTTTCATTGCTTATGYTTCAACACCATTTTAAATATTTACTTAGCATCTTTCTAAAGACAGAGCYGGTGTCATTAAATCAGAGAGCAGAATTGTGTTATGGAAATTGTAATCATTACAGCTTGACCTAAAACTGCTAATGYAGGCTTTTCTGTTGTCTAATTTTGCAGCCAGAGAAGCAGTTTCCTGTGGCTCACTGATCCTGACAATACCCTCAGACCAATTCCCATGATTCCCTCATCATGGGCAGATATCATTTCAACAGATGTCAAGAACAGCTAAGTGCACTTAGGCCTATTTGTTAAATTCCTGGGGGGAGGTAGATTGGTGAAATTCATCCTGTAATTAAACCGCATATTTCTTTCAAGCTGCCTCTTCCCTCTTCCCTTCATAATCCCTCTGCCTTGCATCAAATCATTTAGGCACTTATTGGCCACAATCAATACAATATGAGATCCATTAATTTAGTCCCTGGGAGGTTTGCTGGGAAGAGCAGCCTTGCTCTGCCAGCACTCCCAGGCGTTCCTGCGAGCCCACAGAGCACCTGGAGAGGATTTGTGGCACCTCCAGCCCCTGTGCCCACAGCTCTGGGCTGCAGCCAAACCCACAGGGATGGGATGGGAAACACTGAGAGCAGCCCCCAGTGCAGCTCAGCCCATCCCTGCATGCAGAACTGCAGCAATCAAACCCCAGCGTCACCGTCATATTTTCTGAAAAATCCCTTCACCAGGATTTCTTCTCCTGGGAAGTTGAGAAGCCTCAGAGAAAAATGTGAATAATAATTATCTGATTCGCTTTTCCTGTGTTCTGCTGCTTTGGAATGTGGTTGGAGATGGTTTATCCAACATGTGAATTGTTTTACTTAATGACCAATCACCATCAGCTGTGTCAGACCCTGTCACAAGTTCTKCATTATCATTCTTGTGAAACCTTCTGATGTATCCTTTCTTTACTCTTTAGTATAGTTTTAGTATAGCATTGTTTAATATAATATCATAAAATAATAAATTAGCCTTCTAAGAACATGGAGTCAGATTCTCAATTCCTCCTTCATCCTGGGGACCTCACAAGCACCCCAGCCCAGCCTCCCCTGCTCAGTGCCCCTCAGTGCAGACAGGGAAATGGGACTGGAGAGAAACACCAACGAGGGGTCTCAGGCACAGGTGCACTTCAAACACCTTCCCCCCACATCTCCTCTCTTGCCTTGTATCCTACACATCTTCCTCTTACTGAATGTGGTTGAATTTGGCTGGGATTTGGTTTTATTCTCATAAATGGATGAAACCAGCCATTTATTTTTTTTAGAAAGCAGATATAAACAGAATTCTAAAATTAGCCTATGTTTCATTTTTAAGGATATACTGTTGCATTATATATTTAYAAGCAAATATATCAACCGGGTCTCTAACATGTAACTGTGAAACTGAGGGCTTAGAAGTGTCAACAAGAAACCATATTAAAAGCTTCATAAACCCCAAGCATGTAGCACGCTGGGAAGCTATCAATATGTGCACCAAACAACGTGTCATTTGCAATTAAAATTGTATTTGTACAGAAACAAGGACTAAAATTGGTACACACACAGATTACTAATGTGCTAGGCTAACTTGGGAAGGAAAAAAAATTCTGAGGCTTAATTGGATTATTTCGCTGCAACTGCAAAAACAATCTATCAGACAAAATTCCATATAAATTATTTGCATTTAATTTTTAAAGCAGTGGACTAATTATAAAGTGTTTCTGTCCATTTCATAAGGGATACAATTTTTAACTTTCACATTAGCAACTAATAATTTCAGTGATGTTCTGTGGTCAGTTAGAGCTCATTTCCTGTGGCAGCACAAGGAAAAGAGCAGTGTTGGGGTGTGGCTGGATCAGGTCAGGCCCTGGGGAGGCTGGAGCCCTCGAGGAGAGCTGCAGGAAGGGGGAGAGGAGGGGATGGAGCTGTGGGAAACCCAAACACACCCAGCAGCACAAATGTTTCAAAAGTTCTGCCATGGCCCTGGCTGGATGCACTTGTTAACTGAAATTCCTAAAGATKTTCTTCCCATCTTTTGATRCCTCAGRTTTTARCTTTTATATTTTTCAATTYGGCTGCAAAATCCTGTGCTGCTTTAGTGTGTGGGTTTGGGCTYCATATKAKGGGATGGTGAGCTCTGTGCACAGAGCAGGGAGACAAAACAATTCCTKCTCYAGCTGGGCACCAAGGACAAATGATCCAAATCTCAGCCCARGAGCACAAACMCCGTGGGCTGGAGAGAGAAAAACAAGCAGGGTGGGACTGCAGGGGCTAAAGCTGGAATGGGACAATGAACTGCAAGRTGCAAATGGAGCAGAACTGATCCAAGKGAGAGACCCYGTGACTGGTTGGGCATTTTGGGRCCATTTTGGTTCATTTTGKGRCCATWTTRGTTCATCTTGGGTGCARCCCTGGCTGGGCTCTTGTGCTGCCCAAGGTGGATCCATTGAGGARATCSTTTTAKTAAATCTCTACTTTATTCTTTAGCTCTGTCCAGCCTCTGTTCTAGGTCAGCCTTCACAAGGCATCACTTTCACTCCTGCTCCTAGTATTTCCATGGTCTCACATATTTRAGATTTTAAAGGACCATACACCTTATTTTTTCATTTCTATGTTATGTTTGGGTTTTTTTTAGGAGTGGGAGTGATTGCTTTTTTATTAAATTGAGTGGGGAAAAACAGTGTTACTTCATAGGTTCTCAGTAGCTCAGTAATAAATTATGGTTAAAACAACCACAATACATACAGGAATGTTTTCMACAGTTGGGGTAAACAAAAAAAAAGTTAAAGGTACCACAAGGTCATCATTCTGTACTGCAGATAAACTGGTAAAATCAAAGAAAATAAAAATACTTCAAGTATTTTAAGAGATTTGCATTCCTTTACGATGTATTTTTTCTCTGTGACTAAAGGTACTTGCTAGCTGAAATTGGTAATATCAATTACAGGTTCAGCACTAAAAAAAATGGAGAAAGCACAGCCATTCATTTTATAACCAATAACCCTTCAAGTTTACAAGGTTAACTTGAGTGGAGTCCTGTCCTCCTAACTGGAGAGGAAAGCCCAAACCATTGCCATTTATACTGGTGACTCTGGCACTAACTCAGAGCCAGAAATTCACTTTGGATTTTGCACCTTGGCATTTTCAGGACATGTGTAACCAGATTATTTTTATCTTTTAACTCCACAACCTCATAAGGGACYCAGAAAACTCCTAGACTCACCTGGTGCCTGCTCTTGCTCAGAGCACAATGTGCAGCCACTGCTAATCCCTCCTGAAACTCAGGTTTTGGGTTTTTTTGGGAAGGGTCACTGTTTGAAAGGCATCTACTCTCTATTCATCTTTAATAGGGAATTTCACAAACATGACTCCCATAAATGTTCTTTACTGTCCCATCAGATTAGAAAGGAACCATCTAATTTCTCCAAAATTTGTAGGAAAGACAAATATCTCTTACCAAAAACCAAACCAAAACAACAACAACCAAACCAAGACCCAAACCAAACACAAAAAAAAAAAAACTTCCCAAAATAATGCAAACAAAAACCAACAAAAACCCAAAATAAGCAAAACAAAAAAACCAACCAAACAAAAAACCAAAATAACCAAACAAAAACCAACCAAACAAAAACCAAATAACGACAAACAAACCAACCAAACAAGACACCAAAATAACACAAACAAAAACCAACAACAAAACAAAAATAAGCCTAAACACAAAACCAAAAACCCAACAAAAAACAAAAAAACGCAAACAAAACCAACAACTAAAACCAAAAATAACTGGCAAACAAAACCAATCAAACAAAAAACCAAAATAACACAAACAAAACCAACCAACAAACCAAAATAACGCCAAAACAAACCAGACCAAACACCAAACAACGCAAAACAAAACCAACCAAAAAACCAAGATAACGCAAACAAAAAACCAACAAAAAAAAACCCAAATTAACACAAACAAAACCAACAA
Organism: Sporophila hypoxantha; assembly: GCA_002167245.1. Taxonomy (NCBI): domain Eukaryota; kingdom Metazoa; phylum Chordata; class Aves; order Passeriformes; family Thraupidae; genus Sporophila; species Sporophila hypoxantha. Next base: position 1,664,529 of record NDFG01000257.1, on the reverse strand, counting down.
AAAACCAAAATAACGCAAACAAAACCAAAACCAAAATAAAACCAACCAAACCCAAAAAAAAACCACAAAACCACCAAACACACTACCATAAACAAAAAAACAAACAAAAAAAACCCAAAAAACCACCAACCCCCAAAAAAACACTACCATCGAAAAAAAGGAATACAGTGCATACTTTCACCATGGAAACATACTGCCTTAACCTCACACCCCTGAGAGCTACAATTATGCACTCTAGAAATTAAGAAATTATTAGGAAAAATACATTATCATCCAGGCAAATACTTTTACTATACTTTAATTCATCAGAACTATTTCTAAACTCTCCCTGGGGAAAGAGTACAGTTTAAAATTGCTTACATCTTTCTTAAAAGCTGAAATAAGCTTTCCTGTTTCATCTTTTATAATCTTATTTTAAAGTTTGCAAAAACTGCTGACTTGGTACTGCAAAACAGATAATTATTCCAAATATCTTTTTTGGGAGGTATTTTTCTAGGTATGCCTAATTATTGTCTGCTCTTTTACATTTACTTCTGGATGTCATGGAGATTTGCAAACAACAACAAAAAAACCCAACACAACAAAACCCACACTGGTACACCTGCTTAATGACAATAATTAGGTTACCATTAATTCCTAGAGCTGTCACTGTAGGCTGGGCAGGCAAATAACAAAGGSAGRTAGCTTCAGATCAAAAATAATTAGTCTGAGGGGTTTCTTTTAATATTACTTTGAGGACAACAGCTTCATTCCATCAGGTTTGTTTGGTTTTTTAATCCCACAGGTAGCCRTTTCATAATTACAGGAGGACTGCCTGAGATAACTCCTCCACTTGAAGGAAACGTCTGCTTTCACATTTCCACCCTCTGAACTGTTCCTAAGTTTAGATTCCCTCATTTTTAGGAGGGTAGAGGAGGAATGAGCATTCCCCTGAGTGCTCTCCCACTCAGCAGTTTGTGGGTTTGGAACTTCTTGGGATATTTTTGTGTTTATTTACAATTTCCYGATGGATTTATTCTCCATTAAATTCTCAAGTCTTTCCTTGGACACAAGTACAGATTTAGAATTTGCAGCATCCTGTTGCAAAACCTACATGTGGCATCTGTAAGWTGCTTATTAAGGTGTTTCAAACTAAAAATAGATCCAACAGACAAGCAAAAGGAACTAACCCAAACATGGATTCAAAGAGATCTGCCTTRGGAGTATTTCAGTTTACCATTTATTTTATTTTAATATGTTACCTCTGGTGCGAGCATTTTGCATAAACAAGAACTCTTATTCCCTAAAAATTGCTTTAGAACTACATAAAAAGGCAAAAATTAGTCATAGAATATGAAGTTTCAGCCATTATCAACTTTAGGTCATTATTATGCATAACTACTCCAGTAGAGCAGCACAGATGCAACAAAAGCAATTCTGTCTCAAACTAAGCAAGGTGGTCAGGAAAYTTAATAATTAGTTAGAAAAATAAGTAAATAATAAAAAAACACTGCAAAACACTGAAGTGACACGTGGTAAAAAATAGCAAAAATATTGAGAAATGCAAGAGTTTTCTGCAAACTCTTTATTTTATCTCATTTCAATTACCTTCTTTTCCAGCTATAATCAGGTATAACAACAACTTGGCTCTATGCAATAATTACATTCTAACTGTGGGATTGCAATAGCCTGAAGGCTCAGACTTGGTAGCACCTACAGATTATTCTGTTTTATAAGTATTATTAAAAGCAAATGAAGGAAAACTAGAAGAATAAGATTAGCATTATATAAAAAACTACTGCACTAGAATACCTCATTAGGAAAATAAATAGTTTTCTCCTTAAAACAAGAAAGTATGAAGTTAAGAAAGTTCCATTTCAGACTCCTAAAGAGAAGAGGTTTTGTGCTACTATTTCTTTTTATTCTAACATTGCATTTSATTATAAAAGTGGAGAACATACTGCCCATTTCATGTCTTTTTGCAAAAATTGTTCAGACTTCTTTTGTTTGTGGAAAAAACCCATGATTTCTGCAAAGAGGGAGTAGGAATGCTCAAACCCTGTGCCTAGGGCAGCAGCAGGACAGACACACAGCCTTCATTCTGAACTCCTCAGCCTTTGCAGCTCCCAGGGACACCAGCCAGGCTTTGAAGGGTTGGTGCTCTGCTTAAATCATCCCCACTCCCTTTTTTTTTATTTCAGGAAAGCCCTTTCTGTCATTTCAGGAAATCCCTTTCCRTCCTCAGAATCCTTAAGGCTTCTGCTGTTTCATGTAAGATTATCCTTCTCTTCCCTTCTGACACCAGTTTCCTTTCTTTCCACTCTTCCATAACCCCTCAGCTCCTACAGTTCTCTGGGTTTCTGTGTAAMATCACCTCTTTAGGCCTGCAGGATGCAGAGTCCACAATCACACACAGGAGTTTTCCTGTGATAGCTCCCAGTCTCCTCCCAGGCAATCCATCTGTTAAGGAAATGTGGTTGACAGAGCCCCCTAATGAATATTTTGTAAGCCAAAGCTAAAAGCCAGTTCTCCATGCTCATGCTCACCCAATCTCTACCCCACTTTCTGTGCCATCAGMCAGACAGCTGATAATAATTCCTGCTCTAATTGCCCTCTCCCATTATCTCTGTCAGCTCCTTGTCTGCCATCAGCTTCTTCCAGGGGCTCTGAGAGATGCCTGCCCTTGCTTTCCCACTCTTTTCCCCACACATCTTATTTCTGGCCATTTATCACCTCCTAAGACATTTTCATATGACTCATGGGGTCAGCTCTCTAATGCAGACATTTGGAATTAAATCTCATCTTTGTCAAATCTCCTCATGGATATCTAACAACAGCTTCAAGTTCAATGCAGAACTTCCTTTCTCCTATTGCCCATCAGCTTCCAGGCCCTCCTTTTCCAGCTTCCCATAAATTCATAATTTTGAGCTCATGGGAAATCYTGCAGATTTTTTCTGTGTAGCATTTCTAAGATCTAGCACTTGATATCCATCTGAAGAATTTAAATTCTCACTTCAACATATCACTTTACAATTAACTTTTCTTTTCCCACCTCGGCTCTACTCATGACCTTTCAGATTGCTGCTGCCAGAGAAACTTTGTGAAATTATTGTTCAGACCATTTCAGGCACCTTTTTGGTGGTTCAGACCATTTCAGGCACCTTTTTTATCATCCCCCCTCTATCCCCTCAGACAGTCTTTCCACCTCTCTCAAGAACAGAAACAGCAGGATGGCACCTCTGTAAACTGAATATTAACTCCCTTATTCCTTCAGAAAGTGATATAACACTTAATCAGTGATATCAGTGGCATCACTGAAGTTATGGTGAAAGGTTATAGTATAGCCAAAGTATACCCTGGTAACCCCTTTTTTAACATCTAGAACACAATGCAGGATTYCACAGTTCATCACTGATCTCTCTTCTCCAKCCTAACAGYCACACTTTTTCTCTTTTCWCAGAAYTAACTAGGTTGGAAAAGACCTCTGAGATCATCARGTCCAACCTTTTCCCTTCTTATTTCCCATCCTTAAATTCTGAAATGGTTTAGGCTCCCCTCTCCATAGCTGAAAACGTGACACCAATTAATTTGCTTGCAAGGCTGAGATTTTGGGGAAAATGGGGGAAAAAGTACAAAGGTGTCACACTCTAAAAGCTTTAAATGTTACAGTCAGGATCATTTATATCATTTTTGTTGACTCTTATCCTTTCTGTAATGTATTTTTTGTCAGCTTCTAAATTACTGATTTTAATCCATCAAGCCAGGCAGGCCCACAATCAATTGAAAGGTACAAGAGCAAAAAGCTAGCTCTTAATCATTATTAGTTCTTTGTTCAAAAGAACTCTGCTTTAACTTTTGATCTATGTACCTCAGACAATGCAAAATCTATTTGTTTGAGTTTAATCTTAATCAGTGCTTTGTCTGGTAATTAGCCAAGGAGGATGACAGCATTCTGGGGTAATTTCTAATGGTTCTYACAAAAGAGAGTAAGATCACTTCACTCAGGATGATGTTTTGTGTTCTAAAACAACACTGCATGAAATAAATATAAATATGTGCAAAACATGCATAGAATACATCATACATCCCACTTTTTCTCTCAAGACAAACATCTTTATATGAAAAAAAAAATTGAAAAATCTTTTTTCTTTTTCTTTGTTTTTGGCCATGCCTCCTACCTGAGCTGCTGAGTAACTYCTACCTTGCAGAGGTAACAATAAATCAAACACATCTCTTGATGTACAAATATTATCCAGTGCTTTTAAGAGAATTGAAACACTCTGGAAGTGTACAAGCACATGACATGTAGCATGCACCAGATTTATTAAAGAGGGAAAGGGTTCTCCAAGCCAATGGAACAGTGACCCAGCTTTGCAGACAGCCAGGTACATTTTGCTGCCCTGGTTTTTCTTGGCTGACTTCTCTGCTCCAGCTCTCAGACACAAAAATTTTTGCTAAAAAACTTAAATTTTGAGGGTGAAATGGAGCCCTAAAAAAGGCAGTGGGAGTTCCTGTTAGTAACCAAAGCACAGCAAGCCCATCACATCCCAGGATCAGGTTGCTCAAAGAGCCACTGTCAGCTCCCTCCTGCTGGGCACTTCCACTTAATGACAGCATTCCCTGCAATGCCTTGGGGAACATAAACTTATTTTATGGCTAGCAAAGGGAAGGGTTTTTTAAAACATGACTGTATTATTGTAAAATTRTGCTAGTATCAGAGTCAAGAAAAASTAATTTTAAAGTTAAACCATCACCTTAAATTCTTTTCTGTCACTGTGTACTACTTGGTTATKTTTCATATCTCAAGGTGTAACAGAAAGCAATGCTTGAAAACAGGGTTAAACACCTGGGGGATGTAACTTTATGGCATTAGCCCTGATTATAAACATAAAGGTAAGTGATGCATTGTAATAGAATCATCTTATGGCCCAGGCAAAGACTAAAACGTAAAGCTTCACACTGTGCTCACCACGTTCAGTTAAAAGCAGAAAAAAATRGTGTTGCATTTTCCCCATCCTCAGCAGAACTGCCATCCCTTCTCCCAGGGTTTTCTAATCCTTTCTGGCACCTGAGGCATCTGAACAGTTGGTGGGAAGAAGTGAAACTGTGACGAAGTGAGTCTCATTTCAGATTTACAGTCCAATCACTCACAAAACCTGCCAATTCACTTTATGGCATGTACTGTGAAAATTCATTATTTAATATGAGCCTAAAAAATCTATTGGTGCACTACAGTAGCTTGACTTTSAATTATAAAAGAACCAGTAACTCAGTATGTGGTGTTTTTAGACTTGTAGTGAGATAGGCCAGCATACACTTAAAATGTCCTTTGTATGTTCCACTCAAGCACAACATTTGTTCAGCCAACAAACTGCTCTATTTCAGCATTTTTTCTGTGTATTTTTATCTGACTGCTATGTATGCATTAATCCATGTACTCGTGTATGTGTTATGTGCTAAAAAAGAAGGGTACAACAATAAATGACCAGTCCAGGTTAGAAATAATTTTGATTTAAAAAAAATTTCATTAAAAAAAAAAAAAAAGACGACATTTTAACCCACTAGTTTTCAGATAATGGAAATCATAACTACTCCAAGCAGATCAACTCACTAAATACCTTTGTTATTTTATAACCACATGACTYAGGGAAAAAATGCAGTTTAGGGTCTGTGGAGTGCCTAATCATGACTGTGTGAGGTGATACTGATGCTACCTTAGAGYTCCCAATTCCTCACTCCTCCCCAGTCTGGCCTGGGTCTGAAAAAGGCAATTTCTGCATCCTACAGACCTGTCAAATGCTAAGGCAATAACTGAGAAAAAATTACCTTACACTACAAGAGAGCACCAGGATGTCTCAGGRTGTTTGTACTTGTGCCCAGCCCTGTTGACTCGAGCTGCAGAATCAGAACTGCAACATCTCTGTGCCTCTGAAAAGCTCAATAAAGTGAGCAGGAGCTGGGCCATTCRTCTTTGTAACAGCCAGAACCGTGGGCTTGGAGCACAGCAAATGCACRCCTTGGTGTGCTGTGAGGCTCCCAGAGCACAGCCCCACCTGGGCAGGCTGCACTCCCAGCTCCTTTCTGCTTCAGAGAACATCAGAGATGCAGCACAATTTTGTGGTCTACAAAATGCCAACTAGTGTCACTGTCATATTTTCTGAAAAATCCCTTCACTAGGATTTCTTCTCCTGGGAAGCTGAGAAGCCTCGGAGAAAAATTAAAACAATAATTATCTGATTTGCTTCTCCTGTGTTTTGCTGCTTTGGAATGTGGTTTGGAGATTGTTTATCCAACTGGTCATTGTTTGATTGGTTTCATGTGAATTGTTTTAACTTAATGACCAATCACAGCCAGCTGTGTCAGGAGAGTCATGAGTTCTCATTATCATTCTTTGTAGCCTTCTGCCTGTATCCTTTCTCTATTCTTTAGCATAGTTTTAGTATAGCATCATATCATATAATATAATATCATATCATAAAATATCATATCATATCATACAATAATCAATTAGCCTTCTAAGAACACGGAGTCAGATTGATCATTCCTCCTCCATCTGGGGAACTCAGAAAGTCCCACAAACTAGCACCAGTTATGTAGTGAGATGGGTTGACTAATGACTGCATTTACAGCTGATGACTGTTTTAAAGTTACACTCCAAATTTTTTATTATACTTTTTATGCTACAAACATATACAATTGAATTTTTTGCAATTATTTATCGTAACAAAATTAAAACATGCAAAATAAACCTCAGATAGGCCATAAGTTCTGTAAGTCTTTTTTTCTTTCCCCCTTTATGTCTAATTCATTCTCTTTAATTCCTTACTTCTTATAGCAGCAGTTTGATATAATAAACCATAGTTTGTAAAAGCCATTAAGAGGAARCTTGCTAGTAGCAATCCTATTAAGATATCTCATCAAGTGATGTGCTGTAACATTCTCACATCAACTTTCTTCAGCTTTTCATTGCAGCATTTCTAAGTGGCTGAGATCCTTTAAGTGGTTTTTTGTTGAAATTTTGAGCAAAAATGTCTTCACGGAGCATAGAAAGTAGAAGCAATGTAAAAAAAAATCAAGTTCAATTACAAAAGTATTTTTGAAAAATTGGTTAATGCCAGCAATATTGTAACAGCATTAATTAAAAGAAGGRTAATTCTCACAGTTCAGAATGAGAGTGCCCTGTGTCAATTCTGTTAGCTCAGTTTTGGAAAGGTAAATTGRCATTCCTCCCCACGGCACCCACACTGTGATCTCTCCTCTGGGCAGAGGAGACAGTGGATGCTTCCCACTGGCAATTACAAACCCAAACCCAGCACATTCCACCATGTTCATCCCAGTTATCCCATCCTTCTGAGTTCCAAACAACCCTAACTCTAAAATGCTGAGAACAAACATCCACCCAAAAGCTGAATACAAGATAAAACACAATTCATGGGACATATCAGACAGCATCTTATTTTTTCTTTAAAAACCATGTGGTTAAAAGTTATACAGCTACTGTACTTCCTAGGTCAGGATCAAGTTTGCTTCATAAAATATGTTTGGCCTATTGAATGATGAAATTTGTAGTTAAAATTAGTATTAAATGATTATTAAAAACTGAATAGAATTTTTTTTTCTATTCTAACCATCTTCCCAAAAATCAAGTTGCAAAATCCTTTCAGCATTTCATTATTTTCAACTGTATTACACCCCAGCCTTGACTCTATTAATATTTCTCTTTCACTGTCTTTCAGGATATACATTTTTCGATGTGTATAAGAGACAGGTATTACACACCAGCCTTGACTCTATTAATATTTCTCTTTCACTGTCTTTCAGGATATACATTTTTCTTCTGGTTGGCAAGCATCCAATACTTTTGGTTTCTAACAAAGCCACAGCACAAACTTCTCATACATGTTACTTTTCTACAAATCCCAATGCTTCATTTATTTTACTTCTCTATGAAATCTCAAATATTTTGACCCTTGCAGRTTTATTTTTCTCCTTTCATCACTGTCAGGGCTTTTAAGATAAAGCCATCCAATTGCTGGAATTCCTTACCAGATAAAGGTAACCTGCCCACAAAGCTATAAAGTGCAAGACAATGAGAGCAATGTTCTGCCTGCTCCTGTGMCCAAGTGCAAGTTTTACACTTCCAKCCCAAAGGATGGATGCTGTTAAAGCACTGACAAAGCACTATTAGGCTTCCCAAGAAGGGAGGCATGCAGATGACTGCAAATGACTGCCACAATCCCAAAAACTTCTTTGCAGTGCAAAGGGAATGAGGGCAGGGATCAGCGCCCTTCCCATGGAGCTGCACAGTGCACACACCACACCCAGGCACTGGAGCTCACACAAACAGCYCAMACCAACCCTGCACTCAYTGGCTAGCTTCAATTACCTTTCCTGATTTAATAAACCCCAGCTGTACCCATGTGGGTGCTCAGAGTGAAAAACAGCAACAGAAGGAAAGGGGAATCYCCAAGGGAATCCATGTCCTGTTCCTTTTTCCATTTGAAATTGTACCTATTGAACAATTCTACCTGAGAATGAAGGCTGACCTTTAACTTGGAGTAAGGAAACCTCCTTCTCCCTGCCACCATTTACAGTTTGTGTCTTCACTTATATTCTTATGGAAGAAGAAAGGTTTAGTGCCAACTCCATAACTCAGACTCTGGAGACTTGAGTTCCATTGGCAACTTTCAACAAGCCCCTCCTGGTTGCACCTTCTTAAATGAAAATTAGAACCTCAGAAGCATCAGGGCCAACCCAAATTTCTCATAAAAGGGAGTACAGAACAGGAAATAATTGCTCTGCTCAAAGACATGAGAGATGGGAAAGACGAGAAAATTACTGAGTGATTGGGAAATACAAGGAGACAACATCTGGTTCACTTTTTCCTCACATCCTCTTTTGCAGGATATCCTCTGCTTATCCTCACTGTGCTGCTCTGAATTCTTTGCACTGGGTCCAACATTTCTCAAGGACAGCATTCAAGCCTGGACATGGAACTCTGGGACAACCTTCTTTTTCCTCAAGGCATGCTAGCTGAAGTTGACATAGCTTTTTTTTTTTTTTTTCCGTACAATGAAAAATCATTTAAAGAACTGTGCAAAAGGGGTTATTTTTTACTGAAATCCATCCACAGGTGCCAGTTTTAATTCAGGTTCCACTAATCCAGGATATGGAAATCTTGATTTTCCTTTTTTTTCCCCTCTATAACAGCTTGCACTGGTGACATACCTTAAGGGGCAGGACATCTGTTCTGCAGCAGTGCCAACTGAATTGTCAGAAGCAGTTCGGTGATTGCTCTCATTTCCCTGCACCCACCCAGCTCTGCAGGAGAGTTTTCTGATCCCAACKCAGTGATCCCTGCACACCCAAGCAYTGGTGAGTGTTCMCTGAGCAGCCTGTGCTGAGACTGGGCTGTGCTGGGCAGCCCTGAGCTGCAGGACAGCCTGGTCCAGCCCTGGCACGAGCAGCCTGTGGGCAGCCCTCCCCAGGAGCCTGCCTCTCCCCTGCAGTGCAGCAAACACCCTACAGACAGCTGGGTTTGGGCAGAAAATGAAGCAAAAGAAAGTGACAAAAAAAGGAGGAGACTCCTGTTGTGGTGCGCTAGACTCCTTCCACAGGCAAGGTCTGTGCAACACCTTGGGGTTCTCCCCTCCAGCATCCAGCCAATCCTACACCAGAGCAGGGTCCCCCCCTCCTGAAAGGATGCTAGATTTACTCTATTGCTATTCCTTTTTTTGTTCTCTCATTAAACCAGTCAATTTATTAAGCCACTTCTTTTCAGACCTCTCTTTCTGAGATCCAGGAAGAGCCCTCACCTCCCCTCTGCCCCTCCTTGCAGAGCAGGACCCAGCAGGACTGGGGATGAAGGTGCTCCTCCAGCCCCAGGGCACTCTGTACACACAGAATTCACTGTTCTGCAGGGCTGACACACGTGTTTCTACTTCAACACCTTCTCATTGTGTTTGCATTTAATTGACCAGTGAAGCAATTACTTCCTCCAGAAAKAAATCAATTTAGTTTCCTATATTTTCCTTACTTTCTTTTGTTGCAGCCTGTGCAATACAGATGGCCAATGTTGTTTCTAACCCTTCCTGTTCAGTTCCTCAGGTGTACAAAAAAGGTATTTCTTGCCCAGATTGCAGTTCCTGYTCCCCATGCCCCATCAGTTAGTTGTGTTTCTGCTGCCTATTTCTCCTTGTTATTGGATTGTGGGAACAATATTTTTTCCCACATTGGTTCCTGTTCAGTATYAACAGAGTATTTTAAGTATTTCCTTTTGAAATCCAAAAGCAGTACTCTATGCAAGCTTCTCTTCTCCCAAGCATCACATAACTATTACCCACATATGGTATTGTTTTCAATAAGGACATTGCTTCCTTTGTCCATCCCTTACAAGCCTGCAATGTTTCTGATGTCCCCAGCCCAAGTAATCCACAGCACAAAAATGCTGCAAAATTCTTTTTTAACTCTAATGTTTTCACAAGGGCATACCTTACTRTGTTTTATAAACCTACTTTATTTTATTACATGGATTCATATAAAAACTATAAACCAGGTTTTATATCACTTTCAGCTTTTGACCATTCATCAGTTTTCCATGATAAAGCCACAGTGAAATCAATATCCTTGTAAAGCCAAGCTGTCAAAAGTTACTAGACTATTTCCAAAGGCAATTCCAATGAGACAGACTACCAGATGTTTTCAATATATTTCATACAAGATTGCATGATAATTTTAGTGGGACTGAAGGAAACAATACAACAGGTAGTGTTTGGAGGTTTGACATTTTAAATAGCGAGCTCAATTGATTTTTACAAGATACCAGAGACAAAAATGCCACTTCTGGAAAATTTATACCCAAACATTCATCCACAGAACTTAAGAGCTATTGTGCTGTCAAGCAGCAAGGAAAGGAGATAGCCTTTAGCAACAAAGTCACATAAAAATTTTCACTGTACCTATATGTGTGTGAGCAAGCCTGTACTTACACATAAATATATTTAGTATTTAAAAATGTATATTTAATATACAGACATCTATAGGTGTAAGGAAGCATAACCACCTCACTGTATTAATTTTGCCCTTCTGCTGATTTACAGTTTTATTTCTTACAGAAGACTGCCAATTATGATAAAAATTCCCCTTATAATTAACTCAAAATTTTATTAAATCCAGCTTTTATAATTTTAAATATAATAACRCCAGCCAAGCCAGGGCAAAGAATATGTCTAGTCATTAATTCTACTTGTATCATTTCTCATTCCCCCAAAAAATGGCAATAAAAGGATCCCTCCTTAGAAATCAGCCTGGCCATGGCCATACTCATCTCCATAATAGCACAATTTCCAATTCACGCCTCATTTTCATTAATGTTTCTAGCCATAAATTTTTAAGCATATGATAAAAAATTTCTGAAGCGGCATAAAACTAACATGAAGAGGGAGTTCATTAGTATGTGACCCTAATTAGAAATTCCATATTAACTTCCCATTTCTACTTGTGCATTTCCAGCAGCAGCAGGCCTAATATGCTGTGTACCAGTTTACATTTGTTTTGAGAGCTCTTTCTCCCCTCCCTTGCTCATTTTTATTTTTACACAATTTCTATGTTTCCCCTGCTATTGAATAAGTCAACAGACAACTGTATCACAGCAGCACCTTTTGTGTCACAAATTATCCTGGAGAATTGTAAGAAGCTACCAGCTCAATGCTTTATTAATGATACCAGATCATAAAAAAAAGGGGAAATTGCTGACTCCAACTCTTTTCTAATGTTGGGTGATAAAAATGCTACTTCAGGATTCAGAAGGTTAAGTTCTAATGTGTATTTTGAATAGAGTATGCTGAAATAATTGCCTCATAAAGCAATGCATTGACCAGCCTGCTAATGGCTGTATAGTGCAAAACTCAGCAAAGAGTGCCAAGCTTACTGGAAAAAATGCTGTGGCACTACTTTTGTAGCTTTCCATGTTAAGTTAACTTTACCCTTTTCCACTCTTTTTGGTTTTAATCCTGCCAAAAGAAAACCCTCCCAACTAAACCATTACTGGCTCCTTTCCACGATGCCAGGAGCAAATCATTAAAATGCAAACCCCAAAAAACAAACACCCAAGTGAATTTGAACACAGCAGTAAGAAACCAGAATCACATTTCACTCATATGAACCCAATCACTAATTTATATTTTTGTTTTTTCTGCTTGTTTCAGTTTGATGTCAAGCCYGTAGCCAAACTGATAGCAAGGCAATAATTGCCTTTTAAAATATGGATGGATTTCCAGCTTATAAACTTTTCATTAACAAGAGTCTGTCTGATAAAGCAGAGTCCTTCCTGACAGTGAACACTCTCAGCATCAAAACAGCAGAGAAGTGCTTCAAGCCTGTCCCTGTTTATAAAATACCCAAACACAATTAAATAAATCAAAATGAGGTCAAATGTAAAAGCACGCAATATTCCACAGGTTATAGCCAGAATTAAGAAAAAAAGACATGAAAAGCTCCTGTCAGGTACCACTAAAACCCCAGAACTGGGGAACTTGGCAGGCCAAGAAGGCTCCACACCTGTGTTTCACAGACCACGGGGTGTGGGCAGCAGAGATGCACAAAGCACACCAGAGTGCAGCAGAAAATAAAAGAATGAGATGAGTGAAAGTTAATACTAGATAAGTAACTGTTGGAATTGCCATCATCTGAGAGATCTGAGGTGTTTTTATCCCTGGGTTTTTTAAATTAAAAAATTTAAAAACCACACAGCTGTTTACATCTGCACTCCTAGAATAATGTTTTTATCCAAGGGCCATTTTCTCATCAGTGAAGCTTCCAGCACACAACTCCCACATTTTCAGCCTCCAGCTCTCCTGCAGTCAGGCAGTGGCCTGAGGATGGATTTGGTTCAGTCACTTGGACTGTAACTCATGAGACACACAGTGTCCTGTCATTGTCATATTTTCTGAAAAAATCCCTTTGCCCAGGACTTTTCTCTTCTCATATTCTCTGAGGAATATGAGAAGCCTCAGAGAAAAATGAAAACAATATTATCTGATTTGCTTCTCCCGTGTTTTGCTGTTTTGGAGATTGGTCATTAAGTAAAAACAATTCACATGTTGGATAAACAATCACCATCAGCTGTGTCAGACTGAGGAGTCAGTCACAAGTTTTTTCATTATTATCTTGTTAAGCCTTCTGTCTGTATCCTTTCTCTATTCTTTAGTGTAGTTTTTGTATAGCATTCTTTTATGTAATACAATATCATAAAATAATAAATTAGCCTTCTAAGAACATGGAGTCAGAGTCTCAATTCCTCCTTTATCTTGGGGACCCCAAAAATACCACATTTTCCAGAGCACAGCACAACTTCCCAGACACCTCAYTCCCTCCCCAGGGACCAGCACTGCCATCATCCCCCAACCTTTCCCTGGCTGGGAGACACTTATTTAATCAAGACTTATTTTTACTCCTTTACTRCYATTCTGAGTTCCKYTAGAAACTTATTTTGATTTAATTWYTCTACTAAATSTTTTMATTGAACTCTGCTTTAACAGAGGCCACCTGACACTCAGTAATATCACACAGGATACCCAGAATTTACATTCTGATGCCAAAAAATGAGGCCATTTTAGGTGAAGCTCTCAGTGTTAGCATTTACTGTCCCACAAAAGGAGAATAAAACCCAACTTAGCAGTTTTTTACTGATTATAGTACAAAGCCATACATTTTAACTCTTTCTCCCCAAACTGGGCAGGTAGAGCTTCAAGCTAYACCCAAATGTTTTGGTTTTGACTATTTTCTTTAAATCTCCTTGTTTTGTTGAGCCTTCTTTATGTACCTAAATTCAGCAAGCTATCAATAATTTTGAGCAGAGGAACAACAGATGAAAGCACACCAAGTTCAATGATAAAACTCCTTTTGATTTCAAAGTTTTTGTTTTAGCAGTCAGATACAATGTTGATTACTACAAATACCTGAGAACTTCATACAGAATATACTCTGAGCTTGGATGTGCTGGGSTATCAATATAGAGAGTGGTGAGATAATTATCAAAGTGGCATGAAAACTTTCTTAGGCTACACACTAGTCAAAAAACCCCAAACTATGAAGTGGCAATGAAAAATTTCACTGAATAATAATACACACCACCAGCACTGTACAGAAATAAACCCACAGTGAAGACACTAAGATTTAAAAAGTCCTTGGTTCTGTCTTGATTGACAGATGTGCAATTTTAAAATACAAATCATTCCTGAAAAAAAAACCAGTGACATCTCTCTACCTTATAAAAACTAATGGATCAGAACACTGATTACTGGAAAAATAAATCAGCTTTTGAAATCTTAAGATGTCATAAACTAAGCATCACACACTGTGGATATGAGATGTATTACCAGACCCAATTGATTGATTTATTGTTAGTTTTGCAATCAGTCTTTTCARCTTTTTTTTTAACCCATTATCACTAGTGAACAAATATATTAAAAGCCCTTTGAGTGCACTGTGTATCAATAATTTCATCTTTTAAAAGATGATTTACTGCAAATAGTAATTAAAGATTCAGCTTTATTTTTGAAAGTGCCCCTATACCTTCTTTTAATGAAACACTAACAGAATAAAAGCAAACCAGAATGGCCTTTSCAGATTGCTGCCTTATATGAAAATTCACAGGCAACTAAAATTCCTGATTCATTTTAAAGATAAAAATGAAAATTATTTTCAGTATTTCTATCCACCCCTCCTCCTCCCCACACATACATACTACTTCCCCCCTGGGAAATAGTAAAAAAGAACTATTAGTTATTACTATAAGTAGTAGTCAAAATCCTGTCAGAGGACAATTTTGATGGATTGCTATTTGAATAAAAATAAGACAGGCATTGTATTTATATGACAAGTATAGATGTGAGATTAAATGATATTATGAAACCGCAGAATAATCTTTTTTAATTATCTTTGTTTGGATCAAGCACATTAAGCTGAGACAAGCCAAAGTTAGCTCCAATTCACAGAACTTAGCAACAACCTGACCCACTTGAAATTTCTTTTCTAAGACTTGGCTGACTTAGCCAAAGCTAAGGCACACATCTTAATATAATGGGCCAGAACATCAATCAAGACTTATTTTTACTCCTTTACTGCTATTCTGAGTTCTTTTAGAAACTTATTTAGATTTAGTTATTCCAATACATGTTTTCATTGAACTCTGCTACTTCTACACATTTTCTACAAAAGCAATGGGAAAAAGATAAGTATGGGRAACTCTGGCATTTAGCAAAGGGCTATAATTTGGAGCTAAGGCTTTGCCTTTATTATATTTACAACAAATGGCATCTCCATTCCAGCCTAGCATTTCTTTATGCACATTCCTTTGACTTTYCAATTCCAGGCTTGCAGCAGAGCTCAAATAAACAAAATCACAAGTACAAGAACAATCAGAGAGATGGAACCAGGTGGGTTTGAAAGTGAACCTGACACCTCCAGCTGGGTGCCTCAATCACCTCAGCTGCTCTGGGCATTTACTTAGCCCTATGCTGGGACCCTTTAGCTTTCCACCAAAAAATTCAACAGACAAAAAGCATTCCAGCCACATGCAGATGGGTCAGAAACTCCTCTGAGGTACCAGAGTGAAGGATTAACTCCAGTGAATTCTTCACTGCATTCATTAAGTTAAATCATGTCCAGGAAGGGATGTTCAGGGATGTTTCCAAGAAGGTATTTCAGTTTAGCCTACACAAGGAATTCTCAGCTGCTGGCTGCATTTTGGTCTGCAGAATTGCAGCCCCACACAACCAGTSAGGCTGGAAGGGGCCTCAAGAGATTCCAAGCAGAAACTCCTGCTTGAAGCACAGTCATCTGTGAGATCACACCTCTGGGACTGATGCAGATGCTCTTTGGAAACTTCCAAGAGGGGAGATCACACAGCTGCCTCTCCAAGCAGCCTCCAAAGCTTAAATATTCCCAGGAAAAAAAACTTTTSCAGTTTGAACCTACCTCATTTTAATTGCATGTTTGCATTTCTCATCCTCTTGCCACAATGCCTCTGTGGAGAGACACCTCTGCCTCCTACAGGTGCCCAGGGGCTGCTCTTTGCTCTCCAAGCTGAACAAGCCCTGCTCCTTTGGGGTCTCCTCTCAGGCTGGGCTGCACCCCTGCCCATCCTGAGGCACCCTCTGCCCCAGCAATTACCTGGTTTTACACTTCTGAGGGGTTTTATAGTGCAGAGCAGAGSGCATCATCACTCCCCAACCTGCTTTAATGCAAAACACCTGGGCTGCCAGGTGCCAACAATTACCCACGCCAGCCTGCTGTGTTTGCTGCACCTGAATCTCTCTCCTAGTGGGCACTAAGGATGGTGCCAGGGCAATCTCAAAAAAGAGACTCTCAAAGAGGGGGAGCTTGAAGGGCCAGGCTGCTTGGCCAGCAAAAAAAGACTTTAAAATAGAAAAGGGCAGAGGGAGTGGTACCAGCACCCCCCAGTGCAGGGGGTGAGGAGCAAAAGGAACACAATATCAACTGAACAAGGCTTGCAGGGAGTCTCCTCCAGCATCTCCAGTAAAAAGGAGCAAGGAAGTGCCTACAAAACAGAATTGTGGGCAATGTAGGAAGGCACAAGCCAGCCAGGAGGTTGCTGGGTGTGGAGTGCACTGGTGAATCAATTCCTGCTGACCCAGCCGGGGTGAGGGGTACAGAGCACCCTCAGAAGGGTGTTGGTGACACTGCAATGGGAGGAGGGGCTGAGGGTCATGCTGGCATCCAGAGATCCCAGGAATCCATTTGATTCCTTTGAAATCCATGGATTTCTTTACTGTGAGGGGCTCTGAGCACAGGAGAGTCTGCCCAGACAGGCTGTGAGATCTTCCTCATGCAAAAGGTGCTGGACTACAGAGAGCAGCCTGCTCCAGGATACCCAGGGCAGCTGCAGACAGACATTTAACACCAATCCTAGGCCTTGGCCCAGAAATACTGCGGGTTTTTTCCTGATTTTGCACAAAAATGCCACATATAGAATGCAGCCATACAATTATGTTACAGATGTAGTGTGTTCTGACTTGGATATTTGTTTCCAAGTTATTTTTGTTGAATGCAAAACTCAAACCAGGGCAATGCAGAGAAGATTGCTAGGATTTTCTAAAATCTTTTTTTGTGATGTTTTGTCTGCATTTATTTGTCTACATTCCTTGTATAACCTACTGTGGAGTGAGATTATCAAACCAAGACAGGTTAAAGTTGGTGCCCACAATATTATGAATTTTATTCCTACTTCCTCCTGATTGTGTTGACTCTTAACTTCATCTCACTGCTGTGTATTCCACTGAATTTGGTCCTGGAAATCTGAAAAATACTGGAATMATTTCACACTTTTGCTTTCAAGAATAACAGTCTCAAACACAATGCAATTAACACAGGTACAGAGGTTGGAAAAGAAATTATTTATGCTTTTCCTAGTGGCTATATATTAATRAGGAACTCACTTGTAATCTAGTTTTCTCATATGGTGCATGAGTATTGTAGCATTGAGGGGGAGAAAGGCTAAAAAATATCTGTACAGCAAGAAAAGGAGGGGAAAGAAAACTCACACCAAGCCAATGAAAAGCTGAGTCCCCTTTCTCTAAGAGAATTACACTGACTGACTTGGCTTCAGAAAAAAACCAACTTGACCTGATAAGACCCTGAACATTCCCAACTCCCAGTCATGCAAACAAAGCATGGTTCTAACTTGGCATAAAGCTGAAAGCTTCATTCTGTGTCAGCTCTTTTGAGTTATGTAGAGCTAAAAGAAACAGCCTCAGCTGGAAGCTATATTTAGGAAATCTGAAAATTTTAAAAATAGGACCCAGACATGAATTTGCAGTGCCATTAAGCTGCTAGTTCAAAGTGTCTGTGTGACATATTGACAACTTTTTTTTTTCTGGTTGGATATTTATCTTTTACCTTCTCCCTCCCTTACAGTTTTTTGTTTTGTTTTTTATTTAATTTTTTAACATACATCTTTCTCTATTGCTTCCTCACTAGCACTGATAGCTCCAGCTAGTTCATAAATTCCATTGGTGCCTGCTGCCATGGGATGTGGTCATGCAGAAAATATTTCATAGGGGAAAGTGTTAGCTAGCTAGAGGCAGTATTGCTGATCATTACTGGGAGCTGCAGCCACTGGGATGTGACTGTGTATTCATTTCATGCATTATAACACCTAATGYACATGACAAAATGTTGAATATTAAGTTAATTCACAAACTAGAGTAGCTGGTGTTGCTGAAGCTGTTAAAAAAAAATACATGTTATTGTTCCTTTCTCCTTTTCCAGTGCTTTCTAGCAACTAGAAAATGGTTTGGTTTCAAAATTGCTTAATTTCACYATTTATTTTACCTCGATTTAGTTCATTAAAGTTTGAGCAATGCTTTGATGTCCTTTGCTGGAAGTTACCATGCAATTTTACTACTGTCTCTTCATGCTCCTGCCCCTGTAGACATTTGTGATAAAATCTGCCCTTAACTGTCTTGTACAGAGCAAAACCTTCAATATGTTAGAAGCTAATTTAATTGACACTATTCAGAGACAACAAAAATWAAAATAATGCCTACAAATTGATGCTATTGTCATTATTAACACCAGGAACCAAATGGTTAAAAGCTAAGAAATGATGAGGCAGATGATGCATTTGTACAGAAAATTCTGAGTCCAGGAATTGGAACATAGCCACAGACCCAGCCAGGCTAATACCCTACTTCAAAGGGGAAAATGCAGTGTGGAGCACACAGAAGAGTCCCCTACCTCACAAGAACTTTTGTTTTCCAAGTTCTTCATTGCAAATCAGGAACAAACAGGTTATACCTTGGCCTCAGAAAACCCTGCAATAAAACTGAGCAGGAGGAACCTACTACCACAGGAAAGAAATTAAATTCTTTTCTCTTGCCACGGTTTCCACAAGAGCACAGATGTTTCTCTTGAGTGGTGAAGAAATGCAACAAATAATCCATTTTCAGATTGAGGTGTCATCACACTGTAGCCCCAGAACTGAAGATGATTAGAGAGAAGGAAACCAGGTTTCCATGAACCAATTCTGCAGCTCCTGTGCAGCCACAGGAATTCCTAGATTACTCCTTATTCCATACCAATGTCTGTACTACTGAGACACAAAGACAAAAACAAACAAAAATACTCTGAAGAAACAAGGTATTTTTTTTGGAACTCCCTGTTTTGAGTAAGAATATTGCCAGGTGGCAGCTGTTTAACCTTTGTGATGTGCACTAGGGATGTGATGAGTGAAATTAGACACARAGTTTGCTGTTTGCCCCTTCTGTTAGCACTCAAGTAATCCACTCAGTGGTGTGAGTCACAACAGCAGGTCCTTCTGTCACCTCACAGTCCCACAGTTATCCCCAGAGGAAACCAAGGCAGCTGAAATACCTGATATAAAACGGTGCATTGTGGAACGTTTTATCCACCAGGGAAAGAAATGTCTCATGGRGGAAGACAGCAAATCACTAAACATAATCTGACAAAACAAAGTGAAGATCTTTGACTTATACAGGCTGAAGGTCATACTGGTAGGATGTTAAAAAGCAGATTATTTTAAATGTATTACAGTTCTTCCAGTGTTATATGACAATAATAACAAAGAGCCAAGGCCTCAATACAAATCATTATGCAAAGTTTAAAATGAAGACAGTTTGGGGAATGCCAGCCTGCTGAGAACAGGACTGTGTGACATGAACACTCATGGAGGTGAGCCTCCACTGGCCTAGGAATAGTTCATTTTAACATGGAAAATATAATACAGTTTTCAGGGGAGGTCTTGGTTTCCAAAGCACAGAAGTAAAACTGTTGTGACAGACTTTACAATCAGTGTTCCTTTGAAAAGAGCCGTGGGATGAGGTGGAAAAGCCCTGCAGGAAAGGAAAGGGTGGCCCTTCCTTTGGGAATTCCCAGGAATGCCCTCTGGGGAGGGTCAGCATGGGCAGCACCAGGTGGCAGAGGGGCACTGGCTGCTGAGAGCCAGGAAAAGCACAGGGATGGGCAGGGGGCAGCCAGAAGGGCTCTGAGAGCTGAGAACCTGGCAGGGGCTAAAGGGRACTTGGCAGAGCTGGTTACAACTTGCAAAGGCACCAGCTGAAATCTGGTCTGTGAGAAACCATCAGAGTGAGAACCTCCCTTCATGGACACAGCAGGCAGGATAAATCCCTTTTATTTATTTATCCCAGTTGCAGATAAATCCCTTTTATTTATTACTTATTTGCTCTGAGTGTCTTCTGTTCAAAACTCTAAGCACTCTAGTTTTAATTCTAACATAACCTGCCATTTAAAATATGCAAAAAGCCTTTTAGCTTKCTTTGGGGAGTGCTCTATAAAGAGGAGGTCTATTTAAATCCACTTAAAAGATCCAGCTGACTCAGGSTCTCATTATGTGAGGGATCATATTACTGACAGCCAAAAAAGAGCAAAATAGAATCAGCCTGCTGTCATTTATTGGAACACTGAGGACTACCTGCACTATCAGAACAGATTAATTAATTAATTCTCAAGTAAGCAGGACAATTTTCACTCGAATGCAKAGATTGTATCTTCAAACACTAAACACTGTTAAGGTTTTGGTGAATGGAGCAAAATGAGAATCGTGCTTTGCTCTTTCCAACAAAACCAAGCAAAATCCCTTGAAAGMGTGACCTGCACACCAGAGGCCTGAAACTGCATCACCCTGCAGAGAAACCCCTCTGGCTACTGAAGGAAATTCCACCCTGCCTCAGGGTAAAAAACACAGCAAAATTCTGCTGCCAGTGTAGCACAAACCATGTCAGATTGCCATGGACAACATCTTGACTTTTATACTTCTAGTATTGCCACCAGGCTCTTGGAAAAGAAAAATTATTCTTGCCACACTGCACCAACATTTTTGAAAGAGTGAATATTTCTGACTTCATGCTAATTTTATATACCAGTCTAGGACAGGGCTTTCCAACTTTACATGCATATTTCATTCTGAGAGCTGTCACTACCAAATTAAAAGTTCTAACACATTATTAATATTAATAACAATAATAATAATATAAAATAAATAATTTCAATATTATTTAATAATAATATTTTAAAATTTGAAATTATTAATATTTAAAATATTTTAAATTATATTCTTAAAACAATAATAGATATATATAATTAAAACTGTATAATTAAAATTATATAATATATTTATATAATATATTATATAAGTATATATTATATATTATATAGAATCAAAATAATTATATTATTAGAAAATAAATTATTTTATCAATTTTTACGATAATGGCATCACTATTATTATTATTATTATTATTATTATTATTATTATTATTATTATTATTATTATTATTATTATTATTAAAGAAATATAGTCTTGCTTACTTACAAAACAACTTTTAGGAACACAAATGGGAGTTGGAAATCCAAATAATGGAGTTCTTTTTGAGCAGAAACATGGAGCAAAAGCTCTTGCCACTGCACTCCCAGCTGTCTTGCACTTTATATTGTGACTGACATAAAGGACATTTGCTACAGAAATGATCATTAAAAACTCAGAACAGCRATGGGGTAGCAGATTTGAACTGCTCGACTAAGTTGAAATTTGTGCTTTCTGTGGAACAATGGTAATTTGGAAGCTCAGTATGGTGTATTTCTTCTACTGAGAAATCCCAGAGCCACAATGATTCTTCTCCAGCACTTTTCAAGATAGGGGAGCAGGAACTCCCACACCTCACACTTCCCTGGGGACAGCAATTATTCTTTACCTCTTAATAGACTGAMAAACACAGATTGAAAACAATAAAAAACAATAGACTGAATATGAAATGTGTCTCCAAAACTTGCTTGCAAATGGTAATATGCCCATTTGCAAATTCAAGCAGCACTGAAGTTGAAATAGGAAAATACTGAGAAGTTAGCAAATGTTTGGTACATATTATAACCTCCTATTAAACAAATGGGACTTTTTCAACCAATATTCTTAAATATATATATATGTATAGGCATATGAGACATGGAGGAACTCTTTTTTTGAAAGCTACTTTTGGACAACAAGAGCCTGAACTTTTCATGCTGGAATTAAACCACTGTTTAATGAGTAAATCCTTTGAAGAAAATAATATAGCTACAGGAAGTCCCCTGAAACAATAATTTGTATCTATTTTTCTCTGCACTTCATAAATAATGAATAGTTAAAAAGAAAAACAACCCACTGGAATCACATTTTTTCATGCACTGGTTRTGCAAGCAGGCTACAAGATCCTTTTGAGGAAAAAAATGTATTATTTTAACACCTTGCAGTCATTCTCCTTCACAATTGGATTTTTAAGACTTGTGGGGAAAAACATAACATGTTTTGCAAGTAAGTAAAACAGTTTATGAAACTGTTTGGAATACAAAACCATTATTCTTTTAATATAACATCATAAAAACTTTTCATAAGTAACGAGCTATTTATATTTTCTTTTTATTATAAATGTCTACCCAGAACAYTTATCCACAACCTGGCAAAGTAATTTAGTATGTTTCTATAAATAATGATGAGTGACTTAATTTTTTAAAAATACTAGAAAAGAGAAACTGTCTCACCCACACTAAATTCCCCAATGTGAAAACCAATTTGCCTGAAAATCTGTACTTTTCTCTTTTTTTAAAATGGAAAAAAACCTGGGGAAACAAGGTCATTAGAAAGTGAATATWAAACTGTTAGATAGATTTGCCTTACACTTCATGTGTTCCAAGCAGGYAATTTSGATAATCTTTCAATAATTTCAATGCACTGCTATCAAAAGAATTTCTAATAACTCCATCCCATTAACTATTTTAAAGAATATACCATGCTGAAGTATTAAATGTAATAGCACAACAGACAACACAAAAATCCCAAAAGGTTAATACAGGAAAGGAGAAAATTAGGAATCACAGAATCACAGAATCATGAGGTTGGAAGAGACCTCTAAGATCACTGACTCCATCCTATGCCCTGAAACCTCAACCAGACTGCAGCACCAAGTGCCATGGCCAGTCTTTTTTAAAAACACACCCAGAGATGGTGATTGTACCACCTCCCTGGGAAGGGCATTCCAGTATTTCATGTTCTTCTTTCAGTGAATTTTTTTTTTTTCCTAACATGCCATCATCCCTGGTGGGAACCAGCCACAATGCTAAGCTTCACCCTGGTGTTGCCTGTGAAATCTCTATTAATGGATATGGCTCTAATTTCATTTCCAAAGTCAGGGCAAGACAAACAAAATGATACCATAATTGAACGGCATTTGCTTCGTGTCTGGAGCTTTCCTTGGGCAGCTCCTACCAAAATATCACAGGTGAAATTATAAAATCTGATGAGATCAGTCCACCAAGTAATGACTGAGAAACGAACAATTCTGGAAAGTTGGAACCAACCTTTTTTTTTTCTCGGTAGGGATGATCTGCCCAAACAAACTCAGGGCGTGGATCCTCCCAGCAGTGCTGTCCATCCCAGCTGCAAATTCCCCTCACTACACCAAACCCTGCTGGTGCCCAAGTGCAGGATTCCACTCAGTCCAGGAGATCCATGGAATGATCACACCAGGCCTGAAACCATGGCTCTGTCTCAGGAATTTCTACCCTGTCTAGGATGTAGAGGTAACCTCAAATCTGAAATTTCCCCTCAGGAATGAGACACAGGTCCCCACTCTCAGATGGCATTGAAAGCCAGGCTGTCACCCCCCCWACAATCAGCCTCAAATTATGCCCTGGAGTTCTAAAGAAATTCAGTTTTCTGTGTGTCCATTATTTGCCATCATCCCTTGTTTTGGTKACATTGGGAAAACAGTTTAAATTCTCAGCTGGGAAATAACCTTGGTGTTAGTAAGGTATATGTGTGGTTATGTAGTTTCATAATAGAACATCTAAACTTGCATTTTCCAAAGTAACTGAAAAAAAATACCACCATTCTCCAGATACACAAGRAATTAACACATTTGCAACGTGCTAATGTTTTGAAATTTTAAAAATACAAAGGAAAGAGATTTTCACAGTATTTATTTCATGGGTAGTTAWAAGTTACAGAAGACTAGCTATTGCTTTTTATGCATTTATTTGAAAATGATGAATGAAGCAAGATTTACTGTACCTGAAACATACAAATGGCACAGCATGTTTAAAGAAGAATAAATTGCTTCAAGTTTTCTCAGCAATGAAGCAGCCAGATAAGTTATTTTTATGCATCCAGTTGGCAGAACAAGTTGAAACATTATTTTGCACACTGTGAGTGCATCTTACTCTCCTTTCTAGTAGTGAGATAATTGTTAATTGTGAGAGTGGGAAATGTCTTAGCAGATGTATAAAAAAGCAGAGCAGAAGGGAGAAATAATGAAGGAAGCATTGTGCCTCGGAGAGGACAATGAGAAAACCTGCTAACACAGRGAGCTGATAAGGCATTAAACCACAAAATAATAACAATGATCCTTAGGAAGTGGGGTCATTATTCACTGATCCTTGACAAGATTTGATTCTGGTTGGCTTTTAATGCAAACATTAAAAAGATGTGCAGASATAATTTGAAAATCTATTTTGATTTTTTTTTAATGTTATGTAATTTTAGAAAATGTTGTCAGTGTTTGAATACCCAGTTATAAAAAGGTAGATCAYTGGGAATTTTGAGCAAACACTGGCAAAAATAATGGGACCAATAGCTTTGAAAGCGCAGCTTGCTACAATTTCTTTTATATAAAGGATAAAAATATTTTAAAATACATTTTTGAAATAGTACATCTGAGTCTGGTGTGGTAGGCAGTGCACAGTAGAACTTAGTGGAAGATAAAATAGTGAGAACAAACCAGAGGAGCTGGCTCATGTGCTCCTTCCTTCCAGATGATACACTTTTTTAAATTTTATATTCTCACTACAAGATTTATCCTCCTGCTCAGACTTTGCTCTCCCAGCCTACCACACTTTTTTTTCCCCTATACTCARTTTACTGATTCTCACTTCACTTGCATGAATGCAACATCATTAACTCCACTTGACACACCTCTAACTTMCACCAACACYTCAATAACTTCAGAATCAATCCCATTATCTCCATCATCCAGGAAATGCAGGAGGAAGGTGAAGCCTACACTAATGAACCTCAGTGTTAAAGGGATTCATGAGATAAAGAGCATAATTGAATAGTTGAAACAGCAAATGTGTCCAGTTTTAGATTTATGTCTTAGGCTGCAAATGCAAGATGTGGCTGGGTGTGTTTTCTATCCCCATCTGTCACAGCTGGGGCAGTTCTCTGCTGTCCATGGGGCAGTTTTTCCTTTCTCTCTCCCACAGCCAACCCTCCCTGCAGGAGATCTCTGCTGTCCATGGCCACTGAGTGTCCCTGCAGGGCTGATCCAATTCCAGCATCCCATGGGGAGATGCTGCGCCCAGGGGAGGAGCCAAGCATTCCTGCCTGGATCCAATCTGAGCCTGGCACAGCACAGCAGCCTTTGCCCCCTGCATTGCCAGAGGAGCAGCTTTCTGCTGCCCTGCATTGCCAGAGGGAGCCCAGGCCCATCTCCAGCAGCCCTGGAGCTGCAGAGGAAAACTCCCCCCTTGTGCAGGATCCCTGCTGCAGCAGMAGCACAGCTGGCACTGCAGGAGGGCTGAGCCCCCATGGGATGGGGCTGTGCCACCCCCGGCCAAACGGGGGCAGGGCCTGCTCTCACTCTGGCAGTGCTGTTTTGTATTACATCATCTTTATTTTTRTTTTTCCTAATAAAGAACTGTTATTCCTACTCCCATATCTTTGCCTGAGAGCYCTTTAATTTCAAAATTATAATWATTCAGAGGGAGGRGGTTTACRTTTCCCATKTCAAGAGAGGCTCCTGCCTTCCTYAGCACACACCTGTCTTTTCAAACCAAGACAATTTAGTATTTCTATTCCTTCAGCTGGGCATTTCCTACAGCAGGTAGCAGCAGAATCTGCCCAGCAGCTCTGCTGTCAGCTGACTGCCACAGTCTGTATCACCATCAACACACTTAAAAATCCCAGCAATCACTTAATAAGCATTGTGTTAATGATGGAAACCCACTGCATCTTTCTCTATTGCGCAGCTGTAATATCACAAACCCACTGCACAACCTGAGGTCCCTTTCCAGCCCAGAGATGCACTATTATTCAGAGTGGCTGAGGCTGGAAGGGACCTCTGAAGTCTCCTGGCCCAGCCCCACGGCTCCAGCAGGGCCACCCAGAGCTGCCTGACCAGGACAGCGTCCAGATGGAAACAAATTATTGATCAAGTGCGAGAGCAGGCTGCAAGTATTGTTGCAAAACTGAGATTCAATTTTGCCACTTCACAAACAGCATCCAGTTGCACTTCATGAAGATAATTATACTGTCCCTGGAGAGAACAGTTCAAGGTTGACACTGATGTATGAAGTGACTCTGGAGAGTGTTGGGAGCTGCAGAGTGCAAAGGCTCCTGCTGTCTTTTAGTTACACAAACCTCATCACTGGGGTGGAAAGCTTCTCTGTTTTCACCATGATTAATAATGATAAACTTGTTCCCCTGCATCTTTTACTGAGTATACATCAAAGGTCTAATATGAAAGGGCACTGATTTATAGCTAAAAGGTGCACCAAAAAAACCAACCAAAAAAAGTCTCTTGGTGTATTCAAGCAGAGGATCACAATAGTGAGCAGAATTTCTCACATTCCACTGAGAAAAATGAAAAACTAAATGGTGGGACTTTAAAATCTTTCCCAGATTATAAAGGACTTTCTACTGAACAGTTTTCTACTGAATTCAATCTTGAAGTTCAAACACTTCACATGCACCTTACAGTCAATGAAGTGCTACCAAMAAAACTGTATTGAACTTAATTTTGCTTTTATACTGCAGTTCAGATACACTGTGATTTGGCTCAGGTTCTTTCAGATTTCTCTAATCTAATTAAAAACTGATCTCTGCATARAACTGATTCAAACATGGCAAAGTGATGGCTGTGCTCTGTTCTAATGGCATTCAAGGTTACAGTCACATGAATCTTTGAATCAAAGAGCCTAGAAAAAGTAAAAAAAAATCCTCCTGCCAAATCAGTAATRGATTTCTAAGAAGACAAGGGAGTTACTTTTTCTGCAGAAGGATTGTGCTACTTTTGTATGTATATTTGTCTATAAACAGCAATTGGTTTGTGTTAAAAGACAAACAGCTGGACAGACTGAATGCTGACGCCATTGAAATTCCTATGTTAAAACTTAATGGTTTTTTTTAGTAATTCTATAATTCTACTCTTCCAGTAAGGCTTCTGAAAACTCCATTACACACTGACAAAAAACAAGTAAAAGAAAAGCTTTTGTTTCATATCTTGTTGCACATTTCCTGGTTCAGACTCTCACTTCAGATGCTGCAGCTCACTTGAAACCATGAAGACAAACAAAACCTTAATTCCTTCAAAGGATGGAAGCARAACTGTCCTTAGTCATTCTGACAGCGAGTGATATAATCAACTATATATTTATGTCATTATATTTATATAATCATTTCTATATTCAATTATACCCCTTCACTGAGGTTTGGTCAGACAGGTGAACAGTAGGCCACTGTCAGGTAGGACAAAACCTGACAAACCCAAACCTGAGCTTCCTTCTGGCAGGCAGAAAGCCCAGTCTCATGTTCAGTGCTCTTGGATACAAATCAGGATTCATGTACACATGTCCAGAACTAGAATCCTATTGTGCTTTCTAGCACAAATTTGAAATTGGTTTTGTTGCATTGCTTCTCCCTACACCAGCATCATGTAAAATGGAAGTCTAAAAATTTTAGCTGTGTTAAAGAAAAAACTCAGAATCTCAGTTACCCAGCAAGTGCAGACACACATATTTAAATATGTACTTAAATGCTTCCAGCCTTTTTCTCACAAAGTACAAGCACAACATAATATATACATTAGTCAGCCAGCACAGGGTAACTTCTACAGAATCATAATTCACCATTGCAAAGGTTTTGGTATTTCCCTTATAAAGCTGCCTAGGCCAAATTTGGGAGGTATTTCAGTTCTGAGGAAAAATAAGAGGAACTAAAGCAATGATTGCCATGGGCATGAACTGTGTGGTTTCCCACATGCATGCATGAGCATCTGATGAATTGAGAGGAGTGCCCAAGCAGTTCATGTGTCAGCTCCCATGTGAGCCCACCATTAGCTCTTGCACAAGTGCTTAATTAGCTGACGGGCACCATCAGTTAGCAAACACCTGGCAGGGTCCAGCAGGCTGTCCCAGGTGTGTCCCCASAGCTCTGACAGAGGGACACCCCCAGAGCCTCTGCCTGCCTGAGCTGCACACGGAGCCTCGGCTCAGGAAYGGCCACAAAGGGAAGCATCTCCCAGGGAATGAGGGAAAACAGCCCAGGAGACACTTGAGAAGATTCAGGGCAGGAGAAACTGCTGGAAACACGCAAGTGGAGCTGTAGAAGGGGATGCTTTGCTGAGTTTTTTTCAGTTTTGAAAACTAATTACTCCAAATGAGGGSGATCAGCTTTGGACTTTGGGTCTCCTCCACCTTGGCTATTGCCTGAACCTGCCCCAGCCTGTTTCACTCATCATTCTCTCTCATACTGACACATGTTTCTGATGAAAACTAAAAATTAATGTTTCAGTCTTGCTTCTGGTATCTCCCACTACCAGCCAGGTGGACTGTGGGTTAGGATTGCTACCACGGTGGTCATGCTCCAGCTTTCAGTGTGACAGTAAACTTTATGCTTTTTGGAAGGCAAATACTGCAGATGCAATGCTATAGATAAATGCTTGATAGCACACAAAATGCTCTAGGAGAAAACTGCTTTCTAGCACAAGTTTAAAATTGGTTTTGTTGCATTGCTTCCCTCTACACCAGCATCATGTAAAATGAAAGTCTAAAAATTTTAGCTGTGTGAAGAACAACTCAGAATCTCAGTCACCCAGCAAGTGCAGACACACATATTTAAATATGCACTTAAATGCTTCCAGTCTTTTCTTCACAAAGAACAAGCACACATAATATATACATTAGTCAGCCAGCACAGGGTAACTTCTACAGAATCGTAATTCACAACAATTTACGAAGGTTTTGGTGTTTCCCTTCTAAAGCTGCACAAACAAAACACGCAGAGCACCAACAKCTGAGTGTTTCAGAAATGCAATTATGCCCCATGCAGGGATTGCAAACAGGCTGCAGCCTCCCATTTCAGTCCATGGACTCTGCAATGTGCTACCAAATTCTTAACCACTGGTTGCCCATGTGCTCTCATTGGGAGATCTCTCTGGTGTGCTAATTAGTGCAGAATGCAGCTGCCAAAATMAAATGACATAAAAGAGGCTAATGCATCATAAATATCCCATCTGAGTAAAATAAGAAAACATCTGTTAATGACCTTTAAACCTTTGTTTCATTATTGGGGGTGGGGAACTGGAATAGATAGAAAGGAAAACCAAAAAGGCAAAAAAGCAGGGGATAAATGTCTGTTTGTTCTTCTTTTCTAGAGTTGGATTCATTGTGATAGGTGGCTTCGTTTTTTCTATGTAGCTGGTCCAAATACAGGCTTGCTTGCACACAGTATTAGAAACTGGGCCTGAGCTTTTGGTGAACAAAATTGAAAAAAAAGATGCTATTTTTCTCTAATCTTCATCAGCCATGTTCACGACAGAGGGTGGACCAAAGTTTCTCACCTCAGCACATAAAAAAGCCCTGAATCCCAAAAGCTGGCTGTGCTGGCTGCAGTGCCAGGAGGACAGATGTACATCAGTGCTTACTCATCCACCCTGAGAACGGATCCTCCATCCCAAATTGCTGCTCTCTGGARCAGCCTCCCCGCAGGTGGGACTGGGGAGCTTTCCCAATTAGCAAAACAAACCCAGCACAATTAGCAGGCTCAGGGTCACCGCTGGCAAAGCATCGCAGGGCCCAGCCAGATGCTGACATGCAATGGGTTCCTGAGGAATTCTAACTTTTTTAATTTTCTAAAGGCAGATTGCTTGAAAGTATGTGATAAGCACTGCTGATCTCCAGGGTTTTGCAGCGGTTTTGTTTGTTATGGAAGAGCTGCAGCACTGAGGAGGCTGCGCTTTAAAGGTGCCTGAAATGTTCCCTGCCAGTAGCAGTCCCAATGTAGGGAAGAACATTAGGGCAAAATAATCAAATATTACACTCCAAGTCTTCCTAGRTATATGCTAAGCTGAATTAATGACAAATGCTTCTCTTGTGTCATGTCAATCTCTTAAACATGGTCTCATTTCTCTCCCTGAAACACCCTCCTCTCATTCAAACACTGATGTGAAGTCAGCTATTTCTATGGAAAAAAAAATACCCAGCCTTAAAAATTTTGTGGCAGTTTSTTACTCAGATATCCTGAAAAGACTATGTGTTGCAGGCAAAACAGTCCTGACCTGAGAATTTTCCTTATTTTATTCTCATTTAACACAAAGTTAAAAGAAGACGCACTACAGTTCTTCTATATGCTAATTGAAAATTAAGAATCATCAGGGTCCTACAAGAAATAATGTGTATTTGAGTGCTGACTCTTCCAGAGCTCCTAAGGATRAAAGCAAACAACATTATCCAAGCTTATATTGTGCATACCCTGCACAGAACTAGTCTGATTGGGTTTGATTTTTACTTTGGCCAGGCTTACAGTTTGTTTTTAAACACTGTTATCTTTTAATTATTTTGTTATCAATACTGGCACGCTGCCCAGACGATGGGCACTGTTGATATTTYCACATTTTCTCCATCTACTTTAGGCTGTTGACTAACAGAAGTATGAAAACATTTCTCTATTAGCCAAAATTCATTACTGCTGTTTAAAAACAGCTCGATGCACTCGAGGCATAGTGATGCATACACACACCTACCAATACTTAAATTTATTAATAGAAACATGGCAATTAACAGAATTACTGGGAACTTATTAAGGATCAATGGATCCATTTGCTGGGAGAAAATGAGAAAATAATTCCAGTTCTTCGGATAATGCTTTTAAAATTATCATACTCATATAGGAATGGATTCGTTTACAGCAACAGTTTGGAAGCAATGGGATTTCTGACAAATGCTGAGCTCTGCTGGGTTTTGATTACTAATGGTTACAACTGCTTGCAAAGAAGGGCACACCACATTGTAAGAGATAAGAGAGGAATATGGCATGAGGGAAAAAGCAAGGGTTAGGAACRCTCTTCCCTCTGAAAGCCAAGTTAGTGCAAGGAACAGCTAATTACAAAATTGTCACCACWCAGCCCCAGCTCCTGGGCTGGCAAAGGTACACACAGCAGTCCCAGGAGAAATAAGAGGAAGAAKTTCTAACAAAGATATGCCTGCAGTGAACAAGCCCAAGAGGAATTGTAAACCTACAAGGAGAGATCCTGAACAAAAGCTGCTGCTGCTCTGTGTTTGGGACTGCAGGCAGGCTCTGCCAAAGGTGTGGGTTTCTCATGGTGTAATTACAGACTGTGCTAATTAGCACAGTCAGCAGCACAGGACAGGGGGCCAGCCAGGGTCCAGAGAGCCCAGGACCCTGTGGTTGCTGGTTTGGCTGCAGGGACTCTGAGAAATGCACCAGCTGCAGTGACAGTCTGAGAAATGCACCCGTGCTGCAGTGACACTCTGAGAAATGCACCCGCTGCTGCAGAGCCCCGCTCTGAGAAATGCACCCATGCTGCACAGTGCCACTCAGAAATGCACCCATGCTGCAGAGGCACTGTGAGAAATGCACTCCTGCTGCAGTGACACTGAGAAATGCCACCCTGCTGCAGAGCCCCGCTCTGAGAAATGCACCCCTGCTGCAGTCTCATTCTGAGAAATGCACCCAGGCTGCAGAGTACACCCTGAGAAATGCACCCCTGCTGCAGTGACACTCAGAAATGCACCCTTGCTGCAGAGCCCCACTGTGAGAAATGCACCCCTGCTGCAGAGTGCACTGTGAGAAATGCACCCATGCTGCAGAGGCACTCTGAGAAATGCACCCAGGCTGCAGAGCCCCACTCTGAGAAATGCACCCTGCTGCAGTGACACTGAGAAATGCACCCCTGCTGCAGAGTGACACTCAGAAATGCACCCCTGCTGCAGAGTGGCACTCAGAAATGCACCCTTGCTGCAGTGACACTTAGAGGAAATGCACCCATGCTGCAGAGTGGCACTCAGAAATGCACCCCTGCTGCAGTGACACTGAGAAATGCACCCCTGCTGCAGAGTGACACTCAGAAATGCACCCCTGCTGCAGAGTGGCACTCAGAAATGCACCCTTGCTGCAGTGACACTTAGAGAAATGCACCCATGCTGCAGAGTGGCACTCAGAAATGCACCCCTGCTGCAGTGACACTCAGAAATGCACCCCTGCTGCAGAGGGCACTCTGAGAAATGCACCCTTGCTGCAGAGCCCCACTCTGAGAAATGCACCCTTGCTGCAGAGTGCCACTCAGAAATGCACTCCTGCTGCAGAGCCCCACTGTAAGAAACGCACCCCTGTGCAGTGACACTCAGAAAATGCACCCCTGCTGCAGTGACACTCTGAGAAATGCACCCCTGCTGCAGTCTCATTCTGAGAAATCACCCAGGCTGCAGTGACACTCTGAGAAATGCACCCCTGCTGCAGTGACACTCTGAGAAATGCACCCCTGCTGCAGAGTGCACTGTGAGAAATGCACCCATGCTGCAGAGGGCACTCTGAGCAATGCACCCCTGCTGCACAGTGACACTCAGAAATGCACCCCTGGTGCAGAGCCCCACTCTGAGCAATGCACCCCTGCTGCAGTGACACTCTGAGAAAATGCACCCCTGCTGCAGTGACACTTGAGAAATGCACCCCTGCTGCAGTGACACTGTGAGAAATGCACCCCTGCTGCAGTGACACTCTGAGAAATGCACCCCTGCTGCAATGACACTCAGAAATGCACCCCTGCTGCAGAGTGACACTCAGAAATGCACCCCTGCTGCAGAGTGACACTCAGAAATGCACCCCTGCTGCAGAGTGACACTCAGAAATGCACCCAGGCTGCAGTGACACTCTGAGAAATGCACTCCTGCTGCAGTCTCATTCTGAGAAATGCACCCCTGCTGCAGTGACACTCTGAGAAATGCACCCCTGCTGCAGTGACACTCTGAGAAATGCACCCCTGCTGCAGTGACACTCTGAGAAATGCACCCCTGCTGCAGTGACACTGTAAGAATGCACCCCTGCTGCAGTGACACTCTGAGAAATGCACCCCTGCTGCAGTGACACTCAGAAGCACCCCTGCTGCAGTGACACTCAGAAATGCCACCCCTGCTGCAGTGACACTCAGAAATGCACCCCTGCTGCAGTGACACTCAGAAATGCACCCCTGCTGCAGTCTCATTCTGAGGAATGCCCCCAGGCTGCAGAGCCCCACTGCCAAAGGACAAACGGCTTTTATTCAGCAAGAAAGGGGATGAGTGAGATTTTTTCTTACAAACATCTGGCTAAAGAAAAACCCATCTCTTCTGAATGTCTAGGAAGGCTTCGGAGGGTCAGGAGGGACAGCCATCCTGCACTGTGCAGCCCCAAACCATTGCAGCTTTTGGGCTCACCAACAGCAGAACACCTTTGAAATTCACATTTYTGGCACCACAGACTGCTGTTGGCTTTGTCATCTGTCTCAATAATTATTGTAACAAAGAAGCAAACTCTGTGGGCTAGAGAATATTTTCCCATAATGKTTTCTCATGTATTGTTTATACTATATTTTTTACCATTTGCTGCAATATTAGAGGCCTCAACAATCATTTGCTAGTGTCTGCAACATAATTGAATAGAGTTTTATTATCCCAGTGAGTAGGAATAAATATTTAATTCTTATGTACCACATGACAGTGGGAATTGTTTCAGCCAATAAATCTTTTTGTTATTCTACTTTTGCATATGTACTTTCTGTTGAGACAGAAGTGCTTGTACAAAATCTTCTCAGATACTTCAATGAAAATAAAATATTTGGCCAGTCATTATTATTTAAAACTTTGCCTCTTCTTTCCATATATAAAAGCAACAACATTTTTTGTGCGTGTGTTTTATCCTTTTAAATGAAGGAAGAAAATATATCCAAGAAAATAGAGACTTAAATCAATAAAAAGAGAGGAGAAAAAGAAGCAATAAAAATACCAGTGGAATAAACCCACCTCAGTTTAACCCTGTGCTTCCCAAGATCCATATTCATTTCACTTCCCAGGTAACACAAAAGCAAAAGTGGCACCAAAAGGACAAACACCTTCCCCAAGCCCATGCTTTTATGAAAGCTTCAATAACRCAAAATAATAATAAACCTCGATTCAGCCTTAGTTTCAGAACATTACCAGGGATTTTAACATGCTGAACACTGTTATTTGTTGGTGTTTCCAGACAATGGATAACTTGGCARAAWWWKGGKTKGTTTTKGKTTTKGKTTTTKKTTTTTTTAATGCAAAGAAACAAAAAACAACCATGAGGGATCCTGAGACTGTTTTAGCTGCAGCAGGAAAGCAAAATTCTATCTCCAGTGGGAACTTASCTTCACAAAGAAGGGACTTGAGAAGAGATGAGCTGGGGATTTTGGTTTTTAAGAAATTAAAAATTCTGTACCTAAAGACAAGGAGGGTAGAGACTTTCCTCTCAATATGTAAAAGTAAAAATAAAACCATCTCATAAATGTTATAGAATTCCTAATTTTAGTGAAACAAATAGAAATGGTAGAAAGTTTTACAGAGTTTTATTAATTTAAGTCTGTGTAAACTGAAGAAATTCACCAGGTCTTTTGATATGCTAACAACCAGATTTCCTCTGCCAGATGGGGGTATCCAGAGAGACCAAGTCCCTACTGTTATTGTTTATACAACAAATTATTGTTCTGTTGTCCTAGGGAATATGATAGTGGGAGTTCAAGGTAAAGCTTAATCTAGAAGGAACTTCTCACAAAATTAACAGCTCTAATTTGTTTATGTTCAAACCCAACATGGAATCAGATCAAGTGCTCTTAKAATTCAACTCAGAATTTCACAGCAGTCCTTACAGTGCTTTTTGACCAGCAGAAAAAATGAGCTGTTTTGCCTGGGTTTGGGCTTTTGGGGATTTATTTCTTTGTTTGTTTTCCTGTTGTTTTTTCTTTTTTTGTATTTTTCCCAATCCAGTGAGTAAATGGAATGGATTTACAAGTCTTTTCTCAGAAGAAAGGTAAAAGCACAATGGCCTGCAGATGGACAAGACAAAATGGGTCTGGGTGATAAAAATCACCAATCAAATTGAAGTGACTACATTGTATCTTATAATGCTCATTAAAAACTAAAAGCATAACAATACTCCATCACTGATACTTAAATACCTGACTGAGATCTCTAAGAAAACAAAGTTTTACTTCTTTTCCAAYAAATAAAATGACATAAAATAGACGAATACATCATAAATATCCCACCTGAGTAAAATACTACAAGAATTACAAGAAACACAGCATTACAGAAGGAGAGCAGTGAAATGCAGAGCTTCTGACAGGATAAACTGTTCCCCAGTGTGATGGGTGGCAGGGCAGTTCTGCCTTCCCCATCCTTACCTGCTGCTGGCAGGTTCTCTGCACAGCAGGGTGGGTTTTTACACCCCAACTTAGCCACTGTGGAGGTGCAAAAAGGACATCTAAAGAACTTTAGGTGGTGCAGCTGGGGTCCA
This sequence comes from Sporophila hypoxantha, assembly GCA_002167245.1. NCBI lineage: Eukaryota > Metazoa > Chordata > Aves > Passeriformes > Thraupidae > Sporophila > Sporophila hypoxantha. Next base: position 1,628,933 of record NDFG01000257.1, on the reverse strand, counting down.
ATCCACACCAAAAGAGTAAAAATCTGTCAAGGCAAAATGATTCTCTGGAAGTTTGACTTGGAAAGAATCTGTCTTCCCTTGCCCCATGCTATCTGGGATCACTGGAGTTAATTTTATTTTCATCTATGTGTGCAATATTTTTAAAATGTGTATTTATYAGTACTCTCAACAGGCCATCCAAAAAGTGAGGGAACAAGGACTGCAAAACACAGGACTTGAGTAGATTAACCTTCATGAGCTAAACAATATCTGAGAGACCTGTACTTTTATATAGGCCATATTAATTTGGGCAGAGAATTTCATTTCACAATGCTGTCAACCCAACAGCACTTTTATGGGCAAGATTCACTCCATATTCACTCTGCAAAATGCATCAAGGAGATAAACTGCTTTTGTTTTACTTTAGCAAGGGAAAAAGAGCTGAGCAATAACTGTGTTATAATGATTATTAATGCAAGTGTAAGAGAGCACTGTGAAGACAAAGGAATCACATCTCCATCCAATTTGCTGTATGCTAAAACTGCTATCACTTTGCTGAATGAAGTACAGAAACATCAATTTGTAAAAGCAGGAACTTGGCCAAAGTTGTCTTTATAGTTTCATGGAAACTAAGTGGTAGCATTCAGTACTTTAGATGGCACTGGGAGCCACTTTGCAAAGTTACTCTCCTTGTACTGTGCATTTTCCCCTAAGTAAATGGTCACTACATAATAGCTGGCTGCTCACACATTGCCTCTCACTGTTCCCAAGATAACAAGCTGTAATAATCGTGGGGAAAGCCAAGCTTGTGGTTGATTCTAGGATATCACTGTAAAACACCAACAGGCCATAACAGCATTTAAACTGTTGACTTCTGCACTCCTGTCACCCCAGCACAACATCCATCTTGGTATGTACTTAAAAAACCCATTAAATTCTTTCTGCTCACTTCAATATTTACTAAAGGTTTTTGTTTTTTTTTTTTTTTTTCTCCTGAAAGCTCAGCATCATTTTATGGAAAATGCAGGCAGACCCTGCACTTCACTAATTTTCCTTCTCCTTCTCCTAGTCAACATTTTCACAGTACAGGAAGCTTTAGGCATCACTTTCCTTTCTCTCTTTTTCCAAGACTTGATAATATGTAGAAAATTCCTCACTCTAAACAGTGGCTTTGCTACTCAATAAGTGTTCAATAACCTTTCTAACTCTTACAGACAGTTCTGCACCCTCCTCCTTAAGGCCAAAGCCAGCAGTGAAACATCATAGCTGGGGAAGCATCTTTGCAGGTTTTTGGGCTGAGGTCACCAACAGTGACTGAATCATGAGGGAAAAAAAGCCTCCTGATCTCATAGAGAACACAGGCACTTACTCATAGTTCTCAGTTGTTCTGAGCCTTCTTTAAGTAACCTTTTCAAACTTTCAAGTAGTTTTCAAACTTAAAATTAACCTAAAGAAAATACTGAAATTTTCAAGCAATTTTGTTTTCAACTGAAAACTTTTTTGTTCTCCTTCTTCTGTTTCTTTATTTACTCCCCCCTACCTTGTCAAAATAGTCAATCTCACTTGTTACAGCTGCAGCATTTGGGATGGGCAGGGGTAACACATCTGTGGCAAACATCTRAAGCTCAGCTCTGATCAGTGCAAGCAGATATATGGAAATTGTTTGACACACTTCCTCCACATGTGGGCTCAGACAASTTTAAAACAAGCATTAAAATGTATGAATGTATAACTGGAACAAGTGTGAGAGCCTTCTGGTGCCACATGTCACTGCTCACAGGAACATTTTCCTCGTTTGAGGAGTTCTGCTGGATCCTTCCAAGAAGACCAAAGGTGTTGGAGTCCAAAGGTGAAGATTTAGGCACCAGTGTCATGGTTGGCTTTTTCTCCCATAACATCTGCAGTGCCATTCTGTGTTGTGGATTTTATCCAAGTCCTAACACAGCTCTGCACCTTGATAGATGTGTGTCATCCCAAGGCAGTGATGCAGGGCAAAGCAAAGGAGCTGGGACAAAATGCTGCTTGTGAACTAAACAGAGTGACCTGGGGGCAGGTGACACAGAACTCCTCTCTGTCTCTTTTGTAGTCATGCCTATTTCCTGCTGTAATAATTAGGATAACACAAATAAGTAATTTGTTTGTGTCAAATAGTCATTTACCAGAAAAAAAGGTACTTGTTTACAAGGAGAAATGAAGAACTAAGATTTTATCTATACTTTACACTGGGGATAAGTGACAAAAATGGAAAATGTATGGAGACCAAATTGTTTCATAAGAAATTGAACTGAAATGTGAAAATAACCATTATTTGAAAAGAGAAGAGGAAGCCTAATTAAATAACATTACACAACTGAATTTGATTCTTTCAAAAGCATCAAAAAAGATAGATTCCCATTTATGATTTGGATTTCCTGTAGCCATGCCAGAAGATGTCAAACTCGATTACAACTGATGTCTGCCTGTTATTGTACATTCTAAGATCCAGCTTTATGCATTTTTTCACAGTACAACAGAATTTTGAAGATGTATTTCTGCATGTTTGTACACAACTGACAAACCAATGGTAAAACAATTAGTGTCTAGTATTGCAAAAAGGATGGCCTGGGTATCTGAGCTACCAGGATCAGCACAGCTCCTGTTTGCTGCATGAGGAGAAGAGAAAAGGAGCAAAAGGGAGAAAAGCAGAACCTCTGACATTCATTCCTCAGCCTCCTGTGGAGTCAACAGCATCAGCTCGGGTCTGATTTCATTGTATTGATCTGCAAGCTTTACACCTGGACACAAACTAAGCCTRACCAGCCCAGTGAGACCAAAGGGCCAACACGTGCTGGATTTAATCTGGCTTAATCCTCAAGCCATGAGGGCTGGATGAAGCCCTAAGCACCCTGGGAGTCTCCTCAGAGGAACCTGCAAGGTGCATCATCCAACCCCTGACCACTGCCCCAGCCCTACCTGGGCACCCAAACTCCTTCTGTTGCACATTCCAGATTCAGCACAGGCTGTGATTTCTACAAACAGAGCCAGTTCTGCCCCCTGGAACCAGGAAATCCTAGAATCAGCCAACTCTGACAAGCAGCAAACACAAACAGGCACAGAAATTTGCTTTTCCGAAAGTGCTCCACTCAGGTTCCAGTTTCCCAGCTCTCCCTGAAGCCTCTCAGTGCTGCACTTAAGGCAGCAGTGTCCTGAAGAAAATGAACCATTCTTTTCAATGTACAGAAAGCACATTTAGCCAACAAGTGACATGCTCAACAATGAAATAATCTATCACTAATTTAAGAGCTCTGCTTCAAAAACTGCTCTCCAGCTGCAAATTTCTTCCTTAGAAAATTCATTACTCAAGAAATCAACTTCTCTGTGATATTTTAGCAAGCAGTGGTAATCCCACTAACATTATATAACAAAGTATCTTGTGGTCTCCGTTTACACACACTTTTTAGGAAGCATTAGAAAGGCAGATGATTATAATTTGAAAAAATACTCTAAATGACCTTAGAGTGAATGAACACAGAACTATTATAAAAACCAAGACACACTCAGGRAGTTCAATAAGCCATTTATAGTCCTTCAGAACAAACATGACATTGATTTTAATTTTAAGGCTTCATGACAACTTAAAGCTAAATACAAAGCCACCTATCATCCTATCAGTGCTTATTTTTAAAAAAGCAAACAAAAGATAAAAACCAGCCTAACAACCAAAATCATAAAAAAAAAAAAAATCTTTCTTTTGTCCCCATTACTCAACAGCCAAATACAGAACAGTGCAAGGGATGAATTAACCAGTTTATTTGCTATGGCCTTTTCAGGTGGTCAGTGATGCATGGGAACCACTCCAGTTCTAGGCTCCAATACAGGCAAGCAAACCTCCCACCTCCTTTATTAATAATCTTAATAAATATTATTAATTCTTAAGGGTCTCTCCACTGACAGTGTGTTTCAGCTAAGAATTATTTTTTAGAAGTCAACATTTCTTTACACTATTTGAAAGCTAAAGATTTGGACTATATTTGAATTCCTATCTTCCTCTTTGAGTCCTGCTGATAGAAAAACCAGAAGAGACTGCAAAGTTCTTTAAAAGGGGTGGAAAATGCAGAAATTCCCAGTTAGTGCTGTAAATATTGTGGGGGRAAATGCCATTGAGAGCATTATTTATAGCAAAGTTTAGATACCAGCTACAAGCCATTTTCAGAAGCTGTTCTTATCTATATATCACACCTTGATGCTGGAGTTCTTACAGCTGGATATTTATGAAGGCAATTTGAGTGGTGCCTTGAATAATAACACTGAGGGAAGACTTTGCTCTGATAGAAGTAGCCCCTTTAACCAACTGCATTTGTCACAAGAGCAACACAGTGATTTAACATAATCAGCCTTAAATGGCATTGTTCCCACAGTATATGTAAATAAACCAGGGCCATTAATTCAGATTTTCAGTAACAGACAGCTGGATTTGGTTWAGAAAAAAAGCACGGTCTAAAAAGATATTCAAATTGTGTTTCCCTCATTCAGCAATACAAAATTATCCAGTTAAAAATACCCTGGCACACATCTGAAATGAACCTTTCATACCAACAGCAAAACCCYCATCTCAGCAGTGATGATTTATCAGATGGATATTGCATCTACTTGTATCATTTACATCATTAATAATGTTTTCTATAAGCATGTTCTGCTAATTTAAAAATGCCAGGTAATGTGCTAGCAACTTTCTTCCTTTAGCTGTTTATCATTTAGAAAAGAAAACACGAAGAAAACCTTAAATCACAAATAAAAGTGAACATTTGTTTTAGATTTTCAACCTGTCAGTCACCACAGACCCAGCAATTCAATGGGTAATTAAAAACAGGCAGTATCTTTTTTTTTTTTTTGCATTTTGCTCTGAGGAGACAGAACTACAGCTGTGACTTCAGGGACACAGACGTTCTGACATGTCTGCAGGAGTATTTAGGTTCCCAGGAACCACAGGGGACACGTTCTGCCYGTGCCAGCAGGAGCGATGGGATCGCGTGCCGAGGCGGTGGGGCTGCGACAGCCTGCAAAGATCTGCAGAGATGCTGTGTCTTCTCTTTTCATTCTGAGTTTCAAGGAGTTTCTCCTAAAATTCTGTGGCAAAATTTAGTAATGCCAATTTTTTTTTTTTTTTGCTTTAATGCTGTCTGAACACATCCTAGATACTTTTACCACTCTTTTGTTTTATGAAGGAATTATGACTTCAGCTGTTGAGAGTAGCACAAACCTTTCTGCTTAAACATTTCATATTTTCAAWATTTAAATCAATATTTCATCTGGACACTGACTTGTAGCCTATTGGACATGCAACTTTCTAATATCACCAAACTATCAAAAGAAGGAAAGAATTTTATATTTATTTTTATGTTTTTTGTGGTTTTTTCTAAGTGTTGAGAAGCCATCACTAAACTCATGGTTTCGGGTTTTTTACCTTAATTGAACCAGCATTGTTTGCTAAAGCACAGAGCAGTCAGTAGCTGGCCCCAAAGTGACTACAAACTCACATCATGCATATTTAATAAAATGCTATAGCAGAAATATAGCATACATTCTGTACTTCTACAAGAAAGCAATATTCATTATTCTGCAGATTATTCCTTAATAAATATTTCAGAAACTTGAATTAGAAAAAAAATGAGAATAGCATATACTGTGCTCTTGATAGTTTAAAAGCACTTTTGTTTTCTGACCTATGATGRATCCTTATGTTCTTTTCATTTCTGATGCATTTTAATGCCATTATGGGTTTGAAATTCATCTTTTGGTCACTTTGAGGGGATAAAGATATTGATGTTTAGTTAGCGTGCACAAAGAAGTTAAAAGTCATCTTCCATTAGCATGCACAGAGCTGACACTTTGTTATTATTATTGTTCCAGATTCCTTGGATATCTTCACATAAATATGACACTTCATGGACTGGTATCAAGAACAAACTGCCAGAAATGCTCACAAATTCCCCATTCTGAAAGTCAAGGAAACTCACTGCTGGGCTGCCACTCTCCTCACTTGCATATGGTAACACCAAAATCAAAGAGCTATTTGAGAACCAACAAAAACCCAAATTATCCCTCCAGTGGTGTGGTTTTCTAGTTGATTTGTACATCTGTGCAAGTATTCTTAAATTAATCACAACAGCAGTGGGTTGAGATAACACAGCTGCATTATCAGGAGGTGCAGAGAAATGTTTCAGTGCGTGGGCAGGGGGTGCCACCATCCCTGGGGTGTGGACTCAGGTGCCAGCCATGGATGGGATGGGAATGTGCCATGGATGGATGGGAGCTTTCCATCGCTGCGTGGGAATGTGCCATCACTGTGTGGGAATGTGCCATCACTGTGTGGGAATGTGCCATCACTGGGTGGGAATGTGCCATCAATGGATGGGAATGTGCCATCAATGGATGGGAACTTTCCATCGCTGCGTGGGAATGTGCCATCACTATAGAGGAATGTGCCAGCAATGGATGGGAATGTGCCATCACTTCATGGGAATGTGCCATCAATGGATGGGAACTTTCCATCGCTGTGTGGGAATGTGCCATCACTGCGTGGCATGTGCCATCACTATAGGGGAATGTGCCATGGATGGATGGGAACTTTCTATCGCTATGTGGGAATGTGCCATCACTGCGTGGGAATGTGCCATCACTGCATGGGAATGTGCCATCACTGGGTGGGAATGTGCCATCACTGGGTGGGAATGTGCCATCACTGGGTGGGAATGTGCCATCACTACAGGGGAATGTGCCATGGATGGATGGGAATGTGCCATGGATGGATGGGAATGTGCCATCACTGCGTGGGAATGTGCCATCACTGGGTGGGAATGTGCCATCACTGGGTGGGAATGTGCCATCACTACAGGGGAATGTGCCATCAATGGATGGGAATGTGCCATGGATGGATGGGAATGTGCCATCAATGGATGGGAATGTGCCATCACTGCATGGGAATGTGCCATCAATGGATGGGAATGTGCCATCACTGGATGGGAATGTGCCATCACTGGGTGGGAATGTGCCACCACTGGGTGGGAATGTGCCATCAATGGATGGGAATGTGCCATCACTACAGGGGAATGTGCCATCAATGGATGGGAACTTTCTATCACTGCATGGGAATGTGCCATCACTGCATGGGAATGTGCCACCACTGTAGGGGAACGTGCCACCACTGTAGGGGAACGTGCCACCACTGCGTGGGAATGTGCCATCACTGGGTGGGAATGTGCCATCACTGGATGGGAATGTGCCATCACTGGATGGGAATGTGCCATCACTGGATGGGAATGTGCCATCATTGTGTGGGAACGTGCCATCAGAGGATGGAAAGGTGCCATCACTTCACGGCAATGAGCTATCCGAGGATGGCAATGTCCCATCAGAGGATGGGAACCTGCCATCAGTCACTAGGTGGAATGCAGGTGTTCACTGGTCTTCTGCCTGCTCTGCTGTGGTGCACAGCTCACTGGCTGTAATTAGCAATGTTTTGGTCAATCAAGGAGCAGATTCGATGTTGTGTGATTTAAAACAGGGAAATTGTGAATTTTTGGCAAGTTTGTACTCACACAAGCTAGGGAGGAGTTTGAGAGCACCTTTCAAGTGCTGGTGGCATAGACAGGGCAGAAGGGAAGTCCAGGTTCTGTTTTCTGTTGCAATGAGTTCTGTCCCTGAGTGTTCCAGCCTCAGACACTGCCTGGACACTCCGGGCTGAGCAGATGGAAGCATCACCTCCCCTGAGCCTCCTGCAGCACATCCCAGATCCCACAGGGATCCCAAGGTGCTGACTCCTGTTCAGGACCCCCAGGGCCCCTCCTGCACAAGCTGATTCCCCTCCCCCACGTGCTCCTGGTCCAGCTGCTCTCCATGCCACACAATAAACACAACACAGACCTTCATCTGCTCTACATCCAGAGGCATTACCATGGCAGTAATTTTCTCCCAAGGCAAATCAAATAGAGAATTAGAACCATCGAGAACTGAACATCTTAGAAGATCAAACTAGATTGTTTTTTAGGGTCTTTTCCCCTTTTGGTGAAGCACAGTAAAGGAGAAATTTGGGGATTCAAAAGGGATTAAGGTCATCACAATTGTGCTGAGAGCAGCAGAACTAAATGTCTGCTTAAAAGTGCAGACAAAATTGCAGAGGTGGACTTGGACATTGAAACAGAGCAGAAATACCAGGGTTACTGTCTCTGGTTTATAAGTTACAAAAGAATGCTGTTGAAGTAGTCAGAAATTTCACTTTCGATCCCTTCTAAAGGATGAAATAATTAATGATATAAATAAACTTAGACCTGAGGCCAGAAATATAGCCAGGCTCTCCAAAAAGAATATTCTTCTCTTTCAGGAAGAGACACATTTAAGCCCAAGGCCAGAATCAGTCTCTGGGGTAGAAAAAGAAAAAAAAAAATTATCTTCCTAGGATGAAAAAAAAAAAAAAAAAAAAAAAAAAAAAGATCCAACCAGCAAGCTGAGTTTTGTCTGCATGGAAGGTTTTTTGGAATATAAACTATTCCAGAACTATAAAACGCCTAGCCTCACGCCGCCAGCCTGCCCCAGGCTGTCCTCCATAGCAGGGCTGCTGGAGATGCCCCAAGTGCTCTGGAGCCCCTTCAGTGTCTGCCTGAGCAGGGCAAGGAGCAGACAGGGCTGCTCACAGCAGGGAGGGYGAGCACAGAAAATAAAGATTGCAAATGCATGCTCTCCTTTTAATGAGTTGTAATTCATCTCTCCTAGCCAGGGCCTTTGTAAATCTCAGACAGACAAGGAATCCTGAGACTTTGAAATTGCCTTGTAAATTAGTTACTGCTAATGAAACCATTTAGTTTTTGAAGGGATGGGATTGTGAGGGCTTTCCACGTTGAAATAATTATTTAACYAACATTACTGGAGCAAATAATTAAACTGTGCTGTACAAAAACTCCCATAATAATATTCACACTATTTCATTTGCTTCCTTTCTAAAATGTTACATTATGAGACTTGTTATTGATATGTGAAGTAAAAATCTGTCACAGCCAACCTTACATTCATTATTTCAAGTTACATAAAAGATGTAGTACACRATGTATGTGATTCAAGAGATTCAKCTYCACCATATAATCTATCTTACATTTCAGAGAGYTTAAAAAYACACCCAGATAAAGAGGTGTTTTAAAAAACCTTAAGATAGTCATTTTTATTATTTCACATGTTCARAGTTTTGAATTAAACTTTGAACAGGTGAAATAATAAAAATTCAAAGTCATGTTGGATGCTTTATCACTGCCATCTCAAGTCACACTTCAAGTTCCAAGAAACATTTTTCTTATCAGTGGATGATGAAGGAGAACGATAACMATACAATTTAATGTGGGAGAAATATTCCTCAGCTAGTCTGTCCTCATTCAGCTTTCCTTGCTGCTGTTTGGAAAAAAAAAAAAAAAAAAGGAGGTAGGGAGGAGTGCTTTGGATTAGACTGGAAGAGATTTTACTCTTTCCAGTAATGGATTTTCTTTTAAAAAAAGAAAAGTATATGGAAATTAAAGGAAGTCCTATCTAGGAATTCCCATACTGGTCTCAWAAATACAGCCAGGAAAGTCAGAACTGGAATTAGCAGCATTTCCTTGCTGTGACCTTGGTTCCAAGCACACTGCTGATCCCTACTTGGTGCTGTGCTGTGGGGGAACACTGGCTCTCAATGACACATTCCTCCCCTAAAGACTGAAATGTCTATACTGAAGCACTTAAAGAGAATCCAAAGTCAGATAAATGCTCAAAAGTTCAAAGTATCTCTGGTGTCTAAGCTCAAATGATTCAATGCTGAATATGTAAACCCTCATTTTTTACATTCACTGCTTAAATAAATATATGGGACACAAACCAGCACCTCCACCTCCCCCTGTGCCCCYTGGGCTGGGGAGGAGGAAGGAGTTGGGAATGAAGAAGTGAACTTGAGCCTGGAAAGAAAAGGTGCTGTGGTCAGGTATTTTTGTTCTTGGCTTTGTTTCTTACCAYCCAATTCAATTTTTAATTGACAATGAGTGCAATTAGTCTTTCCTGAGCTGAGGCTGTTGTGCCCTGGTAGCTGATAAATGATCTCCCTGTGTTCATCTCAYGGGCCATGAGATTTTTTGTCTTTTCTCCTCCTGATCTGCTGCAGAGAGGGAGCAAGAGAGGGGCTCAGTGGGGTCTGGCAGGCAGCAAAGGTCAACTCACAATACCTGAAAGTAAAGAATTCTCTCCTTGCATCCAAATAAATGCCAGTACACTTACTCAGCTCTCTGATATTAATTTTGCATACTATTGGAGAGTCATAAAACTAAAAGTGATAAGAGAAACATGCAGATCCTAAATGCAAACTATCAAAGATCATGTAGAAAAAAATGCTAAAAAGTTCAAGATCTTTGACAAATGTTTGAGTTTGATCTTTTATTCCTAAAAGATT